>CM075977.1:341604859-341869615 GCA_038087875.1 Malacoraja senta | reverse complement strand
CCTCTCCCCCCCTCTTCCCCCCCTCTTTCCCCCCCTTTTCCCACCCCCCTCTTCCCACCCCCCTCTTCCCACCCCCCTCTTCCACCCCCCTCTTCCCACCCCCCTCTTCCCACCCCCCTCTTCCCACCCCCTCTTCACCCCCTCTTCCCCCCCTCTTCCCCCCCCTCTTCCCCCCCCTCTTCCCCCCCCCCTCTTCCCCCCCCTTCACCCCCCCCTTTCCCCCCCCTCTCCCCCCCCCCTCTTCCCCCCCCTCTTCCCCCCCCCTCTTCCCTCCCTCCCCCCCCTCTTCCCCCCTCTTCTCCCCCCTCTTCTCCCCCCCTCTTCTCCCCCCCTCTTCTCCCCCCCTCTTCTCCCCCCCTCTTCTCCCCCCCCTCCTCTTCTCCCCCCCTCTTCCCCCCCCTCTTTCCCCCCCCCTCTTTTCCCCCCCCTCTTCCCCCCCCCCTCTCTCCCCCCCTCTTTCCCCCCCCCTCTTCCCCCCCCTCTTTCCCCCCCCCTCTTTCCCCCCCCTCTTTCCCCCCCCTCTTCCCCCCCCTCTTCCCCCCCTCTTTCCCCCCCCTCTCCCCCCCTCTCCCCCCCCTCTTTCCCCCCCCCTCTTTCCCCCCCCCTCTTTCCCCCCCCCTCTTTCCCCCCCCTCTTTCCCCCCCCTCTTTCCCCCCCCTCTTTCCCCCCCCCTCTTCCCCCCCCCTCTTTCCCCCCCTCTCCCCCCCCTCTTCCCCCCCCCTCTTCCCCCCCCCCTCTTCCCCCCCCTCTTCCCCCCCTCTTTCCCCCCCCTCTTTCCCCCCCCCTCTTCCCCCCCCTCTTCCCCCCCTCTTTCCCCCCCCTCTTCCCCCCCCCCTCTTCCCCCCCCCTCTTTCCCCCCCCCTCTTTCCCCCCCCTCTTTCCCCCCCTCTTTCCCCCCCCTCTTTCCCCCCCCCTCTTTCCCCCCCCCTCTTTCCCCCCCCTCTTTCCCCCCCCCTCTTTCCCCCCCCCTCTTCCCCCCCCCTCTTTCCCCCCCCCTCTTCCCCCCCCCTCTTTCCCCCCCCTCTTTCCCCCCCCTCTTTCCCCCCCTCTTTCCCCCCCCTCTTCCCCCCTCTTCCCCCCACTTCCCCCCCCTCTCCCCCCCCCCTCTTCCCCCCCCTCTTTCCCCCCCTCTTCCCCCCCCTCTTTCCCCCCCTCTCCCCCCCTCCCCCCCCCTCTCCCCCTCCTCTCCCCCCTCCTCTCCCCCCCTTCTCTCCCCCCCTCTCCCCCCCTCTCTCTCCCCCCCTCTCTCTCCCCCCCTCTCTACCCCCCCTCTCTACCCCCCTCTCTCCCCCCCCTCTTCCCCCCCTCTCTCCCCCCCTCTCTCCCCCCCCTCTCTCCCCCCCTCTCTCCCCCCCTCTTTCCCCCCCTCTTCCCCCCCTCTTCCCCCCCTCTTCCCCCCCTCTTCCCCCCCCCTCTTCCCCCCCTCTTCCCCCCCCCTCTTCCCCCCCTCTTCCCCCCTCCCCCCCTCCCCCCCTCTTCCCCCCCCCTCTTCCCCCCCTCTTCCCCCTCTTCTCCCCCCCTCTCCCCCCTTCTTCCCCCCCTCTCCCCCCTCTTTCCTCCCCCCTCTTCTCCCCCCTCTTCCCACCCCTCTTTCCCCCCCCTCTTTCCCCCCCTCTTCCCCCCCTCTCTTCCCCCCCCCTCTTCCCCCCCTCTTCCCCCCCTCTCTTCCCCCCCTCTTTCCCCCCCCTCTTTCCCCCCCTCTTCCCCCCCTCTTCCCCCCCCCCTCTTCCCCCCCCTCTTCCCCCCCCCTCTTCCCCCCCCTCTTCCCCCCCCCTCTTCCCCCCCCCTTCCCCCCCCTCTTCCCCCCTCTCCCCCTCCTCTCCCCCCTCCTCTCCCCCCCTCTCCCCCCTCCTCTCCCCCCCTCCTCTCCCCCCCTCTCCCCCCCTCCTCTCCCCCCCTCTCTCCCCCCCCTCTCCCCCCCTCTCTCCCCCCCCTCTCTCCCCCCCCTCTCTACCCCCCCCCTCTCTCCCCCCCCTCTCTCCCCCCCCCTCTCTCCCCCCCCTCTCTCTCCCCCCCCTCTCTCCCCCCCCTCTTCCCCCCTCTTCCCCCCCCTCCCCCCCTCTTCCCCCCCCTCTTCCCCCCTCTTCTCCCCCCCTCTCCCCCCTTCTTCCCCCCCTCTCCCCCCTCTTCTCCCCCTCTTCCCCCCCCTCTTCCCCCCCCCTCTTTCCCCCCCCTCTTTCACCCCCCTCTTTCCCCCCCCTCTTCCCCCCCTCTTTCCCCCCCTCTTTCCCCCCCCTCTTCCCCCCCCTCTTCCCCCACTTCCCCCCCCTCTCCCCCCCCCTCTTCCCCCCCTCTTTCCCCCCCTCTTCCCCCCCTCTTTCCCCCCCTCTCCCCCCCTCTCCCCCCCCCTCTCCCCCCTCCTCTCCCCCCTCCTCTCCCCCCCTTCTCTCCCCCCCTCTCTCCCCCCCTCTCTCTCCCCCCCTCTCTCCCCCCCTCTCTACCCCCCCTCTCTACCCCCCTCTCTCCCCCCCCCTCTTTCCCCCCCTCTCTCCCCCCCCTCTCTCCCCCCCCTCTCTCCCCCCCCTCTCCCCCCCTCTTTCCCCCCTCTTCCCCCCCTCTTCCCCCCCTCTTTCCCCCCCTCTTCCCCCCCCCTCTTCCCCCCCCTCTTCCCCCCCCCTCTTCCCCCCTCTTCCCCCCCTCTTCTCCCCCCCTCTCCCCCCTTCTTCCCCCCTCTCCCCCCCTCTTTCCTCCCCCCTCTTCTCCCCCTCTTTCCCACCCCTCTTTCCCCCCCCTCTTTCCCCCCCTCTTTCCCCCCCTCTCTTTCCCCCCCTCTTTCCCCCCTCTTCCCCCCCTCTCTTCCCCCCCTCTCTTCCCCCCCTCTTTCCCCCCCCTCTTTCCCCCCCTCTTTCCCCCCCCTCTTCCCCCCCCCCTCTTCCCCCCCCCTCTTCCCCCCCCCTCTTCCCCCCTCTCCCCCTCCTCTCCCCCTCCTCTCCCCCCCTCCTCTCCCCCCTCCTCTCCCCCCCTCCTCTCCCCCCCTCCTCTCCCCCCCTCCTCTCCCCCCCTCCTCTCCCCCCCTCTCTCCCCCCCCTCTCCCCCCCTCTCTCCCCCCCCTCTCTCCCCCCCTCTCTACCCCCCCCTCTCTCCCCCCCCTCTCTCCCCCCCCCTCTCTCCCCCCCCCTCTCTCCCCCCCCTCTCTCCCCCCCTCTCTTCCCCCCTCTTCCCCCCCCTCCCCCCTCTTCCCCCCCCTCTTCCCCCCCTCTTCTCCCCCCCTCTCCCCCCCTTCTTCCCCCCCCTCTCCCCCCCTCTTTCCTCCCCCCTCTTCTCCCCCCTCTTTCCCCCCCCTCTTTCCCCCCCCTCTTTCCCCCCCCTCTTTCCCCCCCCTCTTCCCCCCCCCTCTTCCCCCCCCTCTTCCCCCCCTCTCCCCCTCCTCTCCCCCCCTCCTCTCCCCCTCCTCTCCCCCCCTCCTCTCCCCCCCTCCTCTCCCCCCCTCCTCTCCCCCCCTCCTCTCCCCCCCTCCTCTCCCCCCCTCCTCTCCCCCCCTCCTCTCCCCCCTCCTCTCCCCCCCTCCTCTCCCCCCTCCTCTCCCCCCCTCTCTCCCCCCCCTCTCCCCCCCTCTCTCCCCCCCCCTCTCTACCCCCCCTCTCTCCCCCCCCTCTCTCCCCCCCCTCTCTCCCCCCCTCTCTCCCCCCCTCTCTTCCCCCCCTCTCTCCCCCCTCTCCCCCCCTCTCTCCCCCCCCTCTCTCCCCCCCTCTCTCCCCCCCTCTCTCCCCCCCTCTCTCCCCCCCTCTCTCCCCCCTCTCTCCCCCCCCTCTCTCCCCCCCTCTCTCCCCCCCTCTCTCCCCCCCCTCTCTCCCCCCCTCTCTCCCCCCCCTCTCTCCCCCCCCTCTCTCCCCCCCCCCTCTCTCCCCCCCTCTCTCCCCCCCTCTCTCCCCCCCCTCTCTCCCCCCCTCCTCTCCCCCCCTCCTCTCCCCCCCTCCTCTCCCCCCCTCCTCTCCCCCCCTCCTCTCCCCCCCTCTCTCCCCCCCCCTCTCCCCCCCTCTCTCCCCCCCCCCTCTCTACCCCCCCTCTCTCCCCCCCCCTCTCTCCCCCCCCTCTCTCCCCCCTCTCTCCCCCCCTCTCTTCCCCCCCTCTCTCCCCCCTCTCCCCCCCCTCTCCCCCCCCTCTCTCCCCCCCCTCTCTCCCCCCCTCTCTCCCCCCTCTCTCCCCCCCTCTCTCCCCCCCTCTCTCCCCCCCCTCTCTCCCCCCCTCTCTCCCCCCCCTCTCTCCCCCCCCTCTCTCCCCCCCTCTCTCCCCCCCCTCTCTCCCCCCCCTCTCTCCCCCCCCCCTCTCTCCCCCCTCTCTCCCCCCCTCTCTCCCCCCCTCTCTCCCCCCCTCTCTCCCCCCCCTCTCCCCCCCCTCTCTCCCCCCCTCTCTCCCCCCCTCTCTCCCCCCCTCTCTCCCCCCCTCTCTCCCCCCCCCTCTCTCCCCCCCCTCTCTCCCCCCCCTCTCTCCCCCCCCCTCTCTCCCCCCCCTCTCTCCCCCCCCTCTCTTCCCCCCCTTTTAAAGGACTTACCGTACACTGCTTTAGCCATCTTTTTACAGCGCCAACCTTCCTGTTCATCTGCGGTGCGTGTCTGTTTCACCTTGGCTTTGCACCGTGTGAATTCTTTAGACAGTGCGCCCCCCGCTTGCCCTGTCCCCCGCCTGCATAACGGGCTGGTGAAGGAAGTGATATGCTTGTGTGCGTGTGTGTTCCATTCAGACAGTCGCCGTTCCAGTTGCCGGCAGTCCGCTGAAAAATTGCCTGTGGGACAGGTCCATTAACAGTACACACTGAAAAAGCACTCTGAGAGAACCCAATTGTTTCAAAGATTCACAGCGCTCACAGCAATTTTATATTCTTACGATACAATGGTTACTTGAAGATTCTACATTTTAAAAATAAGTCATCATTGATCAATGTCTCTGTAAACTTTCATCTTTGTCTTTCCCCGGAGTTATCTTTGACCTTATGTTCCCTGTTACTTAGAAAATCACTTTCCCATTTGTATAACAAGTGGGCAGAATAAATGGCCCTACTCCCTGATCAGTTTTATTGCCCTCCGCTTAGTTTACAACCCCCAAGGTTTATTTAAACTAAATTAGCGATGCTGTGGAAGGTAAACACCATGACAAATCCATTTATTGCCTCGACCACATTCTTAGGTTACATGTTGGCCATTTTTCCCATCATGCTTCCCCAGCACGGAAGCTCTTGGGTTAAACATATTACATTTTTCAACAACAGGAGAGAAAGATGGCAAAGAGAGGTGAGGGTAACACTAAGCCTGACAAGTGATAGGTGGATACAGTTGAGGGGAGGGGGTGTGATTGGCAGATGGGTGGAGTGAATAACAAAGGCTAGAGGTGAAAAGAATGCAAAAGGGGTCAGATAAGGAAAGAAAAGAGGAATGAAATGTAAAGCCTGAGAGAGGGATATGGGTGGAAAGGGTCACGGGAAGGGGAAAGAGAGGAAATGAAAAGGAAATATGGGATTCAGAGATGGTAGATGAGCATACAAAGGAGGGGAAAGGAACAGGGAGATTAGGCTGGTTGGAGATGGTGGGAGAAATGTATGCGCACAGAGGTGGGGATGAGAGTGAGAGTCAGGGAAAGAAGGGTGTACTTGAAATTCAATGGAGAATTCAATGTTTATTCCACTGGGTTAAAATCTCCCTAAGTAGAATATGAGGCACTGTTCCTCCAGTTTGCATGTGACCTCACTCTGACAATGGAGGAGGCCAGGGATAGAAAGGTTGGTACTTTGGCAAGGATCTACACCCACTACAATTTGCCTGCCGCCACACAAGATCAGTTTGTGCAGAGAGTGCGTTCTTGGTGGTTCTCCATTCTGCAATGGACCACTTGGACATTAAAAACACCGATACCAGGGTGTTGTTCATTGACTCCAGCTTGACATTCAACACCATTATCCCCCCCCCTCTTCCCCCCAAACTTGTTACCAAGCTGAAGGAACTGGATCTCTGTGCATCTCTTTGTAACTGGCTCCTCAATGTCCTCATCAATAGAACATAATCAGTATGAAATTTCAACAACACTTTCTCCTCGATAACCATCAGTATAGGGGCACCTCAAAGATGCATGTTCAGTCTCCTGCTCTAGTCACTTCATTTCCATGACTGTGCAGCCAAATACAGTTCCAAATCTATCTTTAAATTCGCCGATAACACCACAATTGTTGGACAAATTATGGATAATGATGTCATAGTATCAGTTATTAGTCAGTTTATCAGTTTAGTTTATTGTCACATGTACCGAGGTACAGTGAAAAGCTTTTGTTGCATGCTATTCAGTCAGCAGAAAGACAATACATGATTACAATCGAGCCATACCTGCACGTGTATTTACAGTGTATTATGGTACATTTTTCAGTAGAGTACAAGGGAATAACGTTTAGCGCAAGGTAAAGCCAGCAAAGCCCGATCAAGGTGAGTCTGAGGGTCATCAAAGAGGTAGATAGTAGTTCAGCACTGCTCTCTGGTTGTGGTAGGATGATTCAGTTGCCTGGTAACAGCTGGGAAGAAACTGTCCCTCAATCTGGAGGTGTGAGTTTTCACACTTCCATACCTTTTGCCTGATGGGAGAAGGGAGAAGAGGGAGTGGCCAGGGTGCGACTCCTCCTTGATTATGTTGCTGGCCTTGCCTAGGCAGTGTGAGGTATTAATGGAGTCAATAGAAGGGTGGTTGGTTTCTTTGGTGGGCTGGGTTGCATCCACAATTTGCTGCAATTTATTGCGGTCTTGTATGGAGCTGTTCCCAAACCAAGCTCTGATGCATCCTGGTAAAATGCTTTCTATGGTGCATCTATAGAAATTCATGAGAGTTGAAGGTGACATGCCAAACTTCCTAAGCCTTCTAAGGAAGTAGAGACATTGGTGAGCTTTCTTGGGCGTTGCTTCAATATGGGTGGTGCAGGAGAACTTGTTGGTGACTCCTAAAAATTTGAAGTTTTCAACCATCTCTACTTTCTGCACCGTCATTGCAAAATGTAGAAGGGAGATCAATTAATTGATTGCATGGTGCCAGAACAACAACCTTGCTCTCAATGTCAGAAAGGCTAAGGAGCCAATTGTTGACTTTAGAAGAGGAAGGTTGAGAATCCTTCATAGATGGGTCGGTGGAAGAGAGAGTCAACAGCGTCAGCTCTGAAGATCTGTCCTGGAACCAGTGCATTGATGCAATCATAAAGAAAAGGCCATCAACGCCTTTACTTCCTTAGAAGATTGAAGAGATTCGATATGTCACCAAATACTTTCTTGGACTTCTGCTGGTGCAGGGTGGAGACCATATTGATCAGTTGCATCATGGTCTGGACCTAAGGAGATTACAAAAGTGCTGAATGCTGCCCATTCAATAATGGATACTGACCTCCCCACCACGAAGGAGTCTATAGGAGCTGCTTCCACAAAAAAAAAGTGTTCGGCATGGACTTGAAGGGCCTAGATGGCCTGTTTCCGTGCTGTAATGGTTATATGGTTATATATGGTTATATAGTACCACGTTCCTGCTTTCTCCCCATATCCCTTGATTCCGTTAGCCCTAAGAGATATATCTAACTCTCTCTTGAAACATCCAGTGAATTGGCCTCCACTGCCTTCTGTGGCAGAGAATTCCACAGATTCACAACTCTCTGGGTGAAAAAGTGTTTCCGCATCTCAGTCCTAAATGGCCCACCCCTTTTACTTAAAGTGTGACCCCTGGTTCTGGACTCCCCCAAAATCGGGAACATTTTTTCTCAATCCAGCCTGTCTAATCCCTTAAGAATTTTATATGTTTCTACGAGATTCCCTCTCATCCTTCTAAATTCTAGTGAATTTCCAGGTGATGTACAGGTTTAGAAATAGCTACTTCCCCACAAACTTTACAAAATCCAAATAAACTTTGAATTATGAACTGCTTTGATTACACTGGAGACATCAGGCTTTTGTTTTGTTTTGCACTATTATTGAGGTTTTCATTTATTTAACTTTTTTTGCATTTATTGTGTTATCTATTGAGTGCTGTGTTTTTAGACCAGCTGCAAGTAAGAATGTCCATTTAGGTACATATGACAATTAAACACTAAGGACTCTTGAGAAGAAGATGCAATCATTCATCTTCATTTCTTATTATGGACAAATTGTATCATAAATCTAACACTTAATCCAAGTTATTTACATTGAGCAAATTTCTTGCTGACTGAATTGTAATGTAGTGGTCTTGCTTCACACAGCAAATCAAAAGCCGTTCAATAAATCACAGGACTTATTAACATTTGCATATATGGTTTACTTACTATTTTGGCTATTCAACCATTTTGTTTGCAACGATAACAACTGTGGTTATGTTTTCCTCCTGACCATTGGTGATGTATATGAATAAAATAAAAATTCACTCGGCATCACATTTCCATAAGCCTTTGCAATGATAAATGATTTTTACAAAATCATGAGAGGAATAGATCGGGTAGGCGCACAGAATTTCTTGCCCAGAGTAGGGGAATCAAAAACCATGGGCCAGAGGTTTAAGTTGAGGGGGGAAGATTTAATATGAACCTGAGGGGTAACTTTTTCATACAGAGGATGGTGGGTGTATGGGAAGTGCTGCCAGAGGAGGTAGTTGAGACAGGTAATATCGCAATGTTTAAGAAACATTTGGACAGGTACAGGGACGGATAGATTTAGAGGGATATGAGCCAAACGCAAGCAGGTGGGACTAGTGCAGATGGTACACATTGGTCAGTGTGGGCAAGTTGGACCAAAAAGCCTATTTCCACACTGTATGACACTTTGACTCTAAATAATTATGGGCAAACAATGTGGTCCACTTGATGAGCATTCTGTCCACCACCACAAAGATCCCTTCTTCCATGAGTGGAACATCATAGGATAATTTGAAGCATCTACAAAATATATAATTGCAACTTGCCAAAATCTCTCTAACAACATCTTCCTAATCCTCACCACTTGGAAGGGCAAGAGTAGCAGGCACAGAGTGACTCCACTTTACATGTGATCCTTCCCCGTGGCCAAGGCCTAGAGCTCCTTAACATTGGAAGACTCTGAAAGCAAGTAGACTGTACCAATTCAAGAAGTCAATTCTCCATTGCTGGGTGAAATAGAGATTAAATGTTGGTCATACATTCCAATGGTCACACACTCCGAGGTAGAATAAATTTAAAACATTCTGTGAAAGCATTTTTTATTTGTCTAACTGAACAACAGAAATGTGGAGGAAAATGGTGCATTGCTGAATTTATTGCTACTCCTAATCATAACTTCACCATCTCTGTCGAACACATGGAGAAGAAACAATGGGCTGAATGTAATGCATCCGATACTATCACTTCTATCAGCATAACACAAAGTGCTGGAGTGACTCAGCTGGTCAGGCAGCATCTGCGGAGAGAATGCACAAACGGAGTTGGAAAAAAAATGTTGTTGATATTTTCAAATTCAAGTAATTGGAAGCAATAACATTCTACACCGTGAGAAATAGACTTTAAGAACTAGTCAGGTCGGCGAGCAGTAGTTATTACTTAACCTATTAAAAATTCACCCACATCTTATTCAATAAGAGTTAATGTTTTCATTTTTTAAAGTGAGATTAGTGCATTAAAAATTAAATTTTATTACAAATCAGTGATTCAGTGCTGATTGCTCCCACAGAGGCAGCAGCATCAGTCATTGTGGAGGAACAGGTTATTGTGCGCAGCAACCACTATATTTTTGTGTTTAACCATTCCTGCTCAGGTGCCTAAAGATCAGACAGTTAGATCATATGGCATAGGAACAGAATTAGGCCATTCTGCCCATTGAGTGTGCTCCTCCATTCAATCGTAGCTGATCTATTTTTCCCTCTCAACACCACAGAGAGGGTTTTTCCATTCTCCTGCCTTCTCCCCATTACCTTTGACCCCCTTACTAATCAGGAACCAATCAATCACTTCTTTTAAAATACCAATATCAATGCCTCCACCATTGCCTGCAGCAATGAATTCCACAGATTCACCATCTTCTGGCTAAAGAAAATCCTCCTTGACTCCATTCTAAAGGTATGTCTTTTTATTCTGAATATAAACACCTTATCTTTGGTATAAACCAGAATCTGCAGTTCAATAGACAATAGGTGCAGGAGTAGGCCAGTTGGCCCCCTCAAGTCAGCAACACCATTCAATGTGATCATGGCTGATCATCCACAATCAATACCCTGTTCCTGCCTTCTCCCCATATCCATTGACTCCGCTTTCTTTAAGAGCTCTGTCTAGCTCTCTCTTGAAAGCATTCAGAGAACCAGCCTCCACTGCCCTCTGAGGCAGAGAATCCACAGACTTACAACTCTCTGTGTGAAAAAGTTATTCCTCATCTCCGTTCTAAATGGCTTACCCCTTATTCTTAAACTGTGGTCTCTGGTTCAGGACTCCCCCAACATCGGGAACATATTTCCTGCCTCTAGTGTGTCCAAACCCTTAATAATCTTATATGTTTCAATAAGATACCCTCTCATCCTTCTAAATTCCAGAATTTACAAGCCGAGCCGCTCCATTATATCAACATATGACAGTCCCGCCATCACGGGAATTAACCTGGTGAACCTATGCTGCACTCCCTCAATAGCAAGAATGTCCTTCCTCAAATTGGGAGACCAAATCGGCACACAATACTCCAGGTGTGGTCTCACTAGGGCCCTGTACAACTGCAGAAGGACCTTTTTGCTCCTATGCTCAACTCCTCTTGTTATGAAGGCCAACATGCCATTTGCTTTCTTCACTGCCTGCTGTACCTGCCTGCTTACTTCCAGTGACTGATGAACAAGGACCCCCAGATCCCATTGTACTTCCCCTTTTCCCAACTTGACACAATTTAGATAATAATCTGCCTTCCTGTGTTTGCCACCAAAGTGGATAACCTCACATTTATCCACATTAAACTGCATCTGCCATGCAACTGCCCACTCACCCAACCTGTCTAAGTCACCCTGCATCATAGCATCCTCTTCGCAGTTCTCAAAGCCACCCAGCTTTGTGTCATCTGCAAATTTGCTAATGTTACTTTTAATCCCATCTAAAACATTCCTTCCCCCACTCCTTTTATTCTGAGGCTCCACCCTCTGGTCCTAGACTCTCCCACTACTGGAAACATACATTCCACATCCACTCTATCAAGGCCTTTCATTATTCGGTATGTTTCAATGAGATCTCCCCTTCATCCTTATAAACTCCAGTGAGCCATCAGGTCTACATTACAATGGCAATAAAATATGTGAGTTCTGTTATCATACAACTGCAAGTACTGACCCAACTTTCAGCAGTTCCCTCATCAAAGATGGCCTGGTGTGTTTAGTAATATCCATTTTGTTTGATCTCATTCATTCCTTTATTCTTTCCTTTCTATGCTCCAGAGTTCTACTTTATCTTAAGATTTTGCTAATTTGTTAAATTGCTATGAGACCGACAGGAATCAAGATTTAACCATTTGATTTGTGATTAATTGCATTACTAATTGTATTATTTTGCACCAAAAGGAAGGGTTAGGCCAAACAAAAAGCAGACTCATATGTGCCTTTGAGAAAAAGTTATTTGGTAATTTCATAATAAACTTGAATTTCTTATCAGGAAGTAGATGGATACACAATGGGATTATAGAATTATGCAACAAAGAAGAACATTTGGACATTCAAGTCAGTATTGTGGTTGAACAACACCTCGTGTTCCACTTGGGTAGCATAACCTCATGGTATGAAAATGTGAATTCTCCCATTTTTAGGTACCTAACCGACAAACAACCCACCCCTTCTCCTGCCTACTTTTTCTACACACTCTTCCCTGTGTCTCACCTGAATTTGCACCCCTTTCTCTCCTTACCTTTTCACCCCCTATCCCCATCATCTCCATCCTCCTATCTTCCTATGCTTCATAATTCGCATCTCTTTTATCATTCTCAGATTTTTGGCTTTTCATCTCTGGCATTTATCCAGCCATTTGCCTATCATAAACACCTCTCACCTGTATCCTCTAACATTTCCCAAGCTATGTCAGGCTCTGCCTCCACCTCTCTTCCAGCTCTCCCCCCCCCCCCCCCTCACTACAATCAGTCTGAAAATGGGGCCTGACATGAAACGTCACATGTACATTTTCTTAAGGGATGCTACTTGACCCAGTTGTCCACAGTGACCTGTACATTTTGAATGATGGTGACCTGATGCCATAAAGTAACTGGAATTATAAATAAGCTCTCTGTGTTGATTTTGAATCCTGAAAAGCGCTATATAAATAAAATCTATTATTATTATTATTATTTGATAGAGTTGGCTTACTTTAGTCATGTTTAATTGTGCATGTGCCAAGGACAGATCTATCCAGGTAAAGACTCCAGGTTTAGGTTTATTTTAGGCTTGCATATCGAAGTACAATGAACAGCTTTGTTTTGCATGCTATCCAAACAATTTAGATATTCAATACATAAATACAATTAAGTGAAACTCAAGTACAATAGATAGAGCAAAGGGTAAGATACAGAGTGCAGAATATAGATCTCAAGACATTGCAAGTTCAGCATGACAATCCTCTTAATTTGGATAAAGGTATAGAATGTCGTCCAAGACTCACTTGAGAGTTAACTTGTAATCCTTGCAAAGCCAATCAGTCAAATTTATTTTGAGCCCCATAGCATCTTGTGTGAGCCAATCAATCTCTGCAGTTTTGACCAAAAACAAGGTGTATTTCAAACTCAAACTTTCATAACTTTTGAAAATTGACTGAATTTCTGAAGAATATTAGCTTGGAATTCAACTAAATACAGATGTGAAATTTGGGCCACCTGATGCTAGTGAACGAATCTCTGAACACATCTGGTCATTGTTCCTGGGCAGGTTTACAAGGTGCTTGCGAGGATTGTTTTCTTCCAATCCTTCTCTATTCATCGAGGCAATCTTTAACTAAGATCATTGGTCATCTGTATAGTCAGCCATTCAAGGAGAAAGTAATTTATTTTTCTTAGCAGTATCTGGCCAATTTAACCCACTGTGGTGTTAGCTTCAGACATGTTCTTATTGGAACCTCACACCTACTCAAACCAACGTGTCCTTACTCCTGTGGCTAATGTAATTGGCAGCTTCACATTTGGACCATTAAGTAAAATTACACATTGCATCTGAGTCTTGACATAATATTCACATTAAACGTCCTTTTTCCGAATACAGGTTGAAACTCTCTAGTTCGACATCCGTGAAGACATGACCGGTGGTGGATCACAGTGCTTATCCCAAGAAGCCCCAACGTAAAGCTGTGCCTAACCTCCAGGCTTGCCAACACACTCTTCACATCCTGTCTCACTGTGGATCGGCAGCTGCAAGTCAACAGAGGAGATTGCCTTGTCAGTTCCCCAAAGCAGATCCCTTAAGCAGCCTCCTGCCGTGCCTCCTGGTAAACTAGTTCACTTTGTTGTTCTATTTTGTGTTTAGTTGTTTCACATAAATTCCGTAAAAGCACATATTTATTATGAACTTCGACTTTCACTAATAGAAAAAATTATGCAAATAGAATGTGTTAATACAGCCACCTTGGTGGCCACTTTGGCAACAGATTCATAACATACTGCCCCCCAGGTGTTGCCAGACAACAGAGTGCTGAACCAGAGACGCTCAACTTGCAGTACTTTGTTGATCTTCTAGCTTTATATATCACTGCCCATGAACGAGCTCCACAGAAGCCGTATCAATGTTCACCAATGTACTGCTTACTCATTTCACCGTAACTTCAGAATTGCTGCATTTCCTATTATTGGCTTTGGTAGCACATACACTGCTTAAACTTTGCTATTCATGCTATTAAAGGACTTCAGCATTATACAAATCTCTTAGTTATGTCTTTCCATTATCAGTCTCTCTATACAGAGAGAACAAAGTGACATATTGGGTCAGGGGCATAGGGGGTGGAATGGAAGGAGCAGCTGAAGCAACCCCAGGGGTGTCTCCACACTGGCTGGTTGACCCATGACATGGGTCACTTCATGGGAGTCTGATAAAGAGGCCTGTTCTCAGGCTGGCTATGGGATGATGCTTGTAAGGAAATGTTTGTGGGATGTAAGCTGACACACACACTTCCTTACCTCACTTCAGTTTGTGGAATATAAATGAGGACATTGAGTCATACAGCATGGAAAAAGGCCCTTTGGCTCATTTTGCCCATGCCAACCAAGATGTCACATCTGCACTAGTCCTACTTGCCTGTGTTTGCCCATTTCCCTCTTAAACTAAACCTTTTCTAATCATCCTGTGCGGGGTAACAGAGAAAGGTTGAATTTCACCCGCAGATATCACAGGTTAGAGAAACTTAACAGGTCCACAGTGCTCCATTCAAAAATACTCCCCAAATTATACGTAACAGATATTCAACACTCAATAGAAACATAGAAACATAGAAACATAGAAAATAGGTGCAGGAGTAGGCCATTCGACCCTTCGAGCCTGCACCGCCATTCAATATGATCATGGCTGATCATCCAACTCAGTATCCTGTACCTGCTTTCTCTCCATACCCCCTGATCACTTTAGCCATAAGGGCCACATCTAACTCCCTCTTAAATATAGCCAATGAGCTGGCCTCAACTACCCACTGTGGCAGAGAATTCCAGAGATTCACCACTCTCTGTGTGAAAAATGTTTTTCTCATCTCAGTCCAAAAAGATTTCCCCTTTATCCTTAAACTGTGACCCCTTGTTCTGGACTTCCCCAACATCGGGAACAATCTTCCTGCATCTAGCCTGTCCAACCCCTTAAGAATTTTGTAAGTTTCTATAAGATCCCCCCCCTCAATCTTCTAAATTCCAGCGAGTACATAGATACATAGATACATAGAAAATAGGTGCAGGAATAGGCCATTCGGCCCTTCGAGCCTGCACCGCCATTCAATATGATCATGGCTGATCATCCAACTCAGTATCCCGTACCTGCCTTCTCTCCATACCCCCTGATCCCTTTAGCCACAAGGGCCACATCGAACACCCTCTTAAATATAGCCAATGAACTGGCCTCAACTACCCTCTGTGGCAGAGAGTTCCAGAGATTCACCACTCTCTGTGTGAAAATGTTTTTCCTCATCTCAAAGGATTTCCCCCTTACTCTTAAGCTGTGACCCCTTGTCCTGGACTTCCCCAACATCGGGAACAATCTTCCTGCATCTAGCCTGTCCAACCCCATAAGAATTTTGTACGTTTCTATAAGATCCCCTCTCAATCTCCTAAATTCTAGCGAGTATAAGCCAAGTCTATCCAGTCTTTCTTCATGTGAAAGTCCTGACATCCCAGGAATCAGTCTGGTGAACCTTCTCTGCACTCCGTCTATGGTTATAATGTCCTTCCTCAGATTTGGAGACCAAAACTGTACGCAATACTCCAGGTGTGGTCTCACCAAGACCCTGTACAACTGCAGTAGAACCTCCCTGCTCCTATACTCAAATCCTTTTGCTATGAAAGCTAACATACCATTCGCTTTCTTCACTGCCTGCTGCACCTGCATGCCTACTTTCAATGACTGGTGTACCATGACATCCAGGTCTCGCTGCATCTCCCCATTTCCTAATCGGCCACCATTTAGATAATAGTCTGCTTTCCTGTTTTTGCCACCAAAGTGGATAACCTCACATTTATCCACATTTTACTGCAACTGCCAAACATTTGCCCACTCACCCAGCCTATCCAAGTCACCTTGCAGTCTCCTAGCATCCTCCTCACAGCTAACACTGCCCCCCAGCTTAGTGTCATCCGCAAACTTGGAGATGTTGCCTTCAATTCCCTCATCCAGTTCATTAATATAAATTGTAAATAGCTGGGGTCCCAGCACTGAGCCTTGCGGTACCCCACTAGTCACTGCCTGCCATTGTGAAAAGGACCCGTTTACTCCTACTCTTTGCTTCCTGTTTGCCAGCCAGTTCTCTATCCACATCAATACTGAACCCCCAATACCATGTGCTTTACGTTTGTATACTAATCTCTTATGTGGTACCTTGTCGAAAGCCTTCTGAAAGTCCAGATACAACACATCCACTGGTTCTCCCCTATCCACTCTACTAGTTACATCCTCGAAATATTCTATAAGATTCGTCAGACACGATTTACCTTTCGTAAATCCATGCTGACTTTGTCCAATGATTTCACCACTTTCCAAATGTGCTGCTATCCCATCTTTAATAACTGACTCTAGCAGTTTCCCCACTACCGATGTTAGACTAACTGGTCTGTAATTCCCCGTTTTCTCTCTCCCTCCCTTCTTCAAAAGTGGGGTTAAGTTTGCTACCCTCCAATCCTCAGGAACTACTCCAGAATCTAAAGAGTTTTGAAACGTTATCACTAATGCATCCACTATTTCTGGAGCTACTTCCTTAAGTACTCTGGGATGCAGCCTATCTGGCCCTGGTGATTTATCGGCCTTTAATCCATTCAATTTACCCAACACCACTTCCCGACTAACCTGGATTTCACTCAGTTCTTCCATCTCCTTTGACCCGCGGCCCCCTGCTATTTCCGGCAGATTATTTATGTCTTCCTTAGTGAAGACAGAACCAAAGTAGTTATTCAATTGGTCCGCCATATCCTTGTTCCCCATGATCAATTCACCTGTTTCTGACTGCAAGGGACCTACATTTGTTTTAACTAATCTCTTTCTCTTCACATATCTATAACATAGAAACATAGAAACATAGAAATTAGGTGCAGGAGTAGGCCATTCGGCCCTTCGAGCCTGCACCGCCATTCAATATGATCATGGCTGATCATCCAACTCAGTATCCCGTACCTGCCTTCTCTCCATACCCTCTGATCCCTTTAGCCACAAGGGCCACATCTAGCTCCCTCTTAAATATAGCCAATGAACTGGCCTCGACTACCCTCTGTGGCAGAGAGTTCCAGAGATTCACCACTCTCTGTGTGAAAAAAGTTCTTCTCATCTCGGTTTTAAAGGATTTCCCCCTTATCCTTAAGCTGTGACCCCTTGTCCTGGACTTCCCCAACATCGGGAGCAATCTTCCTGCATCTAGCCTGTCCAACCCCTTAACAACTTTTGCAGTCAGTTTTTATGTTCCCTGCCAAGCCGAGTCTATCCAGTCTTTCCTCATATGAAAGTCCTGACATCCCAGGAATCAGTCTAGTGAACCTTCTCTGTACTCCCTCTATGGCGAGAATGTCCTTCCTCAGATTAGGAAAACAAAACTGTACGCAATACTCCAGGTGTGGTCTCACCAAGACCCTGTACAACTGCAGTAGAACCTCCCTGCTCCTATACTCAAATCCTTTCGCTATGAATGCTAACATACCATTCGCTTTCCTCACTGCCTGCTGCACCTGCATGCCCACTTTCAATGACTGGTGTACCATGACACCCAGGTCTCGTTGCATCTCCCCTTTTCCTAATCGGCCACCATTCAGGTAATAGTCTACTTTCCTGTTTTGCCACCAAAGTGGATAACCTCACATTTATCCACATTATACTGCATCTGCCATGCATTTGCCCACTCACCCAGCCTATCCAAGTCATCTTGCAGCCTCCTAGCACCCTCCTCACAGCTAACACTGCCCCCCCAGCTTCATGTCATCCGCAAACTTGGAGATGTTGGATTCAATTCCCTCGTCCAAATCTATTTTGTAAATAGCTGGGGTCCCAGCACTGAGCCTTGAGGTACCCCACTAGTCAATGGCTGCCATTCTGAAAAGGACCCGTTTACTCCTAGAGTCTTAGAATCATTGAGTCATACAGCACTGAGCAGGTTCTTCAGTCCCCCTAGATGCCATGCTGACCATTTAGCACATCTACACTAATCACATTTTCCCCCATTACGACTGTATTCTTCCATGCCTTAACTTAAAGGGCCTGTCTTAATGCCTCTGGCACATGGTGTTTGTACCTCATCCCACCACATCCTCTGGCAGTATGCCCAGCTATCAACCAATCCTGATCGATATCCTGCTATAAACTTAGATGGCCATCATTGCTATCCACATCACCATCCTTTTTTGTGTCATCTGCATACATTAATCATGCCACCTAAATTCATAACTAAGTTCTTCATATATATCGCTAACAATAAATATTCCTGCAATACATCACTGACCCCGAACTTCCATTCAGAAAAGCATCACTTCCCTCTGCCTCCTATCATTCAGCCAGTTTTAGATGTAATTAATCAGCTTACCTTGGATCCCATCTGCCTTAACCATTTTGGACCAGCCTACAGATATAGACCAGATCTACAGCCTACTTTCATCATTTTATTTTGTTTCCTGCTCAAAAAACAACCAAATTAGTGAGAGGATTTCCCCACACAAAGCCATGCTGCTGTGGCCTGATCAGCCCCTGCCTTTCCAAATGTATGCAAATCTTATCCCTAAGAATTTTCTCCAATTAATTCCCTATCACTGGTGTAAGGCCCAGCACCCTAGAGTTATCTGGCTTATAATCAGAAATAGACGTCAGACTCCGATTTCTCATCTTGAGTTCTGAACTTTCTATGATCTTCAAAGTTCTTGTATTAAAATGATTCTGCACTATCTAATCTCTTAAAATGGATTTTATTTTATCTTGTGTGGCGCCAAGAAGTCTGAAAAGCAGTTTATGTGTCCAAGGCCATCTCCATTAATAACATTGCTTTCCTATGTTCTCCATAGCTTTATTTTTAGTAGGTACATTTGAGTCCGTAATCACAATTTTAGTTATATTTTTACTCTGAAGTACGTCATGTCCATTCTGTAAAAGAACAAAATAGTTCCTGCACCAAGACTCCCAATATGACCAGATTGGGCCTGACCTTCAATTTTGCACCATTGCTGCTTCAATCGTTGCAAGGTTATAATCTGAGGATTTCCCCTGTGCTTGACCTCAGGTCCTGCCACTTTATATCTGCAGATTGAAGTTACTTTGACTCAACCGCTCACCACAATTATGTAATGGCCCAATGCATTCAACAGCTTGTTAATTCAGGTCCATCAATTATTTTCCATTAAATCCTTGGTAAAATCAGTATTGTAACAATTAGTAACAAATTATCGGTTACACACAGAAATCAAGCGATAAGTACAGATGCCATTACTCCAAACCACTGGATGGCAGGTGGCGGCAACTATATATGTTGTTTGATATTGTTGATTCAAAAAATCATGATAAAGATGTGTTCTCAGCCAGCAGTAACCTTTGTTACTCAAATGCAAAAATACATCCCCATGGTTCCTCTCTGAGCAGTTTACAGTCTAATTAAGATGACATTGTTTCTGCCATCAACCACAGAATATTGCCGAACCCTAAAGTCAATGTTTCTTGTTCATTCCATTCCCTCTGAGGAGCACTACATTTGCCAGTGTGGGTGAAGGTTGACAGTGTGATCTGATGAATGATAAATTAATAAAGAAATGATTCATCATTTTCACATGTTGTAGATGGATGGATAAATGAGCTGCCACAACCTCCACCCCACCAACTTCCCCCTTCCTCAAACTCAGAATCACAACTGTCCATTGCAAAGCTAGATCAAGATTGTACTTTTGACACTGACATTTACAGTACCCTGGGAGATATCCTTATGTCCTGTAGGATCTCCGGAGAAAGAAAAGTAACAAGCATAAAATAAAATTCCTATGTCTGCCTTGTTTTACACAAATACCTAACAGTTTTGTTATTCCTCTGTTTAAATTCTGATCATAAATACAGCACGGCCATTTCATAGCATTTTTAGATTTTTATTGTAATCTTCTTTCGTGAAATTACATAAATATAAAGAACTAAAACTGTAAGTTACAAGTATCAAAATCAATTTACATGAGGGACTTTAGAATGCCATTCACGCAGGGTTAGTAATTTACATGCAATAGTTTGGCATTTTACCTTTCACTAAATAATAGTGTTTAAACAGAAAGCTTGAATAGACATGGTTGTAGTACAACTAAAGTGCTGTGTTGCTGTGGTGACATAGTCCAATTATAGCAGTGTAGAGTGCATCTCTGAGACTCCATAGATTCCAGTGATAAAAGTTGACAGAACAATACAAAATAATTCATGGCTTATTTACATTGCAAAACTGATTAGAGCAGCAGTTAGTTTCCTAATGCTGCCGGAGGCCACTGAAAATATATTTATTTCCAAGTCAGGATTGCAGCAATTTTCAAGGCATTGGGTTGTAAGCTACCCAAGCAGAATATGAGTTCCTGTTCCTCCAGTTTGTGTGTGGCCTCAATCTGGCAATGGAGGAGGCCTAGAACAAAAAGGTCAGTATGGGAATGGGAAGGAGAGTTAAAATGGTTAGCAGCAATCAATGTGACTATCTTATTAGAGGTTAATGCATGCTGAGGAACATAACAAAGTTTGGAGTCTGTAAGTTAGGAGTTCCATGATTTAGCCCCAATGGTGATGAAGGTCACAAGTAAAAAAGTTTAGAGTCAATGACCCTGTAACATTAACTGAATTAATGTTAGCACGATCATTGACCTGAAACATTAACTCAGTTTGTCTCTCCGTGGATGCTGCATAACTCAATATCCTCAGCAATATCCTCATGCTACATAACTTAATATCCATCATCACTGAGGCTTATGCTAAATTAATGTTGTCTTCATGACCTGTGAACAGCACCAAGGCCTTTCCTCTAACACACAAGCAAATACGCACCATCAAAACGCTTCTTATTTGATGAAAATTAGAGAATGTTAGCCACCACCAAACAGCAGAACCTTTGCAACAATCATAAATAGCCCTTGTGTAGCTGTCATCAAGAGCACTATTAATCTCTTTGGCAAGCAATTGAACCATTATAGAAAGGAAAGTTAAAATTGGGTCAATAAAAAATAGAGAATTGAACTGACGGGATGCTTAAAAATAATGCCTCTTGTCACATACTGTCAATGCGGCGTGCAGGTCACTTAATGCCAATGCTTTTCAGGTTTTATCATGTTCAGGATGAAGAGGGCAAACAGGTCAAAAACAAAAAATGGGAAACCTGGTCCGAACTCACTCCAGTTTTAACATGCTGTCCAGAGTTAACTTTCTCTAGCCTGAGATACCTGTGTGTCAAATTCAACAATACTCTTTGTTTCCCAGACCTCATTAAAACTCCAACCAGTGAAGGGAGGTAAGAATGTTTGAGTTTGAGTTTAGTTTATTGTCACATATACTGAGGTACAGTGAAAAGCTTTGAATGTGTGTGTTGATAGGCTTGAATCCCACAATACATTCACTGCAAGCACCACCCCATTGCCTATAACCACCCTAATGATGAGACCCTGAGATCAGGCCCTTGATCGGAAGAGGCCCATGGCAGTGTTTCCAATCTCTGCAATCTCTGTAATCTCCTTAGTTCCTGGACGTTCAAGTTGCTATTCCAGGATGTGAATCAACCACACAATGTGTTAATTTTAGTTTTAGAGATACAGGGCAGAACCAGGCCCTTCGGCCCACCAAGTCCTCACCGACCAGCGATCCCCGAACATTAACACTATCCAACCTACACTGGGGACAATTTTTCATTTATCCCAAGCCAATTAACTTACAACCTGCACATCTTTGGGATGTGGGAAGAAACCGAAGATCTTGGAGAAAACCCATGCTGGTCATGGGGAGAATGTACAAACTCCATACAGACAGCACCCATAGTCAGGATCGAACCCAGATCTCTGGCGCTGTAAGGCACCAACTCTACTGCTATGCCAACATGCAGCCATTTGTTCTCTACTATACACCTGTTGAAGTTCAGTAGAGTATTTGTAAACACACCAAATCTCCTCAGTCTTCTTAGAAGTAGAGGTGTTGATGAGATTTATTTGTGAATGAATTATTGTGCTGCAACTAAAACAGATTTTCAGAGACATGCGCACCTAGGAATTTGGATCGTTTGACTCTCTTCATTGCTATCTTATTGATGAAGACATGTTTGTGCATGCTTTGC
Organism: Malacoraja senta; assembly: GCA_038087875.1. Classification (NCBI taxonomy): domain Eukaryota; kingdom Metazoa; phylum Chordata; class Chondrichthyes; order Rajiformes; family Rajidae; genus Malacoraja; species Malacoraja senta. Next base: position 341,847,738 of record CM075977.1, on the reverse strand, counting down.
TTTCCCCTTCTGAAATCAATAATCAGTTTCTTGACCTTGCTGACATTGAGAGGAAGATTGTTGTTCTGGCACCAAGCAATCAGATTTTCAATCTCTCTGACACCCTGATTCATCAGTACCCATTATTCATCCCAAAATGGTGGTGTTTTCGGCAAATTTTAAGATGGCATTGGAATTGTGTCTGGCTGCATAATCATGGGTATAGAGAGAGTAGAGCAGGGGCCTTAAGGTTCTCCTGTGGTGAAATTCATAAGATCATAAATTCATAAGTTCAAGGAGCAGAATTACGCCATTCGGAGTCTATGCCGCCATTCGGAGTCTATGCCGCCATTCAATCATGGCTGATTAGAAGGATGAGAGGGCATCCCATTGAAACATATAAGATTGTTAAGGGTTTGGACACGCTAGAGGCAGGAAACATGTTCCCAATGTTGGGGGAGTCCAGAACCAGGGGCCACAGTTTAAGAATGAGTTAGCCATTTAGAACGGAGACGAGGAAACACTTTTTCTCACAGAGAGTGGTGAGTCTGTGGAATTCTCTGCCCCTGAGGGCGATGGATGCCGGTTCACTGAATGCTTTGAAGAGAGAGCTAGATAGGGCTCTTAAAAATAGCGGAGTCAGGGGATATGGGGAGAAGGCAGGAACGGGGTACTGATTGGGGATGATCAGCCATGATCACATTGAATGGCGGTGCTGGCTCGAAGGGCCGAATGGCCTACTCCTACACCTATTGTCTATTGTCTATTGTCTATTATCTATCATCCCCATTCTCCTACCTTCTCCCCATAACCTTTGACACCGCACTAATAAAGAATATGTCAATCTCCAACTTAAAATATCCATTGACTTGGCCTCCACAGCCGACTGTGGCATGAATTCCAAAGTTTCCACAAGGGCAGCATGGTGGCGCAACGGTAAAGTTGCTGCCTTACAGGGCCAAAGACCTGGGTTTGATCCTGACTATGGGTGCTGTCTGTATGGAGTTTGTACAATCTCCCCGGTACTGCCTTCTCCCCATATCCCCTGACTCCGCTATCTTTAAGAGCCCTATCTAGCTCTCTCTTGAAAGTATCCAGAGAACCGGCCTCCGCCGCCCTCTGAGGCAGAGAATTCCACAGACTCACAACTCTCTGTGAGAAAAAGTGTTTCCTCGTCTCTGTTCTAAATAGCTTACCCTTTATTCTTAAACTGTGGTCTCTGGTTCTGGACTCCCCCTACATCGGGAACATATTTCCTGCCTCTAGCATGTCCAAACCCTAAATAATCTTATATGTTTCAATAAGATCCCCCCTCATTCTTCTAAACTCCAGAGTATTGGCTGATCATCGAAATTCAGTCCCCCGTTCCTGCTTTTTCCCCATATCCCTTGATTCCTTTAGCCCTCAGAGCTAAATCTAGATCTTTCTTGAAAACATACAGTGAATTGGTCTCCACTGCCTTCCGTGGCAGAGAATTCCACAGATTCATCACCCACTGGGTGCAGAAAAATTTCCTCATCTCAGTCCGAAATGGCCTACCCCTTATTCTTAAACTGTGACCCCTGGTTCTGGACTCCCCTAACATCTGGAACATTCTTCCTCCATATAATAATCTGCCTTCTTGTTCTTGCCACCAACGTGGATAACCTCACATTTATCCACATTATACTGCAACCGCCATGCATCTGCCCACTCACCCAACGTATCCAAGTCACCCTGCAGCCTCATAGCCTCCATTACGATACAATACGATAAAACGATATTCATCTCCGGAGGGAAATTAGAATGCCAACTGTCACAACACACAACAAGGCACACGAAAAAACTTAAAAATAAAAGTGAAAATAAAAAGAAAAGGACAAGCGACTGATGTCTGGCTGCTTTCTGCACAGCGCCTTCGCCGGAACGAACGAACGAACGAACAAACCAACATAAACTTATCCCCTGGGCAGAGGATTCTAAACTAGAGTCCCCCCCCCCCCCTCTATTCTCCCACGGTCTATCACAACGGTCTCCCCACGCCGACTCCACATTGTCTTTCCCTCCCCCCTCATGTTCATCGACCGCTGATCATGGGATGATTGCAAGGTCCCCGCCGCTGCCGAGGCTCCCATTGCTGCCGAGGACCCAAAACTGCTGGGGCTCCTGTTGCCGTTGAGGCTCACGCTGCCACCGAGACTCCCATCATTGCCTCCACTGAGTCTCCATCGCCTCAGGCAGGCCTCGTCACCCCGTTTCTCCCCAGTCCCCTGGGAGGCCTGTGGGGCGAGTCGGGCCTACCGGGTCGTGTTCCTGTTGGCGCCTCAATTGTTCGGTAGGTGGATCAGGCCTGCACGGCTCCACGGGACACTCCCACCGTGCACGCGGCTCCCTGGGACACCATTGACTTCATCTGCACTTCACACTGCCTCAGCAAGGCCAACAGTATAATCAAGGATCAGTATCACCCCAGTCATTGTTTCTTGTCCCCTCTCCCATCAGGCAAGAGGTCGACATTTGAAAACGCATACCTCCAGATTCAGGGGCAGTTTGTTCCCAGCTGTTATCAGGCAACTGCATGGTCCTCTCATCAGCCAGAGTGCGATCCTGATCTCCCATCTACCTCATTGGTGACTTCTGAACTATCTTTAATCAGACTTTATCGGGCATCAATGTTATATCTTGTACTAAATGTTGTACCCTTTATCCTTTATCTGTGCACTATGGACGGCTTGTATTCATGTATAATATTTTCATTGATTGGATAGCATGCAAACAAAATATTTTCATTATACCTCAGTACATGTGACAATGCTAAGAAACTAAACTGAACTAAACTAAACACAAGCAGGTGAGACTAGTGTAGATGGGGCATCTTAGTCGAGGTGAGGCAAGTTGGGCCAAAACTGTATGACTCTATGGTCCACTGCAGCATAGAGAGCCAGTGGGATTGCATCCCCCATTGATCGATTGTGGAGGTAGGTGAATTGTAGTGGGTCCAGGTCCTTATTAAGGCAGGAGTTGATATGCTTCATAACCAACCTGTCGAAGCTTCATCACCACGCCCAATAGTGTTACCGGTCAATAGTCATTGAGGCAGTAGTCATTGAGACACCTTACTCTTCTTGGGCACCGGTATCATGGGTGTCCTTCTAAAACAGATGGAAACCTCTGAGAGGTTGAAGCAGCCTACAAAAACTCTAGCCAATTGGTCTGTGCTGACTTTAAGAATGCAGCCAGATACAGCATCAGGTCTGGGCGCTTTCCAAGGGTTCACCATCACAAAGGATCTTCTGACATTGAGATTACAATGTTGTTGGGTGCTAATGGGGTCCGAGAAGGCACATCAATGTTTTCTCTTTCAAAGAGAGCATAGAAAATATTGAGCTGGTCCAGGACTGATCACTGTTGCTTGAGCCACCACTTGTCCGCCTTGTAGTAAGTGATGCGTGCAAGCCTTGCCACCGCAGGCAAATGTCCATCTCATACTCCTGGTTAGAGCAAATGTGTCACATGGCGTTACTAATGGCCTAATTGAAGTCGTACCTAGCCTTCCTATATGAACCTGCAACATCAGACTTGAATATAGACACAAAATGCTTGAGTAATTCAGCGGGTCAGACAGCATCTCTGGAGAAAAAGATTAGATGACATTTTGGGTCAGAACATTTTGCTCCCACTCATCAAACATGAATTCCTGATATCTTGGTCTTAGTAAATTACAGACCTCCTGGTTCAACCAAGGTCTGTAAGGGAACACTCAGACGGTCTTGATGGGACCACTCTCATCCATACTTTCCCATATGAAGTCAGTATCATCCCAAGAAAGATTAGCATTACTGAAAGAGACTACAAACAAGTTAATACATCAAAGGTCCTTTCTGAGGCCGAGGTTAGTTTGAAGGGCACAGCATTAAATCTAGGTGAAGATAAGTCAGTATTGAATGATCACATTAGTTTTTCATGGCCTACTTCACAATTTAGTATGAGACATTTTCTTCTTAGACTTTGATGAGAAATAGAGCAACATATGAAATTATCGCATCTACACAAACACAATTCATTCAGCACCTGGCACTATGCATTAACTAACCTCATTCTCTCATTTATTACACTGCAGTGAATGTGATAGAAAATTCAGAGGAAATCATTTACGATCATGGTGAAGGGCAATTACCTGATATTGACCTTTAAACAAAGCTGCAAGATACATTGAAATAATTGAAAAATGTGATTGAAATTGGAGTTCATATATAATGCTTTTCACCAACATTCCATCATCATTGTCATGTCGATCTCAACAAGCATTTCAATTTACTCAGAATTGTCATTCGCTGTTTTATGTTAATTGAAGAAGGTCAAGTTAAAGATCCCAGATGGGTTTTCTTCCAACATCTCAGCAAGAAAGCAGTGCGACTTGGCTCTGAATTCTGACCTGAAGCTTGCAAAGTTTTAGATTCCGAGGAAGGAGGGTGTGCCAGGGGGTGAAGCGGTAACCTTTTACCGTCAAAACGAATCGTGGAGCACTCTACCTGGTTAAGCTCCAGATAAATGTGAATGCCACGCCATCCTGCTGTGCTGTAAAATAAATGACTAAAGCTAGTAGGTTAAGGTGTTTACATCAAATATGATTACATTGAGGAAAATAGTACATAGAGTTTTCACTGAAACCTTTCTTATGACTATGGGGTGGCACAGTGGTGCTGCAGTAGAGTTGCTGCCTTACAGCACCAGAGATCTGGGTTAAATCCTGACTATGGGTGCTGCTTGTTTGGAGTTTGTACGTTCTCTCTGTGACCTTGTGCATTTTCTTTGGGTGCTCCGATACTAAAAACTCTGGAAAGTCATAATTGGCCAAGATTTTTCACATGACCTCATGGAAGATTTTTGGTAGGTGGTGTGACAACTAAACAAACATGTTGCATTAATTAGGTTTTTGTTGCTGGTAGTAGAGAGACAAGAAATTTAAGGAAATGGCGAGTTTTTCAGATCCATAAGGTTTATTGCATCTAATGGGGTTTTCTGCTTTTAAATCTCTTTGTAGTCTTCACAGTGAGGGGCAGAGTACCTATAGACATTCCCTGATCATATCACTTCTTTCCTCTAGAGTTCTGCCTCTTTTCCTTTGATAGATATCAGATCATTGCTTGTGGAATAATTGCATCCTTAGTCCAAGTGAGGTGGATGTTGAACATAAATGTTTCATTTCTGCCACATGAAGGAATCCTGAAAGAGTTCTCTCCCACAAATCAGATTGCTTGATGGATCTAAATGGATTTAAATGTGCACATTCTAACAAAAGCTGAGAAAATGAATTTATAGCTGCCTTGTTCCTTTTTAAGTAGAATGACCTTGCTCAAGTGCAAATTCCAATACTGCAGTAATGCTGATTGAGATAGTTATCGATTCATACAGTCATTGAACTGTTCAGCATGGAAACGGGCCCTTTGGCCCACCTTGTGTCTGTTGATCAATTTAGCATATTGGGCTAGTGCGTTTGGTCCATAGCCCTATAAACCTTTCCGCGCTATATATAGAAACATAAAAAACATAGAAAATAGGTACAGGAGTAGGCTATTCGGCCCTTCGAGCCAGTATCGCCATTCAATATGATCATGGCTGATCATCCAAAACCTGTACATGTTTTCTCCCGATATCCCTTGATTCTATTAGCCCAAAGGGCAATATCTAACTCTCTCTTGAATACATCTGTCCAAATATTTTTTTTAAGTCATAATTGTATCCATTTCTATAACTCCCCCTAGTGGCCTATTCCGGATGCAGACGACCCTCTGATTGGAAAAAAATGCACCTGAGGTCCCTCTTAAATATTTCCCCTCTCACATTAAACTGATGCCTTCTAGTTTTGGAATCTTGTATATGATCATGCTTTTCAAGATCATATACACCCTGATATGGACACCCCTTTGCCTCCTAAGCTCCAGAGAAAAAAAGTCAGAACCTGTCATCGAACTTCTCCCTATAACTCAAGCCTACAAGCCCAGCCAACATGCTGTTGAATCTCTTCTGCAAACTTTCCAAATTAATAACATTCTTCCTATAGCTAGGCAATCAAAACTGATCACAGTTCACTTAAGCATAGTCTCACTAACGACTTGTTCTGTACAGCTATATCATGATGTCCTAACTTGTACTTAATATCCTTACCAATGAAGGCAAGTGTGTCAAAGATTTATTCACCCATCTGACCTGTCACTTTTAGGGAAACATGTACCTGTATTCCAGGCACGTGCCGTGAGTAATTACTCAGGGTAGGCAGTCAGTCAGCTTTAAAAAAAAATATTTAAACCACGCATGCGCAGATTGTTCTCTCCGTAAAAATAAAAAATAAAAATAAAGACAGTAACAATTCAAGTAGCCCAAGGCTGCCAAGTCTCCTTTATTCTGAATTACTGAATGGGTGGGGGGTGAAGGGTGATGGCAGGTGGAGAGATGGTGGGAAAAACGGGAGTACAGGGAAAAGTTGAATCAGTTGTCATCTAATTGAATGACAACACTTGTTCAAGGGACCAATTGGGGGGAGAGTTCCTTTCACAGCGTATGGAGAGTCTGTGCCATGGGTAAAGTTGTGGGGAGGGCAGGAGTGTTGAGAAGGAGGGGGTCGGGGATAATGCCAGTAAAGGCTCTGTCTCACGGTGTTGCGGTCATCGGCGGTGAAGTGCGGCGTCACCGGTAGAGGGGACCGCACGGCAACGGCGAGAGCGCCGAGCCTATGCCACGGGAGCGCTGCACGGATGCTTCGCAGGGGCCGAGTGATTTAAATACGGCTGGTCCCACGAGCTTGCGGTAAGCAAAAAAAAAGGGCAGGCCGACTGCGATGACGTCATTTCGGATCGCGGGGCTGTGGCGGCGGCAGTGCTGATCGCGGCGCTGTGGCGGCGGCCATGCCGCACACGTGCCTCACTGGCGGAGGCATTGGCGGTGAAGGTTCTACTCACGGCGCTCGTGCCACACTGCCGTGGCGGCGGCCGTGCCGCACTTGTGCATCACTGGCGATGGCTGTGCGGTAGGAAAATATTTTTGAACAGTGTTGGTTTTATTTTAGCACCGTGCGGTGTTGGGAACAACGCCGCACGGCCACGGAATTGTGCGTTTGACCGAGTGCGCGGTCTATGGCGGCCCAGGAGCGGTAGATTCTTCCTGTTTCGCCGCCAATGACCGCAGACTCGTGAGACAGGCCTTTAACTCACCCACTCACCGCTGCCGCAGCTCTCTGGGCACCACCGCATTGTAGCCGGGGATAGAAGCAGCTCGGGTGGCTGCGAGCAGCTGCCGGGACCCGACAGCAGAACTGGCCCCCACTTCAGCGCCTTCTGCCGGCCTGCTCACCTTTGGCAGTGCTCTCCGTCGGAACACCTCTCACGTGCCACTTGCCGACTTCGCTCATGTCAGCCGCTTCCTGCAAATCCTTAAATTCCCACAGCCGAGTAACCTCAATCGCGTTGTCGGAATTTAAGGATATGAGTGAGGCCAGCGAGTGGCAGGAGAGAGGTTTTTAGACGGAGAGCTGCCAGAGGTGAGCGGGGGCCGGCAGAAGGAGCTGAGGTGGTGGCCGGTTCCGCTGTCCGGCCCGGCGGCCACTCACAGCCAACCGAGCTGCTTCTTCCCCCCCTCCCCCACCCTCCGCCTCAATGCAGTGGCTCCGTGCAAGGAGCGTCGCAAGTGGCATTATCCTGATCCCCTCCTTCACAACATTCGTACCCTCCCCGCAACTTTACCCCGGGCCAGACTCCCCAAACGCTGTGAAAGGAGCTCTCCCCCCACACCCACACCCCGGGAAATACGATATTTAAAAACATAAACACAAAATGTACTTACTACGTTATCGGTACACAAACTCCATTCTTCTCTCTATGTTTCCTAAGATACACTTAAAATAATGACAATCCATATTTGAAAACCCCGCCAAGAAACCAGCACTGCACATGCGCAGTAGGCTGCTGCACATGCGCAGTGCTGCAAAGGCAGAATTTCTGCTGCCTTCAGCTCCCCTTGAAATTGACGGCTTGAAGCAGCGCTGACGGCACGTGGGCTGCACAGACCTTCAAGGGTTACAAGCGCTGCAGATGAAAGGCACGGAGAATTATGCCTACCTAAGAGATCGATCTCTTAGATAGGCATAATTCTCCCATGCCTTTATTATTTATATTTAGTTATTACCATTTTATAATTTTAGTCAGGGTAGGCAGTGCCTACCTTGCCTACCCTGACGGACCGTGCCTGCTGTATTCCCAGATCTCTTTGTCCTTTAATATTGTTCAAGGCTCAACCATTTCCTGTATAAATCCTGCCATGATTTGACATACCAAAGTGTAACACCTGACAGTTCCATTTGTCTTTCTTTAACCCACTTTCCCAACTGATCTAGATCATCTGCAAATTTATTAACAACGTTTATCTCCACAGATGTTGTCTCCTCTCAAGTCCAGAGAGTCAACAGTGCATAATTGCCATATGCACTGACAACAAAACAATGAAATTCTATCTTGCAGACACAAAAAAACACAAAGTGCTGGTGTAACTCAACAGGTCAGGTGGCATCTCTGTCTGACATGGTCCTGACTCAAAAAGTCATCTGCCCATGTTGCCTGACCCACTCAGTCACTCTAGCAGTTTGTGTTTTATTTTAATGTCTTACATGAAGCAGCATAGCAGACCCATAGATAAACACAAAAAGCTGGAGTAACTCAGCGGGTCAGACAGCATCTCTGGAGAAAAAGAATAGGTGAAATTTCAGGTCGAGAGGAATAGGTGACCCGAAATGTCACCTATTCCTTTTCTCCAGAGATGTTGTCTGACCCGTTGAGTTACTCCAGCTTTTTGTGTCTATCTTTGGTTTAAACCCCCATCTGCTGTTCCTTCCTCGGGATAACAAGCCCATAAACACATACACACAGATAAAATATAATGAAGTAAAAAATTCAATACATTAATAACCGTAATACCAGATTGCCAAATTATTCAAAAACTGAAGTCCTTAGTGCAACAAAAGACATAGTCCATTAAAGTTCACAGTTGCTGAGGTTAGTATTGTGTAGTGTTCAACAGCCTGATGATTTCTGGGAAGAAGCTATTTTTGAACTTGGTGCTTTGGTTTTCATTCTCCTGTACCTTCTTCCTGATGGTAGGAGTGAAATGAGAACATAGCCAGCATGCATGGTGTGGGTCTTTGATAATATTGGCTGCCTTTTAGAGGCATCACCACCTATAGATCCCTTCGGTGGTGGGAAGTCAATACCTGTGATGGACTGGGCAGCGTCTACCACTCTCCGTAATCTCCTTCATTCCTGAGTGTTCATGTTGTCGAACCAGGCGATGATGCAACCAGTCAGTACGCTCTCCAATGTAGACGTGTTAAAGTTCAACAGAGTATTCATCAACATACCAAATCTCTTCAGTCTACTAAGGAAGTAGATGTGTTGATAATCTATCTTTGTAATTGCATCAATGTGCTGGGTCTGGATAGATTTTCAGAGATACGTACATCCAGGATCTTGGAGCTGTTGACCCACTCCACTGCTATCCTGTTGATGAACATAGATTCATTGATCCTGGTCTTCCCTCTCCTGTAGTTGACAATCTACTCCTTGCTGACATTGAGAGCAGGATTGTTGTTCCAGCACCACTCAATCTCTCACCTGTCTTGTCCTTTCAGCTTTTATGTTTTTGTTTTCTCATTTTCAGTGTCTGCAATCTTGTTGTCTTTTTATAATTTCAAAATTTGCTGATGACATGGGATAATGAGAGACCTCTGGAGCACATGGAAAGACAGACACATTCAGATGCAATTCAATACTAATAAAAATGTGAAAAAATTGCATTTTGGTAGGTGCAAAGCGGAGAGGAAATGTGAATTATTTTAACAGATGGAAACAGGCAGAGAGACCTGTGAGTTTATTCGCACAAATCCTGGAAGGTGATAGGTTAAGCTGCAAAAACTGGTAAAAAAAAAACATAAGGTGAAATTCTGGAAGCAAGGGAGGTCCATGGAGACACGCTGCACATAAATAATTAAAATGTCCTGGACAGATACAGAAAATAATCAAACAGGCTAATGGAATGTTGCTCTACATTTCCAGAGGAGTGGATTACAAATTCCTGTAGCTTCTACTACAGCTGTAGAATGCCCTGAGTGGACCACACCAGCGGTGCCCAGAGCAGTTTACCTTAGGAAAGTTTGACTGGCTTTGGAGGGAACATTAATTAGATTTACTAGAAATGTAGATTAACACCATGGTTACTTTACAAAGAACAAATATGTTGACTAGAAATGTGAAATTTAGAAGTTAAGGCTGACTTGACAATATTTTCAAAACATTACTGAGCACAGATAGGATAGATATAGAGAGACATTGTTTTTGATGGTTGGGACACTAGTTCTAGATGTATAAAATACAGTGCTACATTTTTCATGTGTGCAGATAGCATAGTATAACTTTGGAATGCTATTCAACATAAGGCAATTGAATGCAGTTTATTTGTTATTTTTTAAGGTGGGATCAATAGATATTTGCTTGTCAAAATCAAGGAGAGCTTGTGTGCCAATTGCATGGAGTTAGATAACAAATCAACTGTTCTTGAATGGCTTGGAAGGATAAATCGTCCTATGTTTCTATGTTGCGTAGTTAGTCCTCTTACATAGAGACATGGTTATACAAATAAATAATAATAAATCAAACACGAACTAGGATTTAATGGCCATTCATCCTGAGGCACAGTGAACTACACCAATAGAAATGCAAGGAACAGCACCAACCACAATACACAATCTTTATCAACCTCACAGATGTTTGAGTCCATCAAACAGGAACCCACGCCTAAAATGTATCTGTTCACATAAATTGGTGTTAAGTTGTAGTGGCCATTTAGCCTGTTTGTGTGTCATTGATGATGGCATGTGTCTTTAAATTTTAGACTGCCCATTATTTTGTGGGTGGGATTTATGACGTATTTTTGGGCATGTTTGGGGCTATGTATCTTGCACAGAAGCTTAGTTTTTAGTTTAGTTTGGAACCAGCATGGACAAGGTTTACCCTTCGACTATGCGAAGTGTAATGGAGACACAAGGAGTTTTCTAATGTTTAAAGCGATAAGCTGGAGTTCGATGGAGATTAAAGTAACGAGTCGGAAGAAGTTTGGATGTATCTTAATGTTTTTCAACAACATTAAAGAATTTATCAATCAAAAGACTGTGTTTTGAAGATTTGTCTGTGCAGAAGCTCTGAAGGTCTTTGACGGTGAGCTCGCATGCGTATAAAAGACATTTCCCTTTACCATGCTGTCCATTTAGCGGCTAGAGGGACTAATCTCTTGAACGATATAAAAATCTGCTGCTACATTAAGTCGAAGGAGACCTCCGGCAGAGGGGTAAATACCAATCCCAGAGATTGAAACTGAAGATTTGGTTAAGATCTTGGAGAGGTTTTGGCCAGAATTCCGGTTCCAGCCGAGGAACTGAAGAAAATAGATTTCGGCCAGAGAAGGCCTTGAGGTCTATTGATAGCATCAAGTCTGATCTGAAGACACATCACAGAAATTGTGAGTAGAAATTGACTATATTTCTTTGAATTTGAAGCTACAAGCTTTCATTTTAAACGGCTTCTGTAGAAGAGCTAGAAAGTGTTTTTTCCAGTCTCTCTGGAGAAACGAGACCGACCTTGGATTGTTTTGAATCTTTTGATAAACACGCATTCCTTTCAAATTATTGTCATCTTTAAGCCCATAGATGTTGGAGATGATGGATGTTCTCTACAATATCAGTTTGTTATGGTTCTGATGAAAATGTTGACTAAACAAAGTTGGAGCAGAGGACTTTGTTTGTTTAATTTAAAGACTTGGCGACCTGATCCAGAAGATGAAGAAAGTGCCATGCCTGAGGGACAACGAGGTGGCGATGAAAGACCAATTAGACAACTTAAACTCACTGAGAAAGGCCAAGTTCTAGCTCTGAAAGAGGAAAACTCGATATGGGAGCAAGCTAACGAGTCAATCGATAGCTACAGAAAACCCATGTATCGAGAAGAAACAGATAATTCACATGCTGCCTACTTGAAAGAAACTGAGGAGAGAAACGAATTATGGAAACAGGTTACCAGATTTATTGAGAAACAGAAGAAACTAATGGAATCAGCACAGAACGTGATCAAGGTGAAATCTAATATGAGCCAACTATTGAACCACTGCAAGGAGGTTGGAAAGAAACAACATGTACTGCTGTGTTCACAGCCGTCTTGGGAAGAACGCAGAAGACACACCGAATGGGAAGAAGACAGGTTGAAGATATTCAATGGTTTCATGGGTAAGGCAGAGAACTGGTTATCTGAAATAATGTTACAACTTACGAGCTTAGTAGCTGGAAGTGTGAAGCAACTAGGTGCTGGAAACGAAGATGTGATAGCACCTGGAGAAAGTATCTCTAATGCATCTTCACGAGGATCAGGACACAGATCTGGTTTAACAGCCAGTTCGGTATCAAGGGCTTCTGCTCGATTGGGAGTTAAAGCTGATCTAGCTGCTCTCTCAATAGAAGCGGATGCCATGAAGATGAAACATGAAATTGAGCGGGAAAAAGAAGAGCTGAGGCGACGAGAGGAACAACTGGAACTAGACACAAAGATGGCGGTGGCCAAGACAAAGAATAAGCTACTGGAAAGTGTGGGGTCAAGATGCAGTTCTAGAACATTGAAGGTGATGAACTCCGATTTGGGAAGAAGGATTGATCAAAGTGAATTAGCAGTTGGATCAATGCCACAATCAAGGTCCACTGGATTTCATGGCTTTGAAAACCCATTGGAACAGAGGAAGATGGGTGAAACTTCATCTCAGCAAAAGGGGTGCTAGAACGAAACCAACTACTATTGGAGCGTCTGTGGATACTCGAGACAAACCAATAGTGGACCACGTTTTTCCGTGACCTGGTGCACAGATTCGAGCAAGCCAATTTGAATCACAAAGGCCTGTTTATCAACAGGTGGAGCCAAGCCAAGGTTATCAGGATGAGTTATTGGCATTTGGGAAAAGTCAAACTGAATTCATAGCTCAACAAAATACCTCTCTCATTCTACCACCAGCAGAAATTCCTACATATGGTGGAGATCCTTTGCAGTATGAAGCTTTCGTAAGGGCATTAGAAGAAGTATTAGAAACAAAAGTTATGGATGAAAAGGAACGCTTATGATTTCTTGTGAAGTACACAAGTGGAAGTGTTAAAGTACTTGTAGAAAGTTGTCAACGGGATCCAGGCTACCAGATCTGGTGAATTTCTTGGACAGGAAAGTACGGTACATGTTAGAGCCACACTACGGGACTATTGAAGATTACAAACCAATTGCAACTAACAAAGGTTCTACCTTTACCAGAACTGAAGAAATATCAGAACCTATGAGAAGTAGTTTTGCTATCACAACCAGACCTGTGGAAAAGACAGATAGAATGAAAGGAGATGTATCTACTAGCAAGAAAATAGTATTTTGTTTGTTATGTGATGAAGTTGGACACACCATAAGATGGTCTCGAAGATTCAAGATGAAAGAATATGAAGACAAGATGGATTTCTTGAAGGAGAAGGGAATCTGTTTTGGATGTTTGAAAAAAGGACATATGGTGAGAGACTGTAAGAGTCCTATAATTTGTTATAAGTGCAGGCAATATCATCCTGAAGCACTTCACATAGAAGAAGAAATACCAGAGCATTGGGAAGAAGAAGAAGAACTGGAACAAACGGATGATGAGCTATCAGAGCAATTAGAAGAGGATGTACCGGAGCAAACAGAACACAAGAAGAAGCCAAATACTTGTGATGTTATCACCTCGCCTCAAGTAACTGCTCATATTGGGGCCGGGGTTGAAGCTTGTAACTTTTCTATCTTACCAGTACAGGTAAGGAACAGCAAGACGAATACAGTGTTGCAAACATATGCTTTTCTGGATCATGGAAGTTCGACTACCTTTTGCACAGAAAACCTGACGAGAAGGCTGAACATCACAGGAGAAGAGACTAAGATTCGATTACGTACTATGACTAAAGATAAAGAGAGCATGAGTCATTACATTACGAGTATGGAGATATCCAGTTTGGATGAAGATAATTTTATACCAATATCTGAAGTGTTTACAAATGGAACCATGCCTGTTGGTCGTCAAAATATACCAAGACATGAAGACTTGAAACAATGGCCTTACCTGAAAGATGTCAAGATATCTGAAATAAATTCTAGTGTTGATCTACTTATCGGAACGAATGTTTTGAAGGCATTGGAACCAATACAGATTGTTAGGAGCCAAGGTGATGGACCGTATGCTACGAAAACCCGACTTGGATGGGTTATCTATGGCTCCTTGAGAAGAAATAACGAAAACGGGAATCAGAAGAACTATCCTACCATTGCTGTTAATCAAATATCTACTGATAAATTAGAAAAGCCGGTGATGAAGCCATATAATCATGACATTAATGAAAGTACCAGCAAGGAATCTGAAGAGATGTCGAATGAAGAGTTGAAGTTCATGGATATTATGAACTACTCAGTGAAAACTGACGGACACTATTGTGTGGACTTACCTTTCAAACAAGAAAGTGTTAGTTTGCCAAATAATCGTCATTTAGCAGAGCAACGTACCCAGACTTTGAAATGCAAGTTTGATGAGAATACTAAATTTCATGAAGAATCTCTTTGAAGAATAATTTCTACAAGGATGATTGCTTAAAATCCATGTCTACTGAGCAGGAAGCAATTCTACCAGTAGAACATCTGACTTCCCTTTGCGATAAGGGAGGATTCACACTCTCCAAGTGGATCAGCGAAAATTGTGAAAGCATTCCACCAGATGATAGAGCCAAATAAACCAGAGAGTTGGATTTGGGCAGAGACAATCTGCCAATGGAAAGAGCATTGGGAGTTACTAATGTCGTACAACTGAAATATGTTAACACAGAAGAAAATCCTGTCAATGAAGTTTCCAGAGAACTGACAGTGAACCGTTTCTTAAGCGAAAAGAGATGGATCAATGAACTAAAATAGTAAGATTAAATGAGAACTTACCAGTTTGAAGCTTGATCTTTATTTTATGAGTTACGATGAGCAATTACGTGAAGAAGCCCGCCAGTGCGCATGCGCGTCAATCTTCAAAGCAACGGTGTGAAATCACAGATAACAGTAGTTGAAGTGACATAGTAAGATTAGAGAAAACTAGAACTACCAGATGACCTTCATGATACGAGGGTTGGGAGCGGAGGGCACGTAATCGCTCATCGTAACTCCTCATAAAATAAAGATCAAACTTCAAACTGGTAAGTTCTCGTTTAATCTTACTATTTTACTTTGGAGTCACGTGAATGATTCCGTGAAGATTTCAAAGCTCTGTGATTTCATGCCGTGGAAACGAGTCCACACAAACACAACTGCATCATTTGACCACAGATAAGGGAAGCATTGATAATGCATACAGACATGACATGGATTTAAAACATGCTGATGTTATTTAATGAACAAATAATAATAATAGTAACCCCTCTCATCCGGGAGGAACTATAAAATAGAACCTAAAATAGAGTTGGCTAATACCACCGGTCTGGTTATGGGTTATTATAAAATGTTTGGAAAGCTCGTTCGTTAGACCATCCTGCAGTCGCTAGGATGTGGTCCAGCAGAATGTACATAACCCTTGCTGCTGATGTTGTAGCAGCCCTGGTGGAGTGAGATTAGAAAATATTAGTATCTACTCCTACATAAGCCAAAACCCCGTTTTAACTACCTGGAAATGGTCTGAACTGATACCTTCTTATGAGGTTTTTCGTAACTAACAAACATTGCTAGTATCAGAGCCTCTAAGGCTCTAGGTGACCTTGACGTATTGTTGTAAATGTGTGACCACACATAACTGAAGGTCCATGAGGTATGCCATGAGAACTAGTTTGAGACCTGACGCCCCTGGGCTGCTCTACTTAACTAAATCATAAACGTAAAATGTTATATTATTTGCAGGTGTAACCATCCTGTCCAGTCGCAATTTATGTAGTGACTGGACCCGTTGCGCTGAGACCAGCGCCCGAGGATAACTACCTTATGAGAGCCGGGCCAAAGATAAGGATGTAGCTGGAGCCCCCTGGTGAAGTAGTGTTAACACAATGTCAATATCCCATACTTCAGTGTGCTTGGGCCTGAGAGAACTTGTGTTAAAGATATCCTTTATAAATTGGATATCAGAGGGTGAGAACCGACAGAGTGGGACCCGCTCGCTGCAGCAAATATGAAGAGAAGGCACGTTGGGCACAGTTAATGGCTTTGTAACTTAATTTATTGTCAAGGACCCATTTGAAATGAACTCCAAGACGTCAGTTATCCGTGCCGTATTATATGTAACATAGTATTTAAACAAAACGCTTCCCATCTCCTGAAGAGGAAATGTACTGATTTTTTGGTGCTATCCCTGCACTCTGCAGTGAGCACAGACGTTGATCAGTCTGACAATCTGAGCCGCAGGAGCAGTCTTCTCAGAGTCTGCAAGTCAATGAATTGATTTTATCATGCAGGGGCTGGTTTCACGTGTCACAGGCTGAACCGGCAAAGTTTTATGTTTAGAATAACCATATAAGGTTCTATTATATTCCCAACATAAGTGGGAACCATGCCTGCATAGACCAGTCAGACAGTACGAAAAACCCTGAAGCGGGATCTTGCTGAATTTATTGCAAGACCCGACTGATGAGGCAAAATGGAGAAAAGACATAAAAGAACATTCCTACCCGTGTAGCGAGAATGTATTTCTCGCCACTATGAACCACATATTTTTGCAATGAGCCTGGAGACAAACATATCGATATTCGGTGTTCCATCGAGCCATAATGTCATAAAATACTTTGTGATCCAACATCCATTCTGTGTTGTCATTGATTTTACGTCATGATACACCAGCGCCAAATGAGGTTAGGTAAATATGACAGGATACTTTGATTTGATTGCACCCATGTGACTAACATATGCCACCACCACAGTGTATCAACTTGGAATTGAGCATGCAAATTATGCATATTCGCACAATAACCTTTTAACCCATAGAATGCACAGAGTGTCTATAGGTAGTTGATACCAATAACTGAAGAATTGGTAACTCATTCAAATCCCATCTGCCTCCGTGACTAAAGATGCCATTCGTAATTTTCCCATCTTTGAGCAGTAGCATCAGTTTGTAATATAACTGAAGATTTAGTGACCAAAACCTACTGGAGCAATGCTGAATAATGTTCATCCACCATTGTGACTTTGGTAGCTTCAGCTGGTAATAGCACAGGTCTGTTAACAATGACCTACATGGCACCTGAGAGGTTACTACTTTGCACATT
Source organism: Malacoraja senta (assembly GCA_038087875.1). Taxonomy (NCBI): domain Eukaryota; kingdom Metazoa; phylum Chordata; class Chondrichthyes; order Rajiformes; family Rajidae; genus Malacoraja; species Malacoraja senta. The sequence continues at coordinate 341,830,418 of CM075977.1, read as the reverse complement.
GTAAGTTCTGATAATGCAAAGGCCCAATTTGCACAGCTGAAACACAGCTGCTCTATTGCCAATTACACTTGATGAATAGAAGGATGCTTCATAACAACAAGGTTGTTACAGGCTTCTCTTGTTTCCAATCTCTTGCCCCAGGGCGGAGTCACAGACAAATTAATAATTAAAGGTAAATCCCAATAATCAATAACGCTAGTTGGTATCAACTTAAATTTAACTGGATGGATGAGGAACCTCAATTTCTCAATTATAGTTTGCGGCTGAAACAGTTGATTTTAGCAAAATACAGCGATTAGAATAGCATCCAGGTAAGCCAGAACAAGTGTTTTTAAGCTTTTGGCAGTCGAAGCACCGGTTTAGTAATTTGGTAAATAACCTGGGAGCTGAAGTTAGCCCATTTTGCAACGCTTTAACTGTTATCATTGTCCCATCCAGATAAATTTCAAATGTCTCCGGTGATCCCTGAGAATGGAAATCAGTTGTTTAACAGTAACATAGAAAATAGGTGCAGGAGGAGGCCGTTCGGCCCTTCTAGCCAGCACTGCCATTCATTGTGATCATGGCTGATCGAAGTAACGAAGTTCCATATTCTGAAAAGTCTACGTTGCACATGCGAGTTAAAACAATGATGAATCGACATCCCCCATCGTTCACAATGAACAGGCCACGCCTGCCATAATTCCGTGCCTGCCTCGAACGACAACTCTGACCAGATTCCCGAGCCTGTCTCAAAAGGTAATTCTGGCCATAATACTGAGCCTGCTTCGAAAGACAGCTCTGGCCATAATACTGGGCCTGCCTTGAAAGACAACTCCAGCCATAATTCTGAGCCTGCCTCGAAAGACAACTGTGGCCATATTTCCGAGCTTGTCTCGGAAGGAAATCCTGGCCGTAATACTGAGCCTGCCTCGAAAGACAACTCTGGCCCCAATTCCAAGCCATGCTTGGAACCATTGTATACTGTGCAAAATAAACCAATCACATGTTATCATTTTCGTTTATAAACGGATCTGAATCTCATGTTATCATTGTCATTTGTACAAAAAACAAGCGTAAATATTACCAACTTGTAAATGGTCCACATACCCCATGTCTCGGAAGAACCAGTTCCACCTACCTCCATGGTTACCGGTGGTCTTATGGTAAGCCCAAAGGCCCCTGATGTGGGTTCTATTCCCGTCCTTGATTGGAGAGTAGGACTGGTAGGGTGTGTGGATTCCATATTTCCTGAGACCGGCTTGGACCTTGGCCTGAAAGACCTCTGCCCAGCTTTCAAGCTGCCACCAGCTTCAGTGAACTGCTTACTGCCGATGAAGCATGGGGTGTGTCGTCGCCGAAACGATGAAGCTTTGTTCGTCGTTGGTACCTTGATTAGTCCGACAGCTTTTGCTTCCTCATCCAGGTATACCTGTTGGATAAGTCTTACCTGAAGAGAAGATTCGGCGGCTGGTTTCATTTCCTGGACCTCCAATGTCACCCCTGATAGCGCTGTTCACTACCGGAACTTGTGGCATGAGGGGAACTCTGGCCCCTTCCGAGGTTTCTGCCAACGGCTGGAACCAACTCATCCGGGAGTAACCCCTTCGTTTGCGATTATTTCCTTGGAGCCATATGTATGTGCTCCAGTATGTTCCATGGACATACTTTCGAATTTGAAGTCAGTTACACACTGACCACTCGCACTCCCCTCCACAGAGAGGGGGATTCGTAGGCAGCCCTGAAAACAGGTGCTGCCGCAGGCCCCTGAGGATACCTGCGCTGATATGGCCCCTCCTACGGACCTATATCAGGATTTTTGCTCTGAGTCAGACAGGAACTGACCCCGAATGCTCCTCTCCTCAGAGAGGGAGACATTGTGCAGCCCTGAAACAGGTGCCGCTGCCGCGGGCCCCCGAGGAGACCCGCGCTGATAACTCCCTCCTTTGGAGTATATCATTGTGGAGCAACCTCTCCATCAGGTGCTCCATGTGCGTTTAGACGTCCGCAGACGCTACCCATTGAAGGAGGCGAACACTCCTGGCCCGACTCGTCCGAGTCCAAAGGCCTGACCGACTTACTTCTGGTTTTACCCCCTTTCTGGGGCACCATAGCGGTCTGAGAGCCGCTGACCCCATTGTCAGCGACTTAGGTAGCGAACCCGACGGCCGACAGCTACCCGCGCTTCCGCGGTCCGGTCCGGGATCTCCCCACGGTCCATAACCGGTTTCCTCGCAGCCCGTCCGGACTTCGCCCCAAAATTGAATCCAGCAGGCAAACTCTGTAACAGAGCTTCCTGCAAGACAAAAAACAGAACCTGGAAATAAGTTTTAAAACTTACCTGCAAGTTTAAACTTACCGCTGGAAGGAGCAGCGCGCCTGCCAGTCAGTCGTTGCGCAATGCACTAGATGTAATGATGCGCACGTGCACTGGTGGGCTTCTTCACGGAATCACTCACGTGACTCGGAGTAAAATCTCTCTGTAAGCCAGACAGAGAATGGCCAAAGCTTGAGCTGGGATTTGAAATCTCTGCTAATGATCCGGAAACTAAATCAAATCTAACGGTAAACTTTATTGCTAAAGACCCTGTTATTCTTTTGAAAGATTTTCACACCAACATTGTTGTTACAACACATCCATGAGTTAATCAGACATGGAGGAAGACGTTTCATGCTATCAAAGCTTTGGACTGCTATGTGTTGGACTATATAGTGGGTATCATGCCTGATTTTAAGGGTTTGGTGCACACGGTATGACTTTGAACTAAAACCAGTGTTTTAATAAGATTAATAATCAAGTTATGCTTGCTTCTAGAAGGCAAAAGTGAAGATGGAAGAGTCGATGAAGAATTCTGATTGCGGATATATAGTGCATGCTATTTTTTCCTCGTTAGTATAGTGGTTAGTATCCCCGCCTGTCGATTTCCCGACTCGGAGCCATGAGGTTCTATTCCCTGATTTATTGCTTTTGATATATGTTAAGCCTTCATGGCTACCATTTTGATGTTTATTAGTAATTGCCTCGTTATATGCTAGGAACAATTAGGGGCCGGTATGTAGTGGCCATTTGGCTTGTTTTGTGCGTCATTGATGATGGCATGTGTCTTTAAATTTTAGACTGCAAGTTATATTGTGGGTGGGATTTATGACGTATTTTTGGGCGTGTTTGAGGCTTTGCGCAGAAGCTTTGTTTTTAGTTTAGTTTGGAACCAGCATGGAGAAGGTTTACCCTTCGACCATGTAAAGTGTAACGGAGACACAAGGAGTTTTCTAATGTTTAAAAGCGATAAGCTGGAGTTCGATGAAGATTATAGTAATGAGTCGGAAGAAGTTTGGATATATCTTAATGTTTTTCATCAACAATAAAGAATTTATCATTCTAAAGACTGTGCTTTGAAGATTTGTCTTTGAAGAAGCTCTGAAGGTCTCTGATGGTGAGCTTGCATGCGTATAAAAGACATTTCCCGTAACCATGCTGTCCATTTATCAGCTAGAGGGACTAATCTCTTGAACGATATAAAAATCTGCCGCTACATAAGTATCATTCATGATGGCCTGTAAATCACGATCCTTATAACTCGGTCTGTAAAAGAGCCAGTTCTAGTAAAATTTGTCAAATAAGGCTGCTTCATTACTCCTTCACTTCTCTTCTATTTTTCTTCCTATAATCTTTGAATGGTAGAAATGTATAGCACAAAAATAAATGTTTTCAGCCGACAACATCCATACCACTGTGATGCCTATCTACTGGACACTAATCCCATTTACCTGCATTAGTCACACATCCCTCTACATGCTCCTGCCGTCTCCCCATAAGCCCTGACACCTATCTACCACCTCCTTGTTCCAAATACACACCAGTCTCTGTGTGAAAAACTTACCCCTCAAATCTCCTTTAAGCTCCAGTCTAGACTTCCCTGCCCTGGGAAAATGACTTTTCTCTGTATCCTATCTATGCCCCTCATCATTTTATAAACCTCTATGGTCACCCTTCAGTTTCTACATTCCCAGGAGAATAAACCCAGCCTATCCAATCTCTTTTTGTAATTACAGCCCTTCATTCAGGTGAATCTCTTTGTACTTGTTCCCACAGCTTCATGTAGTGCGGTGATAAGAACTGTACAGAATACCATGAGCATGATCTAACCACTTTTATTTGTGCAGCTGCAACATGATGTCCCAATTCTTATATTCAAAGATTTCATCTATGAATGCAAGGACGCACACCCCAAAGTCACTGTGTGCATTAATGCTCCAAAGGTCCCTGCCATTTACATTATGTATCCTTCCAGAATTTGGCCTCCCAAAGTGCATTATCTCACACTTGTCTGGATTCAATTCCACCTACCATCTACTTCAACTTTCCATCTAATCTATATCCCACCACATACTTAGAAAACTTTCAGTAAAAGACTCTGCATTCAACCTATGTATTCCCCTCATGATTTTACGCATATCTACAAGATCACCTCAGCCTCCTGTGCTCCAAGGAAAAAAATCCTTGCTTGCCCAACCTCATGCCCTCGAGTTCTGGGAACATCTTTGCAAATCTTTGCACTCTTTCCAGCTAAATTACACTCTTCCTATAGTTGGGTGAACACAGTACACCAAATGTGACGTCGCCAATATCTTGTACAACTGTAACAGTTGGAACTGTAATTCCCAACTTCTATACTCAATACTCTGACTGATGAAGGACAATGTACTCAAGGGCTTTTTAATAACCCTATATACCTGTGCGAAACTCTGCTCTGATCCATTAGTTGTGAGATTGTTAAATGCTGTGCCCTTGCTGTTTAGCTTGCATGTAGTCAAGTGCTGAAGCTTTCCCAGATTGGTGCCTCATTTCTTGTTGTGTCTGGAGATGCCCTTCTACATTCCTGTTTGGCACAGGGTACAAAACATCTTTATTCCTGAGTGGCATTAAACAAGTGTAAATTATGATATTTGGGTGAAGAGGCTTATTTCTGTGACCTGTGATTATCTGGTTCTCTTTGATTAAATGATTTGCCTGCAATTTTTCCACACATTTGCATAACCTGCTTCCTTATACAAAATATATGCTAACTAAGTACATTTCCAATGAAATTTAGAATAGTAATCAAGAGTACTACCTATGAGCTTCACTAGGTGGGGAGCTTTCTCTACTTTTGGGAATTAATGCAACAATCTTAACTCATGATGTATTGTGCATAGGATCCTTTTGCAAAACTTATAATCTCAATTCCTCAACATCAATTGTGAGATTTTCATTAATCTTTTACATTAAAATTTAATCTACATTACCTTGTTAATATTTATCTAGAAGATCAAATTTTGTTTTATTCAGCAAAATTCAAAGTTCTGGAGGAACTCAGCAGGTCAGGCAGAATCTGTGCAGGGAATAGAGGTCAGCAAGATTCCTTACCCGAAATATCATCTGTGTATTCCCTGCACAGATGCTGCTTGACCCACTGAGCACCTCCAACACTTTGATTTTTGCTCAAGATTCCAGCATCTTCCTGAGACCCGGTTTCGATTCTGCCTGCGGGTGCTATCTATACGGAGTTTGTACGGTCACCCAGTGACCCCCGTGGGTTTTCTCCGGGTAGGGTTGCCAACTTTCTCACTCCCAAATAAGGGACAAAGGGTCAAAATAAGGGACACATTCCCGATGGCAATTCGTTGACCGAATCGGCCGTGGCTGGGTGAATGATGAATTGGCCCGCGTGTTGGACTGCACACAAAGCCCAGCCGGTGGGCCAGGTGAGGAGTTTTGGCCCGGCACCCCATCCAACTCATGTACCGATGATCGGCCATGAGAAGGAGAGGTGGTGGTGTCGGCGGTAAGCGAAGGTCCGAAGGTCGGACAGCTGGCCGGGCTGCTGACCGACGGGGCCACGGGCATAGTGCTGATTCCAGGCTGCACTATGTCAGGATGGATGAGGCGGGGCCGGAGGCGGCGCTCCGACCCGACAGTCCACTTGACCCAAGTAGTAGCAGTCAAATACGGGACAAGGGCTGTCCCGTATGGGACAAACAAATTTTGCCCAATATACAGGATGTCCTGGCTAATATGGGTCGGTTGACAACCCTATCTCCAGGTGCTCCAGTTTCCTCCTACACTCCAAAGACGTGCAGGTTTGTAGGTTAATTGGCTTCAGTAAATTGTCCCCAGAGTGTAGGATAGTGTGTGGATGATCGCTGATCAGTGTGGACTCGGTGGGCCACAGAGCCTGGTTCCACACTGTATCTGTAAACTAAAGCTAAACTAAAACTAAGGAGTAGAAACAAAGAACTGCAGATGCTGGTTTTTACCAAAGATAAACACAAAGTGTTGGAGTAACTCAGCGGGACAGACAGCATCTCTGGAGAAATAGGAGATGCTGCCTGACCCGCTGAGTTACTCCAGCACTTTGTGTCTAAACCAAAACCACATTTGCTTTATTGCTGCACGCGTACTTTTCAAGTGCCTGCATTCCTGTTTAGGAGGAATGAACTCCACAATTTTATATACCCGCAGCTTAGGAAGTTGCTATCTATCTTTATAGTAGCTTTACTTTAAATATAATTATTAATGCAAAAGATGTTCACGATTTTGTGCACAATACATTCCATTTCATCATAATGTTCTTGATATGGCCTTCCAGTCGGAGCCCAAATGCTCCATCTGAGTTATTTTTACCCTTCACTTTAGCAATGCAGATGATTGCAATACTGCAACTAGCATTTAGAGTCATAGAGAGTCATATGGTCATACAGCATGGAAACAGGCCCTTCAGTCCAACTTGCCAACGCCAACCAATATGCCCCAACTACACTAGTCCCACCTGCCTGTGTTTGGCCCGTATCCTTCTATACCTATCCTATCCATGTATCTATCTAAATACGTCTTAAATGTTACACTAGTACCTGGCTCAAATACCTCTTTGGCAGCTTGTTCCATACACCCAACACCCATACACCCAACACCCATACACCCAACACCCATACACCCAACACCCATACACCCAACACCCATACACCCAACACCCATACACCCAACACCCATACACCCAACACCCATACACCCAACACCCATACACCCAACACCCATACACCCAACACCCATACACCCAACACCCATACACCCAACACCCATACACCCAACACCCATACACCCAACACCCATACACCCAACACCCATACACCCAACACCCATACACCCAACACCCATACACCCAACACCCATACACCCAACACCCATACACCCAACACCCATACACCCAACACCCATACACCCAACACCCATACACCCAACACCCAAACACCCAACACCCATACACCCAACACCCATACACCCAACACCCATACACCCAACACCCATACACCCAACACCCATACACCCATACACCCATACACCCAACACCCATACACCCAACACCCATACACCCATACACCCATACACCCAACACCCATACACCCAACACCCATACACCCAACACCCATACACCCAACACCCATACACCCAACACCCATACACCCAACACCCATACACCCAACACCCATACACCCATACACCCAACACCCATACACCCAACACCCATACACCCAACACCCATACACCCATACACCCATACACCCAACACCCATACACCCAACACCCATACACCCATACACCCATACACCCAACACCCATACACCCAACACCCATACACCCAACACCCATACACCCAACACCCATACACCCAACACCCATACACCCAACACCCATACACCCAACACCCATACACCCATACACCCATACACCCAACACCCATACACCCAACACCCATACACCCAACACCCATACACCCAACACCCATACACCCAACACCCATACACCCAACACCCATACACGCAACACCCATACACCCAACACCCATACACCCAACACCCATACACCCAACACCCATACACCCAACACCCATACACCCAACACCCATACACCCAACACCCATACACCCATACACCCATACACCCAACACCCATACACCCAACACCCATACACCCAACACCCATACACCCAACACCCATACACCCAACACCCATACACCCAACACCCATACACGCAACACCCATACACCCAACACCCATACACCCAACACCCATACACCCAACACCCATACACCCAACACCCATACACCCAACACCCATACACCCAACACCCATACACCCAACACCCATACACCCAACACCCATACACGCAACACCCATACACCCAACACCCATACACCCAACACCCATACACCCAACACCCATACACCCAACACCCATACACCCAACACCCATACACCCAACACCCATACACCCATACACCCATACACCCAACACCCATACACCCAACACCCATACACCCAACACCCATACACCCAACACCCATACACCCAACACCCATACACCCAACACCCATACACGCAACACCCATACACCCAACACCCATACACCCAACACCCATACACGCAACACCCATACACCCAACACCCATACACCCAACACCCATACACCCAACACCCATACACCCAACACCCATACACGCAACACCCATACACCCAACACCCATACACCCAACACCCATACACCCAACACCCATACACCCAACACCCATACACCCAACACCCATACACCCAACACCCATACACGCAACACCCATACACCCAACACCCATACACCCAACACCCATACACCCAACACCCATACACCCATACACCCATACACCCAACACCCATACACCCAACACCCATACACCCAACACCCATACACCCAACACCCATACACCCAACACCCATACACCCAACACCCATACACGCAACACCCATACACCCAACACCCATACACCCAACACCCATACACCCAACACCCATACACCCAACACCCATACACCCAACACCCATACACCCATACACCCATACACCCAACACCCATACACCCAACACCCATACACCCAACACCCATACACGCAACACCCATACACCCAACACCCATACACCCAACACCCATACACCCAACACCCATACACCCAACACCCATACACCCAACACCCATACACCCAACACCCATACACCCAACACCCATACACCCAACACCCTTACACCCAACACCCATACACCCAACACCCATACACCCAACACCCTTTGTGTAAAAAAGTTGACCCTCTGGTTCCTATTTAATAATTCTCCTCTCACCTTACACCCATGCACTCTGATTCTTAATTCCCCTAACCTGGCAACATCCTCGTAAATCTTCTCTGCACTCTTCACAGCTTAACAACATCTTTCCTATAAGAGTGGCCAAAACTGAACACAGTACTCTAAATGTGGCCTCATCAATGTCTTGTAAAACTGTAACATGACCTCCGAACTTCTTTTTTCAATTTCTCCAAGATTATCCAACTGGAACTTGAAGTTCTTCAGGTAGCATATATGCTTTTTGTAATGAGGAAACAATTGATTTTATGGAGCAGGCAATACAGAATATGCACTGGGGGGATCATCTATTGGTCACAAATCTCTGAGCTTCTCCCAGCATGAACAACAGCATGCAATTGAGGTGCCTTTAAAAAAATGACATTGCAAAAGACAGCCCTTGCAAAGAACCGAGAAAGGTGATCATGAGGGGCAGCTGGGTGTCAGTGTATTTTATAAACCTGATATTTAGTCTATGCACATTGTTATTGCTCAGTCCTACAATTCATCCCAATTGAACAAAGAATCTCCCAGTACAACGAGATATCCATATGTGGAAACGGATTAATTCATCTGATTCATTGTTTTAAAGCCTTTCACAATTAACATACTCATGGCCAATCATAATATCCAAAGTAAAATAACTCATTACTAGAGCCAGGATTTTGCCATAAATGCCATAATTGCCTTGTCATGCCTTTTTTAAAATGATTTCAGGAAGATAATACCTTTTTCACGATTGAGTGCCTAAATCAGCCTTTTTTGCCGTTTTAACGTAACTTATAAGAAAATTTATGCCACTGGGGCGAAACCCGGCTGTAAGTGGGTGTTAAGTGGTGATTGGAGAGGGGTGCGTGGGAAAGGGTCCAGTCTTTGCAAACTGGAGTCATGCTGGAGCAAGGCACGATCAGCCATGATCACAATGAATGGCGGTGCTGGCTCAAAGGGCCGAATGGCCTCCTCCAGCACCTATTTTCTATGTTTCTATTTTCTATGTTTAAGTAGGTGTGAAGTGGTGATTGGGGAGCAGTAGGTGGGGAAGGATCCAGTCTTTTCAAACTGGAGTCAAGCTGTGAGTAGGTGCGAAGTGTTGGTTAGGGTTACCAGGGTTAAGTTTCTGTTTATCGAAACTGCAGTAGAACTCATTCAGGTCGTTGGTCAGCTGACGATTGTCCAAGGTGCGGGGGGGGGGGGGGGTTTCCTCTTGTAGCTTGTGATTTCTTGTAAGCCCACTGAAGAAGTCATTTGCTGAGAACTTGCTCCTCAACTTCTCAGAGTACCTTTCCTTGGCAGCTCTGATTCCTCTTCAGAGCTTGTACTTGGCCTGCCTGTAGAGGTCTGCATCCCCGCTCCTGTAGGATCTACCCCTGCAAGCGTCAAAATGCCTAAAGTCAAGTCAATGCCGTGTAAAAAACTGAACGATTTGGTGAGAGTGTACGGGAGTGATATATTTTCTACAGACAATTGGGTGCTGTTTTGCAACGCATGTGAGAAAGCAGTGAATCATGAGAAAAATATTTCATCTCCATGTATGTACAGACAGCTAAACACAAGTTGGTGGCAGAGAAACAGAAGGTAGGAAATATGCAAGCTTGTCTCCTCACAACATTTACTGCTGGCTCCAATCGCAAATCTGAGTTTTCGAGTGATCTGTTCAACGCATTCATTGATGCTGGAATTCCACTGTGGAAATTGGAAAACAAATCTCTCAGAGGTTTTTTAGGGAAATACACAGAGGAACATATACCAAGCGAGTCATCATTATGGAAAAACTATGATGACAGCAACTTCAACATTGTTGTGCAGAAAATTAGAGATGAAGTTGCATGCAACAAAATATGGATCTCAATAGATGCGATAACTGATGCTGTGGGGAGATTTGTAGCCAATGTGGTCATTGGTACACTGGAGGCAGGTCAACCATCAAAGGAGTATTTCTTGACATTGGAAGTATTGGAGAAGTCAAAGAGCTGAACTATTGCTCAGTTGTTTACATCTTCACTTGCTGTACTTTGTACTTAAAGTTCCTGGCGATGTAGGTGAAGACATACAAGGAAAATGTGAGAGGGTGATTTTAGCTAACAAAGATCTTGAAGAAATACAAAACATAGCTAAAGTTCTCAAAGGTAGTTGTAATGCACTAGATATCGACATGAATGTAGAGTTTGTAGCTTGTTTCAGGTATGCACCAGTGACCTCAGCTGAGGTACAAAGAAGTTTTTCACAACTGTAGCATATTCTTTCTGACAGATGGCATAGTTTAACACCAGATAATTTGAAAGTGCTGTTAGTTGTGTGCAACCAGGCAACTTTGGTCATTTAATGTAGTATACCTTTATAATTATCATTTTTAACCATATTTTGGTGGTGAAAATAAATGCCTTTTTATGCCTTTATGTCAATAAATGCCTTTTTGTGCCATTTTTGTAATTTTATTATACCTTTCTGCCTGCCTATTTCAGAGATTTTTAGCGCCTAAACATCCTGGCTCTACTCATTACATTGCCTGGTGTTTAATTTGCAACCCCACTATTGTCCTCCAAGACTCTATTGATTGATGCTCATGGATTATTTTTCTCCTACCTGATCCAGCATTCCAGAACAGTAGTTTGACTTTGAGACATTGATGAAATTTCAGTGTGGGAAAGCGTACAGAAAATCTATTTATTACACGGGTAATGTTTTGATCAGGTTGTTGGCTCAATCTAAGCTGGTTGGTTCAATGATAAGAGATTAGCTTGTGCATTATGTGCTGTAGATTGGAATTTGGCAGACAAAAATACAACGTGAATCTTTAAAATGATCGATAATCTGGGTATTACCAGAAAATGAACATAGGATGAAGCCTTTAAAGGTGGTCCTTTCTCTGCTTTCCATTTAATTAAAATCACATGACAAAAGAAGCATAAACTGTGATCAAATATACAAGACATAGACACAAGGGACGAGAGATAACGGATTACAAAAAAAAGACACAAAGTGCTAGAGTAACTGAGCGGGTCGAGCAGCCTCTCTGGAGAACATGGATAGGCAACATTTTGGATCAGTTCCCTACTTTAGACTGATTGTAGCAGGTGGGAGTAATCTGGCAGAGAGGTGAGGTCGAGACAAAGCCAGGCAAGTGATAGGTGGATACAGGTGAGGAGGGTTTTCATTGGCAGATGGGTAGTCAAAGGCCAGAGATGGCAAGAAAACAAAGAACTATGAGATAAGGAGAGAAGAGGCACAAGAAGTGAAGTCAGAGGAAGCGATATAGGTGGAAGGGAACAGGAGGAGGGGAAAGGCGTTGTTGGTTAATTACCTATCATTGGAGAATTCAGTGTTCATACCATTAGATCTCAAAATCGGTCTCCAGCAAAGGCCGCCAACTCCACGATGTTAGGCCGCAGTGCACACGGAGATACGATACGGAAAGAAATCGAATCTCCGTCGAGGTAATAGATTAGAAAAAGTTTCTGGCAACCAGCCCCCCCACTCCCCACATAAAACAAGCTAAAGAACACTGAAAACATACATTTAACACATGCTATTAAAATACTAAGAAGGAAGGGACAGACAGACTCTTTGCGAGGCAGCCATTGCTGGCGCCACCTGGTGGTTGGGGGAGTTTAAATTGGTAGCAAACTGAAGATCCAGCAGGCTTGGCGAATTGAGCGCAATTGTTCGACAAAATGTTCACCATGTCTACGGTTAGTCTCACGGATCTGAAGGAGGCCACATTGGGAGCACCAAATACAATAGATGTAGGGGTGGTGTATGTGGAATTTCTCTGTCAACTGGAAGGGATGCTGGGGTCCCTGGATGTGAGGGAGGAGGTAGCAGGATAAGTGTTACATTTCCTGTGGTTACAAAGTACCTGGGAGAGGGTGTTTTTGATGGGAATGGAGCAAAAGAGATGAGAAGGGAGCAGTCTCTGCAGAAAGTGGAAAGGGTGGAGATGGGGAAATGTCTCTGCTGGTGGGATCACATTGAAGGTGGTAGAAATGACGGGGAATGGTATATTGGATGCAGAGGCTGGTGGGGTGAAAGGTAAGGTCTAGGGGAACTGGATCTTTGTTCAATCTGAGGGAGGCGAGGGAACGGTGGGACATGGAGGAGACGTAAGTGAGGGATCAATCGGACAGCAGGGGAGAATCCATGTTTACTAAAGAGAGAGGACATCTCAGATGTCCTAGAATGGAAAGCCTTATTTTGGGAGCAGATTCCATGGAGCAGGGAATTGAGAGTAGGAGAAGGCATCTTTGCAAGAGGCAGGGTGGGAGGAGATGTAGTCCAGGCAACTGTGAGAATCGGTAGGTTTATGGACAATAGACAATAGGTGCAGGAGTAGGCCATTTGGCCCTTCGAGCCAGCACCGCCATTCAATGTGATCATGGCTGATCATCCCCAATCAGTACCCCGTTCCTGCCTTCTCCCTATATCCCCTGACTCCGCTATTTTTGAGAACCCTATCTAGCTCTCTCTTGAAAGCATCCAGAGAACCTGCCTCCACCGCCCTCTGAGGCAGAGAATTCCACAGACTCACAACTCTCTGTGAGAAAAAGTGTTTCATCGTCTCCGTTCTAAATGGCTTACTCCTTATTCTTAAACTGTGGCCCCTGGTTCTGGACTCACCCAACATCGGGAACATGTTTCCTGCCTCTAGCATGTCATAGCCCTTAACAATCTTATATGTTTCAATGAGATGCCCTCTCATCCTTCTAAACTCCAGAGTGTACAAGCCCAGCTGCTCCATTCTCTCAGCATATGACAGTCCCGCCATCCCGGGAACTAACCTTGTAAACCTACGCTGCACTCCCTCAATAGCAAGAATGTCCTTCCTCAAATTATGGGACCAAAACTGCACACAATACTCCAGCTGTAGTCTCACTAGGGCTCTGTACAACTGCAGAAGGACCTCTTTGCTCCTATATTCGATTCCTCTTGTTATAAAGGCCAACATGCCATTCGCTTTTTTCACTGCCTGCTGTACCTGCATGCTTACTTTCATAGACTGATGTACAAGGAACCCCAGATCCCATTGTACTTCCCCTTTTCCCAACTTGACGCCATTTAGATAGTAATTTGCCTTCCTGTTTTTGCTACCAAAGTGGATAACCTCACATTTATCCACATTAAACTTCATCTGCCATGCATCTGCCCACTCCCCCAACCTGTCTAAGTCACCCTGCATTCTCATAGCATCCTCCTCACAGTTCACACTGCCACCCAGCTTTGTGTCATCTGCAAATGTGCTAATGTTACTTTGAATCCCTTCATCCAAATCATTGATGTATATTGTAAATAGCTGCGGTCCCAGCACCGAGCCTTGTGGTACCTCACTAGTCACTGCCTGCCATTCTGAAAGGGACCCGTTAATCCCTACTCTTTGTTCCTGTCTGCCAACCACTTCTCTATCCATGTCAGCACTCTACCCCCAATACCATGTTTGCCCACTAATCTCCTATGTGGGACCTTATCAAAAGCTTTCTGAAAGTCCAGGTACACTGCGTCCACTGGCTCTCCCTTGTCCATTTTCCTAGTTACATCTTCAAAAAATTCCAGAAGATTAGCCAAGCATGATTTCCCCTTCGTAAATCCATGCTGACTCAGACCGATCCTGTTACTGCTATCCAAATGTGCGGCTATCTCATCATTTATAATTGACTCCAGCATCTTCCCCACCACCGATGTCAGGCTAACTGGTCTATAATTCCCTGTTTTCTCTCTCCCGCCTTTCTTAAAAAGTGGAATAACATTAGCTACCCTCCAATCCACAGGAACTGATCCTGAGTCTATAGAACATTGGAAAATGATCACCAATGCATCCACGATTTCTGGAGCCACTTCCTTAAGTACTGGGATGCAGACCGTCAGGCCCTGGGGATTTATCAGCATTCAGTCCCATCAGTCTATCCAACACCATTTCCTGCCTAATGTGGATTTCCTTCAGTTCCTCTGTCACCCCAGATCCACTGGCCACTACTTTATCAGGAAGATTTTTTTATTGTGGATCTCAGTCGATAATCTGTCCTCTGGGATAGAGACAGATAGGGCAGCACGGTGGCACAGCGGTAGAGTTGCTGCTTTACAGAGCTTGCAGCACCAAAAACCCAGGTTTGATCCCGACTACGGGTACTGTCTTTACAGAGTTTGTACGTTTCTCACCGTGACTGGGTTTTCTCAGAGATTTTCAGTTTCCTCCCACACTCCAAAGGCGTACAAACTTGTAGGTTAATTGGCTTGGTAAATTGTCCCCAGTGTGTGTAGGATAGTGATAATATGCGGGGATTGCTGGTCGGTGCAGACTCGGTGGGCCCACTTGTTGCACTCTTGTCATGTATGCCTCTTTCCAGAATGTGAGCGCTGGAGGAGTGTAGCATTGGCGGTCAAAGCTTTCTTTGTGCTTTATGTCAAGATGCCTGTTCAACACACATGTTTCTATTCCTGGATAGCAGTTTAATTAAAAAAACATACCTGTTTAAATAAACAATGGTTATTTGTTTTCCTTGATCTTAATTCTATTTGTCCTGTTTTCACACCTTACACTTCCTTATCTATAAACGTTCTCATCTGTTTACCACCCACTCCCCTAACATCAGTCTGAAGAAGGGTCTCGACCTGAAACGTCACCCATTCCTTCTCTCCAGAGATGCTGCCTGTCCTGCTGTTACTCCAGCATTTTATGTCTATCTTCATCTTAAATATACAATGGTACCAGCCGATCTTCGCTAATATTAGTCAGTTAGTCTGCGAGTTAGACAACAGTTTTTGTAGATTAGCACAGTTCTGTTGTACTTCATAAAAGACAATTACTGAAACCATGGTATCGTTCATGCCAGAGGAAAGCAATTTGATCTTTTCTGCCTGTGTGAGCTCACTGCTACTATTACACCTATCCAATTTGTTCCAGACATCTGCTCTTTATGAACAGTCTGTAAAAATTTTCCTTTTCGAGTGTTCATCCAATTCCCTTTGAAAATTAGCTTCAAATTTGATTTGCCAACTCTCTCAAGCAAAGCATTTAACATCATATCAGATCGTTTCCCCAACAAAATTCTCATCTGCCCTTGGTTCTTTCAACAATTGTTTTGTATGTGTGCTCTAGTTTCAATCCTTCCACCAATGGAAGCTATTTCTCCATATCTACCTTGTCAAAATCCCTCCAGTAAACCTTCCCTTAAATTTATTTGCTCCAAGGATATTAATCTGAGTTCCTTCATAGTCTCTGTAACTATCTACCCAGCATTTTGCAAAGCAAAATGTTTACATTTAGATCAAGGAATTAAGATCAAGGAAAATGTACACATTGTGTAAATAACTTTGATATTTCCAAATTTATCATCAAACTTAAAGAACCAAACTGAGAGTAGGAAGGAACTGCAGATGCTGGTTTAAACCAAAGATAGACACAAAAAGCAGGAGTAACTCAGCGGGTCTGGCAGCATCTCTGGAGAGAAGAAATGGATGGATGACGTTTCAGGTCAAAACCCTCCTTCAGATCTCGAGAACAGGGTTTCCACTCATCCGTACATAATTAGATCCTCAACTTTCTCATTGAAATTCTACAATCAGTACAAATTGGCAACAATACTTCCTTCTCAATAACCATCAATACAGGAGCACCTCACGTTTATGTGCTCAGTCCCCTACTCCACTCTCTCTGTGCCCATGACTGTGTAGGCATGCAAAGCTCCTATGGTATCTTCATATTTTGTTTCAAGATATCACCGTTGTTGGATGAATAATGGAAACAGAATAGAGGAACTATATTGAAAATCTGAATGAATGGTGCGAGAACAACAATCTTGCCCACAACGTCAGCACGACAAAGAAGCTGATTGTTGACTTCAGGAGGAGAAAGTTCGTAACCACAAAACCATTCTCGTCCATGGACAAGCAGCGGAGAGAATCAACAACTTTAACTTACTAGACATGAACTTCTCTAAAAATCTGTTGTGTCCAGCACATTATTGCAATCACTAAGAATGCACGTCAACACCTTTCCTCCCTAAGAAAATTAAGGAGAGCCATCAAAGTCATTCGAAGTTCTACAGGTTTACAGTATATTGACAGTTTGCATTGTGACCTGGATCAGCAACTTGAATGCCCGGGATCGAAGGAGACTTCAGAGAGTGGTAGACACTGCCTGGTCCGTCACAGATACTGGTGTCCCCACCATTCGAGGGATCAATAGCAAGCGGTCAAATCAAAATTGTTATCAAAGACCCACAACACCCTGGCCATGCTTTCATTTTGCTCCTGTCATCAGGAAGAAGGTACGCAAGTATGAAAACCATAACCACCAGGTTCAAGAACAGCTTCTTCCCATCAACCATAAACCTTTAAACACTGCACTACACTAACCTCAGCAACGATGTACATCTATGGACTATGTCTACCGTGATGCACATTCGACTTTGGTTTTTACACTATTATTGTTACCTAGTGTTACGGTTATTAATTTATTGTATTTCCACTTCCGGTGGCGTCATGTTAGACTAACAGACGTGCACCCAGCTCCTCTCCCGAAAAACTTCACGATTTATCGTGTAAAACGGGTCCGAAAATCGGGATTGTTTTTAAAAACCTTACCGGAGCTTCTGGTTACCGCGCTGATGACGTCATCGTTAAACGCGATGTTTTAAACGGTGGTTTGAAGCCCTTTAAATGAGTAAATTGACTCCAGCTGTGAGCCCTCAGAGAGCTGTGAATAAGCTGTCGAAACAGTTCGAAACTGAAGTTACCTCTGAAGTCTCTGAAGTGGCTGCAGAAATGGATACAAGATCTAAGAAAGACTTTGATGACTTGAAAAAATCAATGAAAAATTTGAAAGATGAGATCTCGGATAATAGGGTGGAAGATAAGAAGGAAATGAAGGAAAATTCGGCAAAAATGATGGAAGGAATGCAGAAAATGATGAAGGATTTAAATGCTGGTAACCAGAAGAATATGACGGATTTACTGGACACTATGAATAAACGAATTGATGAGGTGAAAGATGGACTATCAGAGAAAATGGATAAGATGGATGTAATTACTACGGATAAGTTCACGGCTGTACTTGAAACAGTAGCTGCAAGTATGCAGACAATCACGGAATTGGAGAAAAATACGGCACGACTTGTTGAAGACATGGCGAAACTGAGGCAAGAACATGAGCAAATGAGGCGAGAAAACGAACAAGCATCACTACAAATGGGGACTCAATTAGAGAAAGTCTCATTCAAATGCCTGGACCTGGAAGCTCGTTCTAGACGCCAGAATCTGAGGATTCTTGGTGTTTCAGAGGGGGCAGAAGGGGAACAGGTACGTGAATTTGCCATGGGCTTGTTGAAACAACTGTTGAATCTTCCCAAGGAACCGAAAATCGAAGTGGCTCATCGTGTCCCAAGATTTGGAAAAAGATTTGATGCGGGAAAAGCTTATCCACGACATATTATAGTGAAATTTCGAGATACTGCAGAACTGGAATATGTTATGACCCATATCAAATATGGTGTACAATTACGGCTGGACAAAGACACTATTAAGATATTCAGGGACTACCCACATGAAATTGTGCAAAAAAGAAACAAATTTGATAAGGTTAAAGATCTTTTAAGAGGGAGAGAAGGGGTCAGATTCGGGGTTTTTTATCCCGCTAAAATGCGTATTTCTTTTAATGGTCTTGAAAAGTCATTTGTTAAGCCTGAAGACGCTTTCAAATATGCCCAAACGATTGTTGAAAGACAGAAATAAAAGGGAGCTTTGGCAGATCCGAATAATTCTCAGCTATGTTTTGTCTGGGGATAGTTACACTGTTATCTCCGGAATGTTGAAGCAAGGACATTTTCTGTTCAAAACGTGTAAACAACTTTATAACGGGATATGAATTAGAAAATAATTGCTTATTGATTAAAATGTTATAACCAATTGTAAGAACTTATCCTATTAACAACTTTAAAAATTATGCAGGTTAGATTAGAATACTAACAAAAAAAACAAAAAAAATAATGAACTAACATACTAATATGAATTTTTAATAAATTGTAACCTTGTCTATAAGCAGGAGGAGGGGATGAGAAACGAGCTCCTGGCTTATGTCCAGGAGCACGTCTCGTTAACCCCTTCAACCAACAGCTGATTCTTATTGAAATCAAAAATATTGGTTTAATAATTAAACTCTGATATATATATATGTTATAAGGAAATATCAGGGTAAAATTGTATTATATATATGAATGTGAGGCCTCGTTTTAATATTTTAATATGTTATGATTAACTAAGAGAGCGGAGCGAGTTGAGCAACAACGCAATGGAAGTCAAAATAAGGTTTTTTCCCACCTACAGGTGGGTCACTTGCTACAGTGCCGACTATAGACACTGTAGCCTCACTCTTTTAGTTTTTTTTTTATTACATAAAATCACTTGTTTGTGTTTTGTGTTTAGTGATAAGAATAATATGGACATACCAACAAAAGTTAATAATTCAAAAACTCCCCCAATACCTAAAGACCTGGGATATGGACGCACCACAAGATTCAAAGGTACTATAATTATTCAAAATGCATGACACCACACAAAAGAACCTAGGAGGAGTCTCATTTTGTAGTTGGAATATAAGAGGCATTAATGAACCTATCAAAAGGGGTAAGATATTAGCTCAGCTAAAAATGTATAATTCTGACATTACCTTCCTACAAGAAACACACCTAAAACCTCAGGACCAAGTTAGGCTGAGGGCGAAATGGATAGGTCAAACATACCACTCTTCATTCACTTCAAAATCTAGAGGCACGTCAATTATCATAAGAAAAGGTATACCATTTAAAGCAAAGAATATTATAACAGATATAGAAGGGAGATACCTAATAGTTAATGGAGAAATCCATGACACTCCACTTACTTTGGTAAATATATATGCCCCTAACTTTGATAACCCCCACTTTTTCAATAAAATCTTCAATATAATTGCAGAGTCAAACTATCAAAATGTTATAATAGGCGGAGACTTTAATTGTGTTTTAGACCCGTACTTAGATAAATCAAGTCAAAAACAGAGAGGGAATATGAAATCGAAAACTGGGGAACTCCTCAATACCTACATAAACAACACTAATATAGCAGATGTTTGGAGAATTGTGAACCCAACTGGCAGGGAATATTCGTTTTACTCAATGGTACATAAGACATACTCACGTATAGACTACTTTCTGCTGGATACAAAATTAATCCCCCAAACATCTAATGCAATATATCATACAAATTCAATTTCAGACCATTCTCCACTAACTTTCTTTTTAAAACTGGAAGGATTGTCTAAGAATAATTCATTCTGGAGATTTAACTCTCAAATTTTAAAAGATCCACAAGCGAGTATATATTTAAAAGAACAAATGGAGGTCTTTTTTCAAACAAATGATACTTCAGATATATCGCCTACTTTACTTTGGGAATCTTTTAAAGCATACATTAGGGGTATTATAATTTCATATCAAGCTTTTCAAAATAAAAAGAATAAGAATGAACAAAGACAGTTAGAAGAACTTATTAGACAAATGGATAAAGATAATGCTAAAGATCCAACAATAGATAAACATAATAAAATAATAATTTTAAAATTTAAATTAAATAAATTATTATCTGCCAAACTTATAAGACTTTTTCAAATTACAAAACAAGAGCACTTTGAATTTGGGGATAAACCGCATAAACTTTTGGCTCGCCAGCTAAAAAAACGAGAAAAGGAACATACTATACCAAAGATCAAATCAGATAAAGGGGAATTATTAACAACACCGAAGGATATTAATAAAAGATTTGCGCAATTTTACGAGAATTTGTATACATCTAAAACGATAATTGATTCCAATAATATCACAAAGTTCTTGGATACCTGTAATCTTCCAAAGTTAGAGCTGAAGGAACAAGAGGAACTGGGTGCACAAATCTCAATTAAGGAATTAGAAGATACAATAAACTCACTAAAAAATGGAAAAACACCAGGCCCTGATGGATTTACTAATGAATTTTATAAAAACTTTTATGAAAAAATAATACCAAGATTACAAAAAATGTACCAATACGCTTTTAAAAAACGAATACTACCTGATACATTAGCGGAATCAACGATTACATTAATACCTAAGAAAAATAAGGATTTAGAAGATCCTGGCTCATATAGAGCTATAGCATTGTTAAACACAGATCAAAAAATATTAGCGAAAACATTAGCCAGAAGATTAAGTAAATACATTAGTAAATTAATAAACCCAGATCAGACAGGGTTTATCCCTAAGAGATACTCTTCTAATAATATGAGACGTCTACTCAACATAATGCACTCACACAAATCTGAAGATCAAGAATTATCAATTATTTCGCTGGATGCTGAAAAAGCATTTGATCAAGTAGAATGGAATTATATGGATAAAGTATTACAAAAATTTCAACTGGGAGAGAATTTTATTTTATGGATTAAGTTACTATATAACAAACCTACAGCTAGAATACTTACTAATAACATATTATCCTCGAAATTTCAACTATCAAGGGGAAATAGACAAGGATGCTCATTATCACCACAGCTGTTTGCTCTCATTATTGAACCGCTAGCAGAAAAAATTAGAATACACCCTGATATTCATGGATATAATACTAAAGACTCATATAATAAAATATCTTTATACGCGGATGATATATTATTGTATATTACAAAACCTCAAATCACTATACCAAATATATTAAATTTAATTGAAGACTTCGGATCTTTTTCTGGATATAGAATAAATTGGAATAAAAGTGAAATTATGTCAATTTATTGTATTTCTACATAGAATATACTGTAGAACAGCACAGCACAAGAACAGACAATTCAGCCCATAATGTCTGTGCTGAACATAATGCCAAGAGCACCACATATCTGCATGCACATAACCCATGTCCTTCCATTCCCTGTTTATTCATCTGCCTATCGAAATGCCTTTTAAATGCCACTGACATATCTGCTTCAACCGCACACCTGGTAGTGCATCCAAGGAATTCACCACCCTTTGTGTAAAAACTTGCTCCACACATCTCCTTTAAACGTTGTTCCTCTCACCTTAAAGCTATGTCCTCTAGTGTTTAATTAATTTTTCCATCACGGGAAGACCTTTGATTACCGGTATTATATACCATCTGTGCGTTATTGCATTTTCAAGCCTGTTAAGCTGCAGCAAGTAAGAATTTCATTGTTCCGTTTTTGAAACATATGACAATAAAAAACGGACACAATTCAAAACCTTATCTCTTTAATTTGGTTCCGTGAATATGCTGCACCGTGTTGCTGGGTTTTGTGCACCAATGTTCTAAAATGTCTCATTAATAATTATTCCCTTACTCATGTCTTTCCATGTCCGCTGTAGATTTTCTCCCTCATCATAATTAACCTGTATTTTAATCCACAAGACCAACATGGACAATTTAAAATGTTATATTTATTGTAAGAGTCCAATAATCTGCTATCTATTTGGAAATCCTGAGAGTGTGTCAATTCAGGTTTCCTTAGATTAAAAAACCCTGGTGCCTGCGTTCCATTGACTGAGGCTTCCATTTTTGTGCTCCCATTAAATTTACTGGGCTTACTGGAAAATTTATTATAACAGTACATCACATCCCAAAAAGTGAATTAAACAATTGTTGACATGTTCATGGGGGCATATTAATAGAAATGTATCCAGTCTGGCACAACCTAAATCTTGTGCGAGTTATGTTATCGTAGTTTTACTGTGTATATTATGCCTTTATGTGTTTGTGTGTGCTTGTGTGTGTGTGTGTGTGAGCATGTGTGTGTTTGTACGTGTGTGTGTGTGTGTGCATGTGCATGTGTGCGTAAGCCTCTCCGAGGGTGACGACCTTGTTGCACTGGTGAAGCTTGCGTGCACCTATGTTCCTGAGAGCTAAACCATCAGGAGCCTTGCTCCTGGCATGATCACCCACAGTAGTCAGGTCAAGTGGCAGGTTCCTGTCAAAAGCGTGGCCCACGGGTTTTGGATGCCAGAGACCCGGGTTCATTCCTGACTGAGGGTGCTATCTGTAAGGATTTTGTATGTTCTCCCTGTGACCATATTGGTTTTCTCCAGGTGCTCCTATTTCCTCCTATAACGTTAAGACGTATAGGTTTTATAGGTTAATTGGCTTCTGTAAATTGTAAGGATAGTAGGATAGGATAGTACTAGTGTATGGGCCGATCGCTGGTCAGCGCCAACTCAATGGGCCACAGGACTTGTTTGCACATTGTATCTCCAAAGGCTAAAGTCAAGCCTAAAGTAAAGTCTAAAGAATAAGACCTGAATGGTGCAACAGGCGCGGGATGAAGGCTGGCCAGCAGGTGGAGCACATGAACGGCTGAGAATGTGGAGAAAGGCTGCAGCAGGGAGAGACTCCTGACCATCACGGTGTCTGTGCTGTTGGACCTGGGTCTGTTTCTGCCAAGGACCATGTGGTTCTACATTATCCCACTTTTGCATCCACTTCATACACACTACAAACCCACATGTCTTTGGGATGTGGAAGGAAATCAGATCACCCTGAGGACTTAACGCGACCCGTTGGACTTGAGATTGGCTTAATTGTTTTCATGTATAGCATGTATAGCATGAAACAAAGCTTTTCACTCAACCTTAGGACACCTGACATATATAAACCTAAACCTAAACAAACCTAAATGTAAAAGAGGAGGGATCTGGAAAAGGCACGGTAAACGATACAATACAACACGATATGATACGATACGACCTTATTTATGCCAGAGGGAAATTGGTCTGTCACCGGCCAAAACCGAAGACAGACACAAAATAATGGAGTAACTCGATGGGTCTGGTAGCACTCCTGACTGTGTTACCATGCCCATTGGGATCTTATTGCAGTCAGAAAAACTAAATATGACTTTTGCAGCCTGGAATGAATGGACACTTGACAGTGAAGCTGTGGTCAGCCTGAGAGAGGAGCAGCTATGATTGCATGGGAACTGCGGAACTTTAAAACTGACATGGCAGCGTTCTCCGAAACCAGACTGGCAGAAGACAGACAGCTGTGTAGGGAGGGTGGGATAGATGTTCTAATGGAATGGAAAATCTGCTGGTGAGCCCAGGCTGCAAGGCGTTGAGCTTACTGCAAGTTGCAAACTGGTTATCTTGCTTCTTGAACTCTCTGTGAGCCTCAAGGAGCATGTCCAGATGGCCACTCCGGTGAATGACTATTCCTCCACACATGCTTCACAGTCAACTACCATGACAGTCAGACATGTCACCTGTTGATAGACACAAAGTGTTGGAGCAACTCAACAGGTCAGGCAACATCTCTGGTGAAAAGGAACAGGTGACGCTTCGGGTCAGAACCCTTCCCTCGTTGCTTCCAGTAAGTGAGTTAAGGGCCTGTCCCACGATCATGCGACTGCATGCGGCCAGCGCGACCTAACGTGGTGGCTTGAGCCGTACGGCCTCGCGGGGCCGGTCCCACTTCCAACCGCGGAGCCGTCTGGAGTTGTGCAGGGCTGGTGGTTCCAGACATCATACTCACCAATCAGCTGGGCAGGAAGCGAGCGGTGACGTCATCACGCAATGGCACGCCATTCGGTGACGTCATCGCGCAACGCCACGCGCTAGGCGTACGCCGTCAAGATGCTGCGTACGACATCAAGACGCTGCATACGCCCATCCAGACGCTGAGTACGGCGTCGAGGCGGTGCGTACGGCGTCGAGGTGGTGCGTACGGCCTCGATGCGGCTGAGTATGGCGTCAATGCGGCTGCGGGCCGTCAGGCCATTGCCGCGCGGAAATTTTTTAACAGTGTCAGTTTTTCGGTGCCCCGCGCGATGTCGGGACCAGCCCCGCACAACTTCATACGGCTCCGGCGATCGAAGTGGGACCGGCCCCGCGAAGCCGTACGGCTCAAGCGACCATGTTAGGTCGCGCTAGCCGCATGCAGTCGCATGCTCGTGGGACAGGCCCTTTAGGTAATACTCCACAATACAGCACAAGAATCCAACTACACTACACCCACTGCTGAAGCATCACAACCCAAGACATCACCTATCCATGCTCTCCAGAGATGCTGCCTGACCCGCTGAGTTACTCCAGCATTTTGCAAACTCCATTATCTACACACTACATCGACCATGTGTTATGTTCTTTACTGCCCAGCATAGGTGAAGACAGGAAAGCGAGACACGAAGAATAACTTTTTATAAGGCTGCACCAATGTTTCTTCTTGGTTCAGCTGCATGCTCCTGCTGACTACCAACACTTGCAAACATTGTTCCTGAAGTCAGCTTAATCTGACACCTTCCTCACCTGTGAGTTTCCTCTGAGCTGCTCCTATTCCAGCACCAAAGCTGTAGCAGAGAAAGATCATAAGATCATTCAATCATGGCTGATCTATCTCTCCTTCCTAACCCCATTTTCCTGCCTTCTCCCCATAACCTCTGACACCTGTACTAATCCACAATCTATCTCTGCTTTAAATGTCCTATTTGGCCTCTACAGCCTTCTGTGGCAAAGAATTCCACAGATTCACCACCTACTGAGTAAAGAAATTCCTCCTCATCTCCTTCCGAAAAGAACGCCCTTTAATTCTGAGGCTACGACCTCTAGTCATACACTTTCCCACTAGTGGAAACATTCTTTCCACATCCACTCTATCCAAACCTTTCACTATTCTGCACTTCACTGAGGTCCTCCCTCATTCTTCAGAAACTTCAGCTAGTACAGGCCCAGTGCCGTCAATGCACATCATATGTTAACCTACTCATTCCTGGGATCATTCTTGTAAACCTGCTCTGGACCCTCTCCAGAGCCAGCATATCCTTCCTCAGATATGGTGCCCAAATTTGCTCGCAATATTCCAAATGCAGCCTGATCAGCGCTTTATTGAGCCTCAGCATTACATCCCTGTTTTTGTATACAAGCCCTCTTGAAATAAATGCTAGCATTGCGTCTGTGGTCTTTACAACCGATTTGACTTGCAGATTAACTTATTGGGAATCCTGCACCAGCATTCCCAAGTGGCAATGGCTGCTTCGCCAACAGTCTGTCTGTCTGTCCCTTCCTTCTTATTGTTTTAATAGTATGTGTTAAATGTATGTTTTAGTGTTCTTTAGCTTGTTTTATGTGGGGGGTGGGGGGGTGAGTGTTGGGGAAAACTTTTTCTAATCTCTTACCTTGAAGGAGATACGATTTTTTTCCCATATCCTATCTCCGTCCACATTGCAGCCGAACATCGTGGAGTTGGCAGCGTTTGCTGGAGACCAACTTTTGAGAGCTCCACCACGGGAGCCTGCGGGACTAACATCGCGGAGCCCGCGATCCCGTTGCCAGGGATCGACTTCGGATCTCCTGCAGACTTTGACCTCACGGAGCTCGCGGTCTCCGGTCAGAGACCGACTTCGGGAACTCTAAGCCGCAGGAGCTTCAACCGCCCCGACACGGGAGCTACGATCGCCCCGACGCGGGAGCTTCAACCGCCAGCTGCGGGAGCTTCGATCGCCCCGAAGGATGGTTCGACTGCTCCGACCGCGGGAGAATAAAGAGGAAGAAGATTGGACTTTTTTTGCCTTCCATCACAGTGAGGAATGTGGGGAATCCACTGTGGTGGATGTTTATGTTAACTTTTATGTAGTTGTGTGTCTTGTTGCTTTTTTTTCATATGGCTGTATGGTAATTTGCATATCACTGTCCCTTAATTGGTTCATGTGACAATAAGACCTTTGGAACCTTTAAAGTCCCTTTGCACCTCCGATTTCTGGATTCTCTCCCCATTTAGAAAATAGTCTATGCCTTTATTCCTATTACAAAAATGCATGACTCACATATTGCTACACTATATTCCATCTGCCACTTCTCTGCCCACTATCCCAACCTGTCCACGTCCTTCTGCAGAGTCCCTGCTTTCTCTACACTACCTACCCCTCCACCTATTTTCATATAATCCACAAACTTGTCCAAAAATCCTTCAATCCCCTCATCCAAATCATTAATATAGAATGTGAAGAGCAGCTCCGCTAGTCACTGGAAACAGGCTTTATGCTATTATTTCGGACAGATATGCTGTGCAGTGAGGCTGTAACAAATTCTCCCATATGTACACAAAGGTGCAACAGTTAAACACATCATAATGACTCAAAGGTGTCCATAGCCATTTAAATTCAGAACCTTCATTTTATTTATACTCAAGTCTCTTCTCTTAGACAGTAAAAGTTAAGGTGGAGATAGATATATTCTTGATTAGTACAGGTGTCAGTGATTATGGGAAGAGAATGGGGTTGAGAGGGAAATACAGATCAGCCATGATTGAATGGTGGAGTAGACTTGATGGGCCAAATGGCCTAATTCTACTCCTACAACTTATGAACGTAAATATATTCAGGGGATCAGTGAGTACAATTTTAAGGACTTTGTTCAATTAAGTTAGGAAATATGCAACAAAAATGAGCCAGATGAATGGAAAAACATTGACTGACTTGTTGTAAATAAAAATCTATCAAGTATGAAAATTGTCGAAGCAAATGGAACTGATGGTAGCTCCTTTCCTTCTGTTGAAACAGCAGGATTACATGACTGGAACCTTGTTTTATGGCCCAGAAACAGCAACATCATGACTAATTTATAATCAGTTGATTGCAATGCTTGGGGGATCTTTATCTTTTGTTTGTTTCATCACCTGTGAATCAGTAGGCAGAGATGTATATTCCACTGTACAGTGATGAGTATAAAATATCACCCCATGGATGCCAGGAGCACAGTCACTGCGGGAGGCATCCATGCTATCAATTACTTCACCCTCTGTACCATTTCTCAAACACAAAGCTCAAGGCCAATTGTCTAAATTGGTTAAGCATCAAGTTTTATCCACTGACTGTTTGTTATCACATTATGGCAAGTGAATTAAAGCTACCTGTGTTGGAAACAAGCTCACAAATAAGGTATACCTTTGAAATATTGGCCATTCTGAAGTTAGACAAGATTCAATTTACAATACTCCCAAACAAATGTATTTCATGTATGTAATGCATTCAACTTGACATTCCATGTCCAAACAGGAACTATGTTATGTACAAGTAAATTAAAACTAATCCCCTTTGTTATCTATTTTGCAGGAGGAATCCGAGAATGCCTTCACATTTTCTGCAAAGTTCTATTTTTCTGAAAACTTAAACTCACTGGAAAAAAACATGCCTGAATGTTACTCATGTGAACATTGTATTTAACTGTGATTTACAAAAAATAGCTTATAATAAAGAACAATTTATTTGTAGTTTTGGAAACATTATCATTATCTAACATTGGTTCTATTTGCAGGTAGTTTAGAGCAAAAATCAGTTTTAATATAAACCTAATGAATATGTGCACAACAGTAAATTTTTACAATTATCACTCATGCAAAAGAAAATAAGAAAATGTATGTGAAATTGCAGCTTATAGCCAGGACAACGAACCTCTAGGGCCAACTTAAGAATCTTTCCTTTTATGAACTTAAAACTTGAAGAGCACAAGATGGCGATTGATATGTGACGACACTTTGTGTACTGCCTTGGTGAAATCTACTATTCTTACACTACAGTTCTTGTACTTTTGAATGCATTGGTGAGTGTGTATAACTTAGTTTAGTTTAGAGATACAGCATGAGAACCAAGTCTAGCCAACTAATGATTAATGGCCAATGATCAATAATTTTACCAAACCACATGTAAAACAAAAATAAATTGCTGTATCTGGTACCAAGGACAGATTAAAATGCACCATTTTAAAACAAACCTCAGACATTTATTTCACAACAGAGTGTAATTTTACTCCTTTTTCTAAGAAAATTGAACATTTTCTGCTGTGATCACCCCATTGTGTCCATTCATTGTTGGTTAAATATCATGATTTCAAAAGTCAACATTTAATTTGGCCCGTTGTCCATGTACACATACTTGCAAGAAACCAGAACCCCAAATAAAATGTTTTTATTCATTCCTTTAAAGCCCAGTACAAATATGAAAATGCAACTGTTGCTCATTTTTAAGGAAATATCTGACCATATGCAGTCTGGGGAATGGGATTCCCATGATGAGAATGTCTGCGAACCATCCACACAGAACACTTTGAAACATTATGCAATGGTTTTTCTAACTGATAAACAAATTAAATTATAAATTGTTATTTGGGTTGGCTTCACCTCGGCTGCATTATAACCACAACTGAAGCGGGAAGTGATCAATTTTATGGCACTTTATGTCCCTGGCTAATAGAGCAAGAACAATGTACCCAACAAATCAGTGGCTCTTTCCATGCGCACAGTCTTTTGACTGAGAGTGTTCTCAGCACCATTGGTTTCTGCACCAACTGAGGAACGTTAACTGCACTAGAATGCCAAGCTTACAATCTATCAAACTCTCCCTCTACGTCTTGAAGGAAAATCTCCCTGAAACTAAAAACAATCCATTGTCATCTGCTTCCCATTGATGACTGGCAAAGAAATTTATTTTGAAGTTTCCACATTGCCATATTTTTGGGAAAGATTGCTGGAATCTCTGGAGGTTTGCAAGGCAACATCCTGGAGTATCACTTGCACTCAGTCCATCAATGTATGCAGGACATCCCGGTTGCTAACCACTTTAACTCCCCTACCTATTCCCATACTGAGCTTTCTAGGCCTCTTCCATTGCCAGAGTGAGGCCACACACAAACTGAATGAACAGCAACTCATATTCTGCTTGTGTAGGAAGGAACTGCAAATGATCAGACACTTAATGCTCAGCAGGACAGTCAGCATCTCTGGAGAGATGGAACGCGTGATGTTTCATGTCGAGATCCTTCTTCAGACCCTTCTGCCTGTGTAGCTAATGACCCAATGTTTTGAACATTGAACTCAACTATTTTAAGTAACACCCCCCTTGTCCTCCTCTTTCTTTATTGTATCCCCACACCCCTCTCCCCATCCCAGTGCAAACCCATTTCTTCCACTATGCCACACCTCTTTCCATCTCCTGCTGTCACCTTCAACCTATATTCCTCCCTCACATTATATTTCACTCCTTTCCTTATCTGACACTCCTTTTGTCTCCATTTCATCTCTAGCCGTTGTCACTTACTCCACCCATCTGCCAAACAACCCCCCCCCCCCGCCTCCTCACTTACATCAGCCTATCAATTGTCCCTTTCCAGCTTTTCCCCCTGTGCCACAATCAGTCTGAAGAACGGTCCTGACCCAGGAAGATGCCTATCCATTTACTCCACAAAGGCTGTCTGGTCCACTGAGTTACTCCAGCATTTTCTGTTTTGGATAAGTACAATGGCCAGCTTGGAAATGGTTGTCCAAAGGGCCTGTTTTTGCGCTATATGAGTCAGAGGAGGCATCTTACTGATGAAATAAGTTGTAATTTCTAATATGAACGATGCTGGTCTCAGATGGTCCATTGTACGTGTCCGACTGTCCTGTGTTATTATAAGGTCAACACCAGGGGGCTCTGTTGGCCACAGAATGTGCTGAACTATTTAGATCGTAAACTGAGGAGCTTCAGGATCAGAAGTCTGCAAAAGCCTACTCTACTTAATTTATCCATTAAAATATTTGAAAATCACAATACTGCTGCAATTCATAGGGAAAAATTCAAGTCATTTTCAAGAATAAAGAAATAATTGCCACATAAATATATGCGTATATTTGGAAAGAGAAGTTCCAAAGCTATCAAATGAGCTTTGGAACGAGTTTCAAATGCAGAAATCACCAGGTGCTCTGGAGATACAAGTTAAACTTTACCTCGCCGAGGTTATGATTACCTGGTGCCTGATTAAAATAAGCGAGCCTAAATATTTATGCTAGTTAGATTTAAAGAGGTGACATGCAATTTTAGAAATAGTTCCAACACATTTAATCTTTATTTATATTAATTCAATTCTATTTTCAGGCAAACAATTTGGTCTTAGAAAAAAAAAGAAAGTCATTTCAAATGCTATAATTAAAAATTGGGGTATAAACTCCTGTTTGTATTTTAAAGATGTATTTAAATGCATCGTTTATTGAGTTCAATTGTGCCTTTATCATAATAACAAAGGATAACAAAGGAACACTAAATTCTCAGCCAAAGTGTATTCCAGGTAGAGAACTAATATCCATTGCCTTGTGCACAAGTATGGAAATACATTCCAAGAAACTGCTGGTTTTATTTTCCACAAAGGTGTCAGTTTCTCCAATCCCTCATTCCGTGATGTACCCTTGCTGTTCTATCACGTGTCCTTTGCTTGTCCTGTGGGATCTGCAGTCCAGACTAGATTATCTCCTGCTTCCTTAGAGGCTCTACAAGAATTTCTGAAACTTTACGATGTCTGAATTTATAAACTTGGATCCAAGATGTCCTGAAAGTGCCAAAGGTGATAGTTGCTTGTATTTGCTGAACTGTTTCAATTTCAGAGCTGCATTTAAATCTGTACTACAGTTTTATACTCACCTCCCACCTACTATTGCTGTTCACCACTCCCTGTTATTCCCATCTGCCACTATCTCGCCTTATTTGGTCCCACTTTTCACCTTCTGTTCTTATCAGTTTCCAGAATTTTCAGACAGTGGCTCTCCACTTATCAAATCCCAGCTTCTGTCTTCATGTCAACTCTTCGATCTCTGAGCATCAGACACATACCAATCGATGCCATCTATTGTGCAACTTCTTAACCACCTCCACACAGAATAAAGCTGCCTCTCAGAAAGCAACTCTCATTGAAGAGTCATAGAAAAACAAGAAGCACAACAAGCTGTGTACTTGTTTGATATTTATAGGACTGCTCCACTGACATCGATGCAACAAATGCATCACATGTAGCATTAGGTGTTACTATTTCAGACGGTAGCTCTTTTTAAGAACTGTATCATGTGATCAATTGCTTTCTGTAGCTGCCTTAGTATGCTTCAGATTTTGTCATTTTATTAAATAACATACACTGTGGGTGGATCAGTGGCGTAATGGTAGAGTCGCTGCCTTACACCACCAGAGACCCGGGTCAATCCGGACTGCAGATGCAGTCTGTACGGAGTTTGTACATTCTTCCTGTGATTAGGTGGATTTTCTCCGGGTGCCTCCCACATTCCAAAGATGTACATGTCTGCAGGTTAATTGGCTTCTGTAAATTGTCTCTAGGACAATGTGTAGGATAGAACTAGTGTATTGGTGATCGCTGGTTAGCACGGACATGGTGGGTTGAAGGGCTGTTTCCACACTGTTCCACACCAAACAAAACTAATACCCCTATTGTTTAAGTGAGTTTTCAATTATTTCCCAGTATCACAGGAGGAAGTGTGGCGTTTCGAAGAGCTGGCTGATAAAGCTTGGACTTTCGATTCTACACCTGAAGCTGAACACCAAATCTCAGGCATGATCTCCTGCTTGAGATAACATCTGGCCCTGTACTGAGAGACAGCTGTGTAATCCAAATGAGTGACTACATGACCAAACAAATAAAGCCACCCACACTGATATATTTCCAGGCAGGTAGCTCATTGAAAAAAGGGAGAGAGTGAATTCATGCTGAATATTGAGCTGGCTATGGCAGATGAACTGGATCAGAATGACGTAAAGATTTTATTGCTTCTCATTGGTAACAAGGTACCATAAATCTCTTAAATAAGACCTTAGAGAATGCATTAGATGCATTACAAACACAATGCAACTCACGAAGGTACAAAATAGTTGACCATTGCTGTTTTTTTTACAAGCAACCAGCAGTAAGGAGACTCTTTTAATATTTTCTTTACAGAGCTACAATGGTTAGCAGATAACTACAGGTTTTTTTTTATTTCAAAAGTAAGCTTTACTCATAATAAAAATACATACAAATCAAAAACCATGCAAAAGCTGATAGTACAGTTTAGTTTAGTTTAGTTTAGTTTAGTTTAATTTAGTTCAGCTTAGTATAGTTTAGTGTCACGCATACCAAGGTACAGTGAATATATTTAGTATCCATACATACAATATTGCTGGTATCATGCTGTATAGAGTTAGCACCTGTCATTACACTAAGTACCATTGCCACTCATGTGGCCACCTGGGGTGATATTCCTTCCCTTGTGTGCGAAGTGTATTTAGATTTGGGGTAACATGCTCAATGGAGAGCAGATTACTTGTGGAATTCGGGAGTTCCAGCCTGAGAGAAATGACTGCTCAGCCAGACGGGAGTGACTCCAGGAAAATTGCAGAACCATTCAAAGACAGGCTAGAAATGTTGAATTGCAACTGCAGGAGGTACCTCCGGTGGAGTGCAAGACAAAAAATAAGTGAGGATAAGATGATTTTGATATTTTACCACTGTGAACAGCAACATTAAAGCTGCAAAAAATAATGGCCTGCATATGGGACATACATACATGCACAATTGGAAAATCAATTCTGCAAATACAGGACAATGAATAATAGAGTGTCAGAATGCTCAGATTATCACCTGGAGATGAATAAGGACTGATCTATAAAAATAACATCCTCTTGATGTATCTGCATCAAAATGGTGATGCGGAGCCAATCGGTGACTTTTCAAGTTGAGCTGAATTCAATGTATTAAATGCTCCCAGAGGAAACTATCAATCTTGAAATCAATGCATTATTTGTAGTTGATGTACTACAAGGTTACATTATAGCCTGCCGGGAATGCATTCTGAAGGTCATAGATCCCAAGAATCATGTGAGGTATCAATTGAAGCAGACCTGAAAGATGTCACATCCATTCTTGGAAGTATTATAGTACATTAAAAGGGACAGATAAAGATATGTCATGAGAGACGGGTAACCTAATGCAAGTAATTGCTTCAGCCATAAGTAAATAAGTTCTAGGAGCAGAATTAGGCCATTCGGCCCATCAAGTCTATTCCACCATGTGACTGCCTGATGACAACACAGATTTTTTTTTCATTGAACAAGGAAAACAGAAAACTGCAGGAAGACAAAAGGAGGTAGCCAACTATTACAACTAAGACCTGACACCAAAAATTCTTGATGATATTGTGAGGATGAAGACCGCATCAAACAAAGCAAAAGGCAATGTTGACGTTTTTGGGGTGGCATAGTGATGTTACAGTGGAGCTGCTGCCTTACAGCGCCAGAGGTCCCAAGTTCGATAAGGCCTGCTGTTCGGATATGGCTGCGGCTCACCAGGAGACCGGGAAAAATGGGGCATTTCAGTTATGAGGAAAGATTGGAGGAGTTAGGTCTGTTCTCTCCGGAGCAGAGGAAGTTAAAAGAGGACATGAAAGTAATGAGAAGACTGCAAGAAATGTTCCCCATATCACTGGCAGATAACACAAGAGCGCATTGATTTAAAATAAAGATAAATACGTTCAGAGGGATTCAGAGGGGATAAGGAGGAGGGGCGGGGCTTCACCCACAGAGTGGCGAGTGCCTGGAAGAGGCTGCCCGAGAGAGTGGTTGAAGCAGGGTGTTGGCAGCTTTGAAGAATCTCTTGAGTTGCTTAGCTTATGAGTGCAAGGCCAAGTGCTAAAAGATGGGATTAATGCAGACGGTTGCTCAGGGGCAGCATGCATGTGGTGCGCTGACAGGCCTGTATTCATGCTGTGCGTCTCATTAGGACTCTAAAACATTGTCAAATTAAATATTTGAACGTTTTTGCAAACACAGAAACTAGGCAGCTATTTTGAATTGTTCTCTTTTGGTTTTTCGTGATTAAAGGGCTGATACAATGTGTGTCTTTTCTGCGACACTGATTGTTTGGAAACTATAGCCGTTTAAGTATTGTGTCATGTTCCCTGTGTGGTTGAAACATTTGTGTGCAGAGTGGTGACCGAATCTGTGAAGAATGTTGTAGTGGGAAGTGCAATCTTTTATTCAATTAAATACCGTTGTCATTAATTTCAAAATTATTTCCCAGCACCCGTGAGCGAGAAATACTGAGACAATAGGGACAGTTCACAGGCAGCCCCAGAAATTACTGGTAGACAAAAGTGCTGGTGAAACTCAGCGGGTGCGGCAGCATCTATGGAGCGAAGGAAATAGGCAATGTTTCGGGCCGAAACCCTTCTTCAGACTGATATAGGGTGGGGGGAGGGGGGGGGGCGGAAAGAAGAAAAGGAAGAGGAGGAGCCAGAGGGCTGAGGGAGAGCTGAGAAGGGGAGGAGACAGCAAGGGCTACCGGAAATTGGAGAAGTCAATGTTCAAGCCGCTGGGGTGCAGACTGCCCAAGCGGAATATGAGGTGCTGCTCCTCCAATTTCCGGTGGTGCTCACTCTGGCAATGGATGAGGCCCAGGATAGAAAGGTCGGATTCGGATTGGGAGGGGGAGTTGAAGTGCTGAGCCACCGGGAGATCAGGTTGGTTAATGCGGACCGAGCGGAGGTGTTCGGCGAAACGATCGGCAAGCCTATGCTTGGTCTCACCAGAAACTACTGATCAGGTGCTACCTAAGTCGTCAGAATACATTCAGACTCTAGGGCAGTGCTTGTTATGAATGAATATTTTATTGTCACATGTGACAAGTCACAGTGAAATTCTTTGCTTGCAAACCTTGCCATGGTATGCAATAGTCACCCATGTAGGGCACTTACAAAGTTACAAATTCCCCCTCCCTGCGCCAGTTTCCCCTTTGCTCTTCCCCCCCCCCCTCCCCACTCCCTCACGGCGGTCCCCCCATGCCGGGTCCTCCATTGTCCATTGTTATATCAGTCATCTACTGAACAATTTATTTTATGGGTGCATCTGTGGTCATACGTTGCCGTTGTTTTTTGAACCGTCAGGTTTTGATGGTACCTCACTTCAGTTCAGTTTAGTTTATTGTCACATGTACCAAGGTACAGTGAAAAGCTTTATCTGCGTGCTAACCAGTCAGCGGAAAGACCATACATGATTACAATCGAGCCATTTACAGTGTATTCTGTAGATACATGATAAGGGAATAATGTTTAGTGCAAGGTAAAGCCAACAAAGTCCGAACAAGTATAGTCCGAGGGTCAAAAATGACGTAGATATTTCAGGACAGCACTCTGGATGTGGTAGGATAATTCAGTTGCCTGATAATAGCTGGGAAGAAGCTGTCCCTGAATCTGGAGGCATGCATTTTCACACTTCTATACCTTTTGCCTGATGGGAGAGGGGAGAAGATGGAGTGGCCAGGGTGTGACTCATCCTTGATTATGCTGCTGGCCTTGCCGAGGCAGCGTGAAGTATAAATGGAGTCAATGGAAGGGAAGTTGGTTTGTGTGATGGTCAGGGCTGCTTCCACATTTTGTTGTAATTTCTTGTAATGGAGCTTTTCCCAAACCATACTGTGATGCATCCTGATAAAATGCTTTCTATGGTGTATCTGTAGAAGTTGGTGAGAGTTGTAGGGTACATACCAAACTTCGTAAGCCTTCTACGGAAGTAGAGGCGCTGGTGTGCTTACTTGGTCGTTGCTTCAATATGTGTGGTCCAGGAGAAGTTGTTGGTGGTATTGACTCCTAGGAATTTGAACTTTTCGACCATCTCTACTTTGGCACCGTTAATGCAAACTGGGGTATGTTTACCATCTCACTTTCTGAAGTCGATCACTATCTCCTTTGTCTTGCTGACATTGAGAGAAAGGTTGTTGTCTCAACACCAGGACTGAAGGTTCTCGATCTCCTTTCTGTACTCCATCTCATCATTATTTGATATCTGGCCCACAATGGTGGTGGTGTCTGCAAATTTGAAAATTGAATTCGATTTGTACACGGCTGTACAGTCTTGGGTGTACATACATGGAATAAAGAATAGGGCTGAGAACACAGCCATGTGGAGCACCAGTGTTGAGGATTGTTGATCGGGATGGTTGGGCACTTCAGGGCAGGAGGCACAGACGTAATGTTCCTGTCCACAAAGAGTTTTCTGAGACTCAGGAAACTACCTTGCACTCTCCCATGAGCTTTTTGTGTGTGCAACCTCAGGTTTTCAAAGATTAGAATAAGTGAGACGGATGACATACTGCAGGAAGACCTTTGGCCATGTGCTAGGACCACACTCATTCTGGAGGTCAGGGTCCTGGTAATTGCCTGGTAACTCTTCACTCGCGGGATTCCAGACAGCAGCATTCAGTCTCTGCTGTAGATCATTGCTTGCCACCCACTGCAGATTTAGTGAGGTCGCCCAGGCTCTTTCTTCATTGAGGGATTGTTTTAATGACCAGATTTTGCTGAGAAGAGGGGAAGATTTTGAAAGACTGGGATGATCAAGTGCTTCGATGCGTTCATCTCAATGTGCCCAGCAGAACACTAGAGCAGAGACAGTCACAGAAAAGGGGCAGTAGTGGAAAATGCCAGTGAACTGACAATGAGAATCCACTGCTTACATGAATCAATGTTCCCAATGTTGGGCGAGTCCAGAACCAGGGGCCACAGTCTTAGAATAAAGGGGAGGCCATTTAAGACTGAGATGAGAAAACACTTTTACACCCAGAGAGTTGTGGATTTGAGGAATTCCCTGCCACAGAGGGCAGTGGAGGCCAAATCACTGGATGGATTTAAGAGAGAGTTAGATAGAGCTCTAGGGGCTAGTGGAATCAAGGGATATGGGGAGAAGGCAGGCACGGGTTATTGATTGGGGACGATCAGCCATGATCACAAGGAATGGCGGTGCTGGCTCGAAGGGCTGAATGGCCTCCTTCTGCACCTATTTTCTATGTTTCTATGTTTCTATGTTTCTATGTAATCAAGAGCATTTAATTGTCATATGTACCAACAATGGAACAATGTAATTTGTACTTGCAGCAGCATAATTGGGTAAACACAATATACATATAATACACATAATAAACAATGATATCAATAAATTAATAACCCAACACAAGTTGATAAAAAAAACCTTGTCCTAATGGGCCTGTCCTACTTAGGCGATTTTACAGGCGACTGCCGGCGACTGTTAAGTTGCTGGCAGTCACCTGAAAAACCGTCAACTGGAACGGCGGCTGTCAGAGCGGAACACACACACATCGCTTACTTCACCAGCCCGTTATGTAGGCGGGGGAAAGGGCATGAGGGGGAGCGCTGTCTGAGTGAAATTCACGCGGTGCAAAGCTAAGGTGATACAGACACACACCGCGATGAACAGGAAGGTTGGCACTGTAATTAAGACAGCTAAACACAGTGTATGATAAGTCCTATAAAATAGGGGGGGAGGGGGGGATAGGGGAATGAAGGGGGGAGAAGGAGGGAGAAGGAGGGAGAAGGAGTGGAGACAACTTTTAAGAAGCCAGACAACTTTTAAGAAGCCAGAGATACATGGCTGTGAATCTCAGCAGACATTTTACATTATCGGTTGGTTATCCTTGGTTCTGAAAACTACTGCTTACATTTCTTTTTCCCAATGAGCCATTGAAATTCACCGGTTAACACCGGCTACACCCTACAAGAACCTGCGAGAACCTTCGACCTCCTGGCAACCCACTAGAACCTCCTGGCGACCCACCTACGGCACGAGAATTCTCACTACTCTCCATGGTGGCTTCATTCTAGTCGCCGCTAATTTTTCAACATGTTGAAAAATTTGCGGTGACCATATTGAGGCTGCGACTAGTTCCCAGAATGCAGGAACTCCTCATGACCATGAAGGCGACTCCCCGGCAATCACCTGCGAACATGTGGCGACCATGTGGTGACTGTATAGTCTCCTGCAGTCGCCTAAAAAGTTGCCTTAGTGGGACAGGCCCATTAGTCCAACCAAAACCGGGCATAGTTCATAGGTTAGTGTTGTATAGTGTTCAAGAGCCTGATAGTTGTTAGGAAGAAGCTATGCTTGATAAACACAGTTTTCTGACTACTACACCATTTTCCCGATAGTAGGAGTGAAATGAGAGCGTGGCCAGGGTAGTGGGGTTCTTTAATGATATTGGCTGTGTTTTGGAGGCAGCCCGTCCTATAGATCTCTTCGACGGTTGGGAGGTCAGTACCTTTGATGGACCAGGCAATGTCTATGACACTGCAGTACAATACTAGATGTGGAGTCTTCAATGAGGACAATAATTGGTTCCTGAGGAGGATGTAATTAAGCTCGAGAGGGCGAAGATGTGAATCACAATAGTGTTGACTGGGCTGGAGGCGAGTTCAAGGAGAGATCAGATAGGCTGGGACCATTTTTCCTGGTGCAAAGGAGGCTGAAAAGTGACCATACTAAGGTTTAGAAAATTATCAGGGGCACAGATGGAGTAGATAATCATAGTATATTTTACTACGTAGGGCAGTTTAAAATGAGTGGTCATAGGTTTGTGTGAGGGGAAAGATTTAAAGGGGACCTGAGGAACAGGTTTTACACAAGGAGGTTATTGGATATATGGAACAATCTGCCAGATGGGGTGATTGAGGGTAAGCACAATTACAATGCATAAAAGTCATTTGGATAGGTACTTGGATAGGAAAGGTTTTGAGGGATATGGGTCAAATGCAGGCAAATGAGAGTAGTGAAAATATGCATCTTGATCGACATGACTAAATTGAGCCCTAAGGCCCGTTTCCATACTGAGTAGCTCTATGAATCTAAAACCAGCTAAGATACATGGAACCTGAGTTGAGAAAGCACAAGATAGCAGGACAGAAGGACTATCTAGGTGCCGAGGAGACGTTTGCTGAGCAAACTCACAAGCTGGATCATCACACTCAGCGTAGAAGGGAGGAAATGTTCAGGTTTGCTGTAAAGGATTACTTTGTTGAGAAATGATTCACATGATCAACCTTTCCATACACTGAGTCTGCTTGCAAAACAAGTGAATGTCACCATACTTCATTTCTAATTATTGCACAAATAAACATCCACATGAGCCTTGATGATGTATGATCTCCCCTCACACACTGCCTTGCAGGTTCACCTGCAATGCTTCAAACACCAAGAACATGTGTTCTTTTAAGCTATGCGTCGTACCGCAACATCTCTATTTTGTGAGGGAAAACATTTTGTTGAAAGTGCTCTGAACTCTGCATACAATCTACTCACCTCAGAGCATTGTTCGTAATAATGGTCAAAAACTTTAACACCCGTATTACATTGATTAAAATCAAAAAGGTTTAATACCTTGATTACACCTGAATTCCCCATTAAATGGGATATTCGCCATTGTGGTCAATGCAGCCAAGAGTGGTGAACATTTCAGATTGGCATGCAAGGCTTAGGAACATGTACAGTATTGAAGCACGGCACGGTGGTGCAGCAGTAAAATTGCTGCCTAACGGTGCCAGAGAACGGGGTTCGATCCCGACAACGGGTGCTGTCTGTACGGAGTTTTACGTTCTCCCCGTGACCTCCGTGGGATTTCTCCGAGATCTTCAGTTTCCTCACGCACTCCAAAGACATACAGGTTTGTAGATTAGATACAAAATGTTGGAGAACTCATCGGGACAGGGAGCATCTCTGGATAGAAAAAATGGGTGACTTTTCTGGTCGAGACCCTTCTTCAGACTGAGTGTCAGGGGAGAGGGAGATACAGAGATAAGAAAGCGTAAAGTGAGTGAAAACGAGACATCAAAAGAGATGTTGTTCAAGGAAAATGTAGAATAGATCATTGTTAGCTAGTAGAAGGTGACAACAAAGCATACAGAAATAGACAATAGACAATAGGTGCAGGAGTAGGCCATTCGGCCCTTCGAGCCAGCACCACCATTCAATGTGATCATGGCTGATCATCCCCAATCAGTACCCCGTTCCTGCCTTCTCCCATTATACCCTGACTCCACTATTTTTAAGAGCCCTATCTAGCTCTCTCTTGAAAGCATCCAGAGAACCTGCCTCCACCACCCTCTGAGGCAGAGAATTCCACAGACACACCACTCTCTGCGAGAAAAAGTGTTTCCTCGTCTCCGTTCTAAATGGCTTACTCCTTATTCTTAAACTGTGGCCCCTGGTTCTGGACTCCCCCAACATCGGGAACATGTTTCCTGCCTCTAGCGTGTCCAAGCTCTTAACAATCTTATATGTTTCAATGAGATCCCCTCTCATTCTTCTAAACTCCAGAGTGTACAAGCCCAGCTGCTCCATTCTCTCAGCATATGACAGTCCCGCCATTCCGGGAATTAACCTTGTAAACTTGTAAATAAAATGTAATCGTGGACAGTCAGACTGGTCTGAGAACTGGGAAGGGGGGAGGGATGGAGAGAGAGGGAAAGCAAGGGTTACTTGAAGTTAGAGGTCAATATTCATACCGCTGGGGTATAAGTTGCCCAAGCAAAATATGAGGTGCTGTTCCTCCAATTTGTGCTGGGCCTTACTCTGACAATGGAGGAGGCCCAGGACAGAAAGATCAGAGTGAGAATGGGAGAGGGAGTTAAAGTGTTCAGCAACCGGCAGATCAGATAGGTTTAGGCAGACTGAGCAGTCCCTCTAAACCTACCTGATCTGCCATTGTTCAGTCCGCTAGTCCGTCCCCTTCTCTCTCTCCCTGCCTCCCAGTTCTCCGACTAGTCTAATTGTCCCCGATTACATTTTATCTGATTGCTTTGTTGTCATCTTCTCCGAGCTAACAATGATCTATTCTACATTTTGCTTGATCCACATCTATTTTGATGTCTCATTTTCACACACTTTATCCTTCCTTATCTCTGTATCTCCCTCTCCCCAGACACTCAGTCAGAAGAAGGCTCACCCAGAAAAGTCACCCATTCCTTCTATCCAGAGATGTTGCGTGTCCTGCTGAGTTACTCCAGCATTTTGTATCTAACCTACAAATCTGTATGTCTTTGGAATGTGGGAGGAAACCGAAGATCTCGGAGAAAACCCACGCAGGTCACGGGAAGAATGTACAGTTGACCTAAAGTTTGTAGATTAATTGGCTTGGTATAAATGTAAATTGTCCCTAGTGTGTGGAGGACAGTGGTAATTGTTGAGCTCTGCTGTTGGAATAACTGAAGTCAGGCACAGTGATTAAGATCCAAAGACATTATTAGCATTACAGCATAGGTAACTTCATCTTAACACATAACTCGAGACTGAGGAAGAAATGGAAGAGAAGCTTTCTGTTAACTAGTGAGTGGAGCTACAAAGTATGACTCATCTCATGAGTCACAGTGATCTACATCCTCCCTCTTAAAGAATTAAATGCTAGTACAAAATCATTGACTAAATAAGGTATGCATAGCAATTGATAACAAGCTGGAGGAAAGTCAAACATAGCCCAGGTACTTCACGACCGGCTTGCAAACACGACCAGCATGTGTGCGATATAAACCATCTCCGTTTTTCTCCACCGGGGACAGAGTCGGTGGCTTGACTGGTGACGGAGATTGAAACAACATTCCCGGCGATGAAACAGGGGACTTTGGCACAGGCGGAGGAGGCGTCGCCATTGGCAGAGCCACTCCAGAAGTGGGTTGTTGTGCTGGTACAGGCAGACCGATGCCGCTGGACATGGACGGAAGTACACTTGTATGGTCTGGATAATACGGAGGTGGAGCCGGCTCATTCACAGGCAGGATATGTTGTCTGTTACGCCTGTAGGTGCCGCCATCAGCACTGACCAGATATGAGAGTGGCTCAGAGAAAGATCCAGAAATTACACCTATACGGTCATGGCCTTTGTCAGTTTGCAAACGAACCACCTGGTTAATGGTGGCAGCGGCCTA
Organism: Malacoraja senta; assembly: GCA_038087875.1. Lineage (NCBI taxonomy): Eukaryota > Metazoa > Chordata > Chondrichthyes > Rajiformes > Rajidae > Malacoraja > Malacoraja senta. The sequence goes on along the minus strand of CM075977.1, from coordinate 341,787,726 downwards.
CTTGTTTTGTCATGCCACTGTTTTTGAATGTCACGTTTTTGTTGCAACCTGGACTGGACTTCTGATGGTGGAACCACCTGCGGGATCAATGCCTGATCTGCCACAGGCTCCGTGGCTTGGGTCTACCTTGACAATAAACGTTGAGCAGGTGAACCCAAAATGGGGTTGCGAGAGATGTTGTATAGGTTGAGCAGGTCCAGGTACACGTCGGAATTAGCTCTGTGCGATCATTCCATGAGCTGTTTGGCACTCTTGACAGCCCAGTCAGCTAGTCCATTCGACTTTGGATATTTAGGGCTGATGGTTATGTGGCGAAAACCCCAGCGTGCAGCAAACTCCTAGAAGTGTTGGCTGGTAAATTGACTGCCGTTATCAGATAACAGTATGCAAGGAGCTCCGTGATCTGCAAAATGGTGAGCAAGCTTTAAAACTACCCCACGAGAAGTGGGGCTGCTAAGAAAATCGATGTCAAACCATCCGGAATACGAGTCGACAAGCACTTGGTACTGCTTGCCATGCCATTCAAATATGTCAGTTGCCACTGTAGACCACGGGAGGGCAGGAGCCGGATGTGTGAGAAGTGGTTGCTTTTGTTGATGAGGTGCCAAACTGTTACACACTGCACAGGATGCCACATTCTCGCAGATATATTCAGCCATACCAGGCCAGTAAAACATGTGTTTTGCTCGTAGGACGGTGGCTTCAGCGCCTGGGTGCCCTGCATGGACAGCATTAAAATATTTGCTGTGCAGTGAAGCAGGAACTACAGCCTTATGGCGTTTTACGATAATGCTATCCTGCAGTACTAGCTCATCGCGGACGGCAAAGAAAGGCCGAACTGGCAGCGGTACATTGTAGTGTTTTTCTGGCCTTAATGATGGAGGCGAGCGACCGCAAGGTACTGTCAGCAGCAGTGTGGGCAAACAGGTCCTCCACACAGGATGAGGGAATAAAGGACACAGTCATTATGATAAAGTCATCATCCGGTGAGGACGGACCCTCACAGTTCTTACGGGGTGCACGTGAGAGAGTGTCAGCCATGTGCATATCCTTACCACGTTTGTAGGTCAGAACAATGTCATATTTTGAAGTTGCAGCAGCATCCGCTTCAAACATCCCGGAGAAGCATGAATCGGTTTGTTAAAGACGCTAACCAGAGGTTGGTGGTCAGTTTCAATTATGACCGTATGTCCGAAGATAAATTCGTTAAATTTCTTGCAGGCGAAAACAATCGCTATTAGCTCTTTTTCTATTTGGGCATAGCGTTGTTCTGTGTCAGTCATAGTGCACGAGGCAACAGGCTTATTGCCGCTACCGTCATTTTGAAGACATGCTGCACCAAGTCCGTGTTGTGAAGCGTCACAAGTCAGTGTGACCGATCGTTTAGTATCAAAATAAGCGAGAGTAGGAGCACAAGACATCTGCTGCTTAAGTGTGTCGAACGCCCTCTGCTGTTGCTCGTGCCAGGTCCAAGCAGTGTCTTTGTGTGTGAGCTGGCACGACGGGGCTGATATTTCACTGGTCCAGAATAAATTTGCACAAGTAGTTAACCATGTCAAGGAATCTCTGCAGACCGAGCACGTCTGTGGGTGGTGGGGAGCTCCCAGATGGCACTGGTTTTCACCGGATCAGTTTTTAGGCCGTCCTTAGTGAACACATGGCCTATGTATTTCACCTCACTTACACTGTATTAGCATTTTTGAGGGTTTAGCTTGAGGTTGATGTCCTTGGCACGATCCAGGACCTTTGTCAGATAAGCATCATATTCTTTGATAGTTCGTCCAGCAACGAGGATGTCATCCACTACAATGGAGCATGGGCAAATAACTTCTCCATAGTTCGTTGAAATACTTCACTAGCAGAGATGCCAAAAGGCATGCGAAGAAATCTGTATTGCCCGAACGGTGTGCTGAAGATAGTTAACTTAGAGGAGTTTCGTTCCAGCGAAATCTGCCAGAATGAACTCATGACATCTAGTACTGTGAGTACAGTTGCTTCAGCCAGCTGCGCTGCAATCTCGTCCACAGTGCACATGGGATAGTGAGATATTTTGATGGCTGTGTTTAAGTCCTTGGGATTGATACAAATCCGTATTTCATCTTTATTCTTCTTCGTTGCCACAACCATGGTGGAGACCCAATCTGAGGGGTCAGCGACGAGAGCAATTACACCTAGAGACACCATTCTGTTGAGTTCACATTGAACACGGTCCCGCATAGCATGGGGAATCTTGTGTGCTGGACTGACAACTGGAAGTACCTTAGGGTTAATGGTAATTGTGTACTTAAAGGGCAACCTGCCCAGCTTGTCTTCAAACAAAGTTTTGTATCGTGTCAGGATTTGTTGAGTAAAGTCACAGGTTGTAGTCAGATGACAAACAGAAGGGCTGAAAGAGACAAGTCCCAGTCATGACAAGCGTTGACACCCAGCAGGGATGGCACATCCTCACGAACAACATAGAAACTCAGGTTGTGGACACGTGAGTTAAGACAGCAGCGTAACTGGACTTGACCGATAGGGTGCACTGGACCTCCTGCAAATGGGAGATGGGAGGCAGCCGTAGGAGTGACAGTCTCTGTTTTTCGTATCTTTTTCAACTCAGCTAGACACATGACATTACACCTGGGCCCTGTGTCAACTTTCAGATAAAAATTCTTGCCATTAACGAGCAAAGCAACCTTGGGATCTAGTTGTTTGTGCAGTAAATCAGACAAGGAGTGAACATCCAAGTCAAAATCTACGCTAGCAGCCTGCAAATCCATGGGAGCTGGTTGAGCGCGTTACGAGAGCAGGTTCTCATGGCCGAGTGAATTAACAGATTGTCTTGTTTGAAGTCTGTTGCTATGCGAGCGGCAGCATCTGATGAAATGGTTCCTTTTGTTACAGAAATGACACAATTTTCCATACGCAGGGCAACAGTCACGAGCTGCAGTATGCGAACCCCACAGTTAAAACAATTGTCTATTAGTCTAACGATAGAGCTGTTGGGCACTTGAGGAGAACGGCGAGAGATTTGATAACACATGCCGGCAACATTAATATCGTGAGCAGAGTGGGGGCCGTGCGCTAAAACGTTTGTATGAGCATCAGCCATTTCAGCAATGCGGCAGTGATTTTCAGCAGTCTCTAGAGTGAGCTCAGCATCTCGCAGTAACTCGTCGCGTAATTTATCATTTATCATTGTGGACACCATAAACCAGATGGTCACGGACTAGCCTGTCACATATATCCCTGAAATCGCATCGACTGGCAATGTGCTTCAAAGCACTAACATACATTTCTACAAGTTCACCCTGTCTCTGGCTTGGAGAAAAGAACAAATGCATCTCCATGACCAAGTTAGTTCTTAACTCACATAACTGTCGGAATTTGAGTAGTAGGCAGTCAGGGTCCTGGATAGATTCAGTGGGAGCGATCTCGACACCAGCCGGGTCAAACCTAGCTGGTTCATATTGAAATCTTCTGGCATGCCAAGCAGCTTCTGTGCCTGCTAGATTAAGAAGAATTGAGGCATGAACACCTGGAGCAGCAGCAGGGTGAGCCGCTTCTATGTAAATTGAGAAACATAGAAACATAGAAAATAGGTGCAGGAGTAGGCCATTCGGCCCTTCAAGCCTGCACCACCATTCAATATGATCATGGCTGATCAACCAACTCAGTATCCTGTACCTGCCTTCTCTCCATACCCCCTGATCCCTTTAGCCACAAGGGCCACATCTAACTCCCTCTTAAATATAGCCAATGAACTAGCCTCAACTACCGTCTGTGGCAGAGAGTTCCAGTGATTCACCACTCTCTGTGTGAAAAATGTCTTTCTCATCTCGGTCCTAAAGGATTTCCCCTTTATCCTTAAACTGTGACCCCTTGTCCTGGACTTCCCCAACATCGGGAACAATCTTCCTGCATCTAGCCTGTCCAACCCCTTAAGAATTTTGTAAGTTTCTATAAGATCTTCCTCAAATATGCGCCACCGTTCTGCGAGGTCTTCGTCAATCACAGGATCTCAGGTTTTCTGAGCAGAAGCCATAGTATAACATATACCGGAGAAAACAACAAACTAAAATAAAAGCAATATAATTAGGCAAGGAGTGAGTCCGAGTACTCTGACACCATGTTGAGCTCTGCTGTTGGAATATAGATACATAGATACATAGATACATAGAAAATAGGGGCAGGAGTAGGCCATTCGGCCCTTCGAGCCTGCACCGCCATTCAATATGATCATGGCTGATCATCCAACTCAGTATCCCGTACCTGCCTTCTCTCCATACCCCCTGATCCCTTTAGCCGCAAGGGCCACATCTAACTCCCTCTTAAATGTAGCCAATGAACTGGCCTCAACTACCCTCTGTGGCAGAGAGTTCCAGAGATTCACCACTCTCTGTGTGAAAAAGTTTTTTCTCATCTCGGTCTTAAAGGATTTCCCCCTTATCCTTAAGCTGTGACCCCTTGTCCTGGACTTCCCCAACATCGGGAACAATCTTCCTGCATCTAGCCTGTCCAACCCCATAAGAATTTTGTAAGTTTCTATAAGGTCCCCTCTCAATCTCCTAAATTCTAGCGAGTATAAGCCGAGTCTATCCAGTCTTTCTTCGTATGAAAGTCCTGGCATCCCAAGAATCAGTCTGGTGAACCTTCTCTGCACTCCCTCTATGGCTATAATGTCCTTCCTCAGATTTGGAGACCAAAACTGTACGCAACACTCCAGGTGTGGTCTCACCAAGACCCTGTACAACTGCAGTAGAAACTCCCTGCTCCTATACTCAAATCCTTTTGCTATGAAAGCTAACATACCATTTGCTTTCTTCACTGCCTGCTGCACCTGCATGCCTACTTTCAATGATTGGTGTACCATGACACCCAGGTCTCGCTGCATCTCCCCTTTTCCTAATCGGCCACCATTTAGATAATGGTCTGCTTTCCTGTTTTTGCTACCAAAGTGGATAACCTCACATTTATCCACATTATACTGCATCTGCCAAACATTTGCCCACTCACCCAGCCTATCCAAGTCATCTTGCAGTCTCCTAGCATCCTCCTCACAGCTAACACTGCCCCCCAGCTTAGTGTCATCCGCAAACTTGGAGATGTTGCCTTCAATTCCCTCATCCAGTTCATTAATATAAATTGTAAATAGCTGGGGTCCCAGCACTGAGCCTTGCGGTACCCCACTAGTCACTGCCTGCCATTGTGAAAAGGACCGTTTACTCCTACTCTTTGCTTCCTGTTTGCCAGCCAGTTCTCTATCCACATCAATACTGAACCCCCAATACCGTGTGCTTTAAGTTTGTATATTAATCTCTTATGTGGAACCTTGTCGAAAGCCTTCTGAAAGTCCAGATACAACACATCCACTGCTTCTCCCCTATCCACTCTACTAGTTACATCCTCGAAAAATTCTATAAGATTCGTCAGACATGATTTACCTTTCGTAAATCCATGCTGACTTTCTCCAATGATTTCACCACTTTCCAAATGTGCTGCTATCCCATCTTTAATAACTGACTCTAGCAGTTTCCCCACTACCGATGTTAGACTAACTGGTATGTAATTCCCCATTTTCTCTCTCCCTCCCTTCTTAAAAAGTGGGGTTACGTTTGCTACCCTCCAATCCTCAGGAACTACTCCAGAATCTAAAGAGTTTTGAAAAATTATCACTAATGCATCCACTATTTCTGGAGCTACTTCCTTAAGTACTCTGGGATGCAGCCTATCTGGCCCTGGTGGTTTATCGGCCTTTAATCCATTCAATTTACCCAACACCACTTCCCGACTAACCTGGATTTCACTCAGTTCCTCCATCTCCTTTGACCCGCGGTCCCCTGCTATTTCCGGCAGATTATTTATGTCTTCCTTAGTGAAGACGGAAACAAAGTAGTTATTCAATTGGTCCGCCATATCCTTGTTCCCCATGATCAATATACCTGTTTCTGACTGCAAGGGACCTACATTTGTTTTAACTAATCTCTTTCTCTTCACATATCTATAAAAACGTTTGCAGTCCTCTGGTATGCTGCTTTTTCTGGCTAATTTATACGCATCATCTTTTGCATTGATACTATCCCTGATTTCCCTTGTTATCCACGGATGCACTACCTTCCCTGATTTATTCTTTTGCCAAACTGGGATGAACAATTTTTGTAGTTCATCCATGCAGTCTTTAAATGCCTTCCATTACATATCCACCGTCAACCCTTTAAAACTAATTGCCAGTCAATCTTGGCCAATTCACATCTCATACCCTCAAAGTTACCTTTCTTTAAGTTCAGAACCATTGTTTCTGAATTAACAATGTCATTCTCCATCCTAATGAAGAACTCAACCATATTATGGTCACTCTTGCCCAAGGGGGCACGCACAACATGACTGCTAACTAACCCTTCCTCATTACTCAATACCCAGTCTAGAATAGCCGGCTCTCTCGTTGGTTCCTCTACATGTTGGTTTAGATAACTATCCCGCATACATTCCAAGAAATCCTCTTCCTCAGCACCCCTGCCAATTTGATTCACCCAATCTATATGTAGATTGAAGTCACCCATTATAACTGTTTTGCCTTTGTTGCACGCATTTCTAATTTCCTGTTTGATGCCATCCCCAACTTCACTACTACTGTTAGGTGGCCTGTACACAACACCCACCAGCGTTTTCTGCCCCTTAGTGTTTCGCAGCTCTACCCATACCGATTCCACATCCTCCAAGCTAATGTCCTTCCTTTCCACTGCGTTAATCTCCTCTCTAACCAGCAACGCTACCCCACCTCCTTTTCGTTTCTCTGTATCCCTCCTGAATATTGAATATCCCTGGATGTTCAGCTCCCAGCCTTGGTCACCCTGGAGCCATGTCTCCGTGATCCCAACTATATCATAATCAATAATAGCTATCTGCACGTTCAACTCATCCACCTTATTACGAATGCTCCTTGCATTGAGACACAAAGCCTTCAGGCTTGTTTTTACAACGCTCTTACCCCTTTTACAATTATGTTGAAAAGTGGCCCTTTTTGATTTTTGGCCTGGATTTGTCTGCCTGCCACTTTTACTTTTCACCTTGCTACCTATTGCTTCCGCCCGCATTTTACACCCCTCTGTTTCTCTGCTCACCCATTTAAGAACCCCACCACCTCTTATTCTCTGTTTATTATTGTTTTCTTCTTTCCCCCCTACATGTTGGGTCTGAGTGCTTTCCATCTCTGCCTCCTGCCTCACACACTGTCTAATAGCTTTCTCTATTTGAGTCCCTCCCCCCAACCGTTATAGTTTAAAGTCTCCCCAGTAGCCTTTGCAAATCTCCCCGCCAGGATATTGGTCCCCCTCAGGTTCAAGTGCAACCCATCCTTTTTGTACAGGTCGCACCTTCCACAAAAGAGGTCCCAATGATCCAAAAAATTGAATCCCTGCCCTCTGCACCAGTCCTTCAGCCACGCATTTATCCTCCACCTCGCTCCATTCCTACTCTCACTGTCGCGTGGCACAGGCAGTAATCCCGAGATTGTTACCTTTGCTGTCCTTCTCCTTAACTCCCCTCCTAACTCCCTAAATTCTCCTTTCAGGACCTCTTCTCTTTTTTTACCTATGTCATTGGTACCTATATGTACCACGACCTCGGGCTCCGCTCCCTCCCCTATCAGAATATCTTGGACACGTTGAGACACATCACAGACCCTGGCACCAGGGAGGCAGACTACCATCCAGGTCTCCCGACTGCGTCCACAGAATCGCCTGTCTGACCCCCTAACTATAGAGTCCCCTATTACTAATGCCCTCCTCTTCTTTTCCTTACCCTTCTGAGCAACAGGACCAGTCTCTGTAACGGAGGCTCGGCCGCTGTCGCTACCCCCAGGTAGGCTGTCCCCCCCAACAGTACTCAAACAGGAGTACTTATTGTCAAGGTGTACAGCCACTGGGGTACTCTCTGGTCCCTGCCTGTGCCCCTTGCCTCTCCCAACCATGACCCACTTGCCTGCCTCCTGTGGTCTTGGAGTGACCACCTCCCTGTAACTCCTCTCAATGACTTCCTCGCTCTCCCTGACCAGACGGAGGTCATCGAGCTGCTGCTCCAGGTTCCTAATACGGTCCCTTAGGAGCCCCATCTCGATGCACCTGGCGCAGATGTGGACGTCTGTAAGGCTGTCAGATTCCTTGATCTCCCACATCTGACATCCAGAACAACAAACTGCCCTGGCCCTCATACTCCCCTTACCCTGGATACAATACATCTGACATCCAGAACAGTAAACTGCCCTGGCCTTCATACTCCCCTTACCCTGGATACAATACATCTGACATCCAGAACAGTAAACTGCCCTGGACCTCATACTCCCCTTACCCTGGATACAATACATCTGACATCCAGAACAACAAACTGCCCTGGCCCTCATACTCCCCTTACCCTGGATACAATACTTCGGACATCCAGAACAGTAAACTGCCCTGGCCCTCATACTCCCCTTACCCTGGATACAATACAAAACAAACTGCTACAATACAGTACAATCAGCAGGGATCTGACTCCCAATCAGCTGCTCCCTCTTGTCTGCTTCCACCAATCAGGGGCTTCCTTAAGCCCACTTGTTTTTGAAGTGCGAGTGGAACTTGGAATGTTGCAGATTTCGGCTCCTCCTCCCTCTGCGACCTCTCCAACGGCTCTCGGGCCTCTGTAAGAAGCAAGCCCCGCGCTCCACTTTAACTCCTACCGCTCGGATGTAGCTCCTCCCTCTGTGACCTCTCCAAAGGCTCTCGGGCCCCTGTCTTAATAACTTAATAACTTAAGTCATGCACAGTGTTAAGATCCAAAGATTTTATTAGCATTACAGCATAGGTAACTTCTTCTTAACACATAACTCGAGACTGAGGAAGAAAGGGTAGAGAAGCTTTCTGTTAACTAGTGGGCGGAGCTACAAAGTATGACTCATAACATGAGTCACAGTGATCTACAGTAATAAGCAGGGATCTCTGATCGGTGCGGACTCGGTGGGCTCAAGTTTTTGTCCAAACAATATTCACTCTCTATCATTGACGAGAAAACCCTCACAGAGCAGCTGAATCGGGAGAGCCTCTAAACCCAGTAGTTAGTTGAAGATACACAATGAGAAACCATTGATGACATCTCCAGGGAAGAAGGACAATGTGTCACTCCATTCACATCAATCACATATTGCTGCTGTATTGGCATGCAGTCCTTCACAAGGACTGATGTCATTAAGCTAAAGAGGATGAATGTTGTTAGTATTGGAGGGCATGAGTTATGAGGGGAGACTGGATAAGCTGGGACTATGGTGAGACAAGTTCTGACACCTATTCATCTTATAACCAAAGATACTAGAGGAGCAAGATAGACCACACCTCCGAAATCCTATGGACTGACGTGTAGTACGTAATGGAACGTCACGGCCGCCATTTTTTAATGCAAAACGCGACATCTTTGGTAGCGGGGACGGACTCCACAGTTATATAATCTGCGCTTACATCAGGTCGCAGGGAAGAGCAAAGATACTAGAGGCTTCACTGGTATCTTTGGGGGAAGAGGACATTTCCTCCACTCCTGAGTTGATCCAGGACTGATTCTCAGTCCCCTCGATACCAGATGAAGGCGGCCGGCACCAGGCTCTCTGTCTGGCGGGAGACCCTCAAGAGTCGGCGCTCCCGAGGCAGCGGGCAATGCTCCTCTCGTATCGTTGGTGTAATCCGTTCCAAAGATTGATCCGCTCTATCATCTTTGGTGTAATCCGTGTTGTAGGGAACAGTGTTGTATATAGCATCTATCACTTCACATATTTAGTTAATATTATTGTAAATATTATTATTATTAGTGTAAATTGCAGTCCGGTAAAATGACGTCAACAATCACCCATGTCATACTACACTTTTTTCACAGAGTGCCGCATCTTGCTCTGCTCTATAATCTTTGCTTATAACCAAGTGTTCAACAGATATTGTCATGTGCCTGTTAGTTGAGTTTGAGTTTAGTTTATCGTCACATGTACCGAGGTATGGCAAAAAGGGTTTGTTGCGTGCTGGCCAGTCGGCGGAATGACTATCGGGCCATTCACAGTGTACAGACACATGGTAAAGGGAATAACGCGAATAATGTTTAGTGCAGGGTAAAGTCCAGTAAAGTCCAATCAAAAATAGTGCGAGGGTCTTCAATAAGGTAGATAGCAGCTCAGGACTGCTCTCTAATTGTCCAGAACCTGGGGTCACAGTTTGGGAGTGGGGGGTGGGCCATTTGGGACCAAGATGAGGAAACACGTTTTAACCCAGAGAGTTGTGAATATGTGGAATTCTCTGCCATGGAGCTTAGTGGAGGCCAATTCACTGGATGTTTTCAAGAGAGAGTTAGATTTAGCACTTAGGACTAATGCAATCAAGGGATATGGGGAAATAGCAGGAACAGGGTACTGATTTTAGATGATCAGCCATGATCATATTGAATGGTGGTTCTGGCTTCAAGGGCCGAATGGCCTACTCCTGCACCTATTTTTCTATGTTTCCATGCTTCTATGAACTGTATTCCATGGAGCAAAGGAGACTGAGGGTTACCTTATAGAGGTTAAAATCAAAAAGGATATGCATGATGGTGGAAGGTCACATACTTTTTTTCCCGGCGCTGGGGAATCTAAAACTGGAGGGCATAGGTTTAAGGTGAGAAGGGAAAGATTTAAATAGGACCTGAGAGGCAAGTCTTTCATTCAGAGGATGGTGGGCATATGGAAACATACTTATAGAGGAAGTGGTAGAGCTGGGTAGAGTTACAACCTTCAAAAGACATTTGGCTGGTTCATGGATAGGAAAGATTCAGAGGGATATGGGCCAATTGTACACAATAACATCCAGAAAATGCAATGATAATTTCTTAAGAAACTATTGGATCTGATTCAATCAATAAACGTTTTATATCAATTACACATGGCAAAGAATAGATGTCACCAAAATGTTTCCATGACACCTCACAGCAGAATGTCTTCCCTTGCTGTATTTTATTATTGATTCTCCTGGAATACTGTCACTGCTAAAGGTGTGATAAATCCTTATAATAAAATGTGTTTGCATGTTCTGTGGATGAAGCATGTACACTTCAATATCACTAACCTTGTAAAATGTGTGGATTCTTGTAAATAAGAACATTTTCTGCGTCCTCTCATATTATTGTTTTTTTCTTTTTGTGGAAAGGCAAAATATATTTGTCTAAATGAACAATGCATTTGTGATCATTTTAAGACGCTGGCACATTATAAAAAGACTAACATAACAGATTTTTCTGCAAATTCCCAGATGGTATTAAAAGCAATGTCCGTTTTTTCACCCCAATAATTGAGTGAGTCTGCCACCTCACCTGGTGTCCTTTAGCTTCAAGAAAATTCATAATTTCAGGTTGTTAACATTCTTTCCTCCTGCGACTGAAAGGTGCGATGGGTGTATCATAAAGAACAAACAACTGTGTGATAATTATGTTACATGTTACTGACTATCAAGCAGCCCAAGGCTGACGTTTATGTGACTACAGCAGTGAGGGAGTCATTGTGCCATCTGCTGGTCTGTGTGTGGCTAAATTAAAGTAATGTGAAAAAGAAAGAGAATGCTGGAAATACTCAACAGGTAAAATAACATCTGTGGAGAGGAGAGAGATTGGTGGTCTTTTGTCGGATGTTCATTTTGTGCTAAAACACATGGATTGGAGAAAAGACACCGGTATGTTTGTGCCTCTGCATCATATACTTCCAGCTTTCCATCAAAGTCAGAACTATGTCCTTTTGATTTTTGCCGAGGGAATTCCCCCCAAAACTTTTGTTGAGCCACTGTGCCATGCCAATTTGGCATACACAGAGGCAGGAAGCATGTTCCCGATGTTGGGAGGGTCCAGAACCAGGGGCCAAAGTTTAAGAATAGGGGGTAAGCCATTTAGAACGGAGATGAGGAAACAATTTTTCACACAGAGAGTTGTGAGTCTGTCGAATTCTCTGCCTCAGAGGGCGGTGGAGGCCGGTTCTCTGGAAACTTTCAAGAGAGAGCTAGATAGGGCTCTTGAAGATAGCGGAGTCAGGGGATATGGGGAGAAGGCAGGAACGGGGTACTGATTGTGGATGATCAGCCATGATCACATTGAATGATGGTGCTGGCTCGAAGGGCCGAATGGCCTACTCCTGCACCTATTGTCTATTGTCTATTATCTATTGTCTATGCAAAGGTGTGTCCAAATATTTTTCAGCGCTATGTTCTCTGTCTGATAATTAATGTTCCATCCATGTTACAAAGATGCCTCTTACGTCATATTCATTGATTTTTCTGCAATTTATCCAAAAGTTAAAACTAAATTTAACCCTTAGTCTAAATGCATGAAATGCACAGAATGAAAGGTTTATACCCTAAAAGCATGAAAATGCAATTAGTTGGTTTATTATTGTCATATTGTTTTTGTAAATATAATGAAAAGCTTTTGTTTGTGTGCTATCCAATTAAGTCAGGTAATACTATCCATGAGTACAATCAAGCCATTCACAATACAACAGATAGGACACATAGAAAAATACCAGAATGGGGAATATAATTTGCAGGGTTTCTGTTCCAGAGAAAAAGTTCAATGTCTACAATGGTGTAAATTGTTTAGTTTATTATCATCATGTGTACTGAGGTATGATACAAAGCTTTTGTTTATGTGCTATGTAGTTAAAGAAGAGACCATACACAAATGCAATCAAGCCGTCCCCTGTACAAAGATAAAGGATGAAGGGGTATAGCATTTATTGCAAGATATAATATTAAAGTCCAATAAAGTCTGATTAAAGATAGTTCAAAGGTCTTCAATGAGGCAAATGGTAGAAAGTTTTCCTGAATCTGGAGGTACGTGTTTTCGAACTTCAGTACTTCTTGCCTGATGGGAGTGGTAAAGAGGGAGTGACTAGGGTGAGGCTGGTCCTTAATTATGCTAGCGGCCTTGTGAGGCAGCATGAAGTGTAGATGGAGTCAATGGAAGAGAAGTTGGTTTGTGTGATGGTCTGGGCTACACCTACAACTCTCTGCAATTTCTTGCAGTTTTGGATAGAGCTGTTCCTATGCCATGGTGAGATGCATCCCCATAAGATGCCTTCAACGGCACATCCGTATAAGTTGGTGAGGGTTGTTGGGAACATGCCAAACTTCATAAGCCTTCTAAGGAAGCAGAGCTGTTGGTGTGCTTTCTTGGCCAAAACTTTGATGTGGCTGGTCCAGGACAAATTGATTGTGATATTTATTCCCAGCAACTAGAAGCTTCTCTACTTTGGTGCCATCAATTTTTAGTGGGGTGTCTACTACTTCACTTCCTGAGGTCAATCGTAATCTTTTTTGTCTTGCTGACATTAGGGGAGTGAATTTGTAGAATTCTCTGCCACAGAAGGCAATAGAGGCCAATTTACTGGATGAATTTAAAAGAGAGTTAGATAGAGCTCTAGGAGCTAGTGGAATCAAGGGATTATGGGGAGAAGATAGAAACGCATTACTGATTGTGGATGATCAGCCATGATCACGATGAATGGCGGTGCTGGCTCAAAGGGCCAAATTGCCTCCTCCTGCACCTATTTTCTATGTTTCTATTTGTCTATGGTCTTATGGAAGCAGGTGGGTACCTCAGAATGGAGTTAGGAGTGATTAAATATGTCCGTGAATAATCCTGCTAGTTGGTCTGTGCAGTTCTTAAGTATACGGCCAGGGACTCCATCCAGACCAGTTGCTTTCAGTAGATTCACCCTCAGGAAGGTTGGATGATCAGAACTACACCGTAGCTTATGGAAGGACCAGTGGTCTGAAAACATAGGGGAAGAAGCTGATTGTGAATCTGGTGGTAAATGCTTCCAATCTTTTGTATTTTCTGCCCAATGGGAGAAGAGGGAGTGACCAGGGTGAAAAATGATTATATTAGCTGCTTTCTTTCCCGAGGCAGGATAGTGTACATGGAGCCGCTTTTGGAGAGTCTGCTCTGGGTGATGGACAGGACCACAACCACCACTCTACATGCATCTACAAGTCTTCCCTCGGGTGCTTATGTTCCAGAGAATACAATCAGTGTTTTTGGATCCTTCCTCACCGTCTATTTCTGGCAACCTTTCAATAAATTACCTCTACACCCACTCCAAAGCAACCACATATTTTTTGTAATGTCAGCATCAGAACTATACTCACTTTTCAAGCTGTGGTCTAAGTAATGGTTTATATTCTGTAGTTCCGGCTACTACTTCACACTGCTTCAAGCTCAAAATTAGTAAAGCCAATGTCCTTTTGGTGGGAGGTTATGCTTACATTGGCTAACTGTGGAGATGGGTTTGGGAAGAGGAGAGTTGGCCGCATATGCTCATATGTGTTGAGAGAGCAGCATGTTGCTATCGTGTAGGAAGGAACTGCAGATGCTGTTTCAAACCAAAGATAGACACAAAAAGCTGGAATAATGCAGCGGGACAGGCAGCATCTCTGGAGAGAAGGAATGGGTGGAGTGTCAGGTCTGAAGAAGGGTGTCGACCCAAAACGTCACCCATTCCTTCTCTCCAGAGATGCTGTCTGTCCCACTGAGTTACTGCATCTTTTATGTCTATCTTTTGCATGTTGCTATCGATGGAACTGCTAATAGTTGAAAGGGATAGTTAACAATAACATTAGAAATACCAACACAATCAGATCTCTTAACCTGTCACTCCTCCTGGCCCACACCATCAAATAAAGATATAATCATCCAGACAAAGTCCAAAAGATATCTTCCTTTCTTAAACAAAGCGCTAATGCCAATGTTAGTATCAGCTTTTCTCCTCTCCTGCAGTCTTGCCGACTAAATTAAGCACAGCCCAGGCATTCAGCTTTCCCATTTTCCTTGGCATACTGAGACACCCATCATGCTCAACTTGTTTTAGTTCACTGAAAAAACGACTTATTAAGCCTTCTTTAGTCAGTGTTGCTTTTACATTAGTGATGTTTGCATGAGGCAATTTCTGTGGGGTGATTTTCCCACCAGCACAACAATGAGCATTTGTCATTGGGCTGGCATCCATGTGGATTTTGCATGAGGGTGGTGTAGGGAACACAAGACTTCACACACCAGGTTTAAGTTGACGCAGACACAAGAGACCGCAGATGCTGGAATCTTGAGTAAAACACAAAGTGCTGTAGGAACTCAGCAAGTCAGGCAGCTTCTGGGGATTGAATGGCATGTTGACCCCATTGTGGACATTGGACATTTTCTTAGGAACTGCAGCTCTGTAATACCGCAAAATTATATTCTGCACTCTGATATTTTTTTCTGTGCACTATCTGTTGAACTTGTGTGTACAACCTGATTGTACAAATGTTTAGTGTTATCTGATTTAATTTGATAGTACGTAAAGAAAGGTTTCTCTCTATATCTGGTACATGCGACAATATTAAGCCAATGCCAATGCCAATGCCAAGGGTCCCGACTGAAATGTCGTCCCTCCGTTCCCTCCACAGATGCTGCCTGACCCGCTGAGTTTCTCCAGCACTTTGTGTTTTGCTCATGTTGATGGAATTGGGGGGTGGAGAGGGGTTTGGGGGCGGGGGAAACATCAAGTTAATATTCATGCAGACCAGAGGTGCCTCTCTTGAAAAGGATAGCACATAGAATTCCACACTAGTAAATGTTGTTGGAGAGAGCTCAGAATTTGATTTTGCAGAAGACTATGGATTCAGTTCCATTTTGCAAGCATTGAGCCAATTGTGTGGCAGCAGATTTAGCCTGGGCCAACCATGTCATATCACAGGTATCTCCTTATCCAATGTTAAACGGTGGAAAGGACGGTGGCTTTCCATTTGGTGCCACATGGTCCTACTTTGCCAAATATCCATGAGTGAAATATTTGACTCCAAAATGTCCCACATCTCCAGTTCACTCCACCTATCTACTTCTCCGTGGATTGCCACATTGTAGTGGTGGAGAAGCTTGTGTGGTCCTGAGATTCTGAGAGCAATGCCGTCTGGAGCTCTGCTCCTGGTAGGGTCACCAATGGCAGTAAAGTCGAGGGGGAAGTCCCTGACAAAGAGCAATCCAAACAAGACCACAACGGTGGAACAGGTGGAGGTTGATGGCTGACTTTAGTGGAGCATCACAACGGCTGGGAAGGCGGATGAAGGCTGCAGCAAAAAAGGGTCGCCGGTCATCTTGGACTCCATGACACTGGATCCTGACCCATACCCAAGCAGCCTTTCCAGGTGCGGCAGAGGTTCACCTGCATCTCCTCCAGCCTCATCTATTGCATCCGCTGCTCTACATGTCAGCTGCTCTACATCGGTGAGACCAAGCGTAGGCTTGGCGATCGCTTTGCCGAACACCTCCACTCGGTTTGCAATAACCAACCTGATCTCCCGGTGGCTCAGCACTAGAACTCCCCATCCGATTCCGAATCCGACCTTTCTGTCCTGGGCCTCCTCCATGGCCAGAGTGAGGACCACCGTAAATTGGAGGAGCAGCACCTCATATTTCGCTTGGGCAGTTTGCACCCCAGCGGTATGAACATTGACCTCTAATTTCAGATAGTCCCTACTTTCTCCTCCCCTTCTCAGCTCTCCCTCAGCCCACTGGCTCCTCCTCTTTCTTTCTTCTTCCTGCCCCCCCCCCCCCACCCTCACATTAGTCTTGTAATGAGTCAAGTCAAACACACTTCAGGATACAACACATATTTATTAAATCTACATACAGCTCGTAATGCTAATGGCAGGTACTCGGGAACTTCAGAAATAACATGCGCTTGAGTTCAGTGGGTTTTCACTCGCGCATGGCATGCGGAACATGATGTGGTGCTCTGACCACAGGAGTAACTTTGGGATCAACAGCAATGTGGTATTTGATAGGCAACTTGCCAAGCTCATCGTTAAACAGTTTTTTTTTATTGAGAGAGTAGCTGTTTGTGTGGGCACGTCAGCGAGACAGAGTTTGTGGACCGCGCAACCAAAGTAAACCAGGCCTAGATCACGGCATGCATTGATACTGAGCAAAGTATCTGAATCACCCTTAACAATATAAAACGGTAAGGTATGGGTCTGTTTGATGATGGTGCACTTTAAATCAGCTTGTCCAAGTGGGTGCAGTACTTCTCCCCCGTAAGCCCGAAGTGTTGCGGAGGCCTTGTCAATATGTTCAGCATTACAGATTTTGTTAAACTCTCTTAATGATATGACGTTGCATTTAGCACCAGTATCTATCTTCGCGATCAAAGGCCTGTTATTCACAAACATAGTTACCTCAGGGTGAAGTTGCTTGTTAGACGAAGGGAGGAAAGAGTGGATGGCAGAACTGGTATCTGTACTCTCTGAGAGTGGTGTGGGGAATTGCGAGTCAGGCTCTTGGAAGTCGTTATCAGTAAAGTCTTGTTGAAGCAGGTGCAGGCTCGTCCTTGAAGCTGCAGGAGTCAAACGGGAATGGCAGCACCAAGCAAAGTGCTTTAATTTGTTGCAGAAATTACAGGTTTTCCCATAGGCAGCACAGAATTGACGACCCATAGCATGGAAATAGTTGCAATTTTGACAACGAGCTGCAGACTCAGCGCGGGGGTTGCAAGGGGAGAGGTCGGTAAGATTAACACTATGCTGCGAACGTTGACTGGAGGGCACAGAGTCAGTATCGGGAGACGTTATCTCAGAAATATGACAGGATGTTCTGCTTGCTCCAGGGTTAAATCAGTGTTTCAAAGAAGCTCACCTCATAGTTTGCTGTCAATCATGCCTCCCCCACAAGTTTATCCCGAGTGAGTTCATCCCGTAAATCACAAAAGCGACAGCATGCAGCAATGTGCTTCAAGACGCTGATAAATTGTTCAATTGGTTTGTTGATCTGCTGTAAGCGAGCATAGAACTTGGTTCGTTCAATAACGTAGTTAGAGGGCAGGTCACACAGCTCTCTGAACTTTCTGATCAAAACCGCAGGGTCGACGATTGTTTCAGCAGGCACTCTGACCTGACCGTCATCTTCCAAAACAGCAGGAGCAAAAGTGGTTGTCAGCACAATTCATTGCTTCAGGTCCCGCCAAGTTAAGCA
The DNA here is from genome assembly GCA_038087875.1 of Malacoraja senta. Lineage (NCBI taxonomy): Eukaryota > Metazoa > Chordata > Chondrichthyes > Rajiformes > Rajidae > Malacoraja > Malacoraja senta. The sequence continues at coordinate 341,769,717 of CM075977.1, read as the reverse complement.
GTACAGAGGCACACACCTCGGGGTGGGGGAGGGGGGGGGAGGAGGGGTCATTTTGATGAACAATACAAGCATAATGAGTGTAGTCACACTCTAAAACATGTCAGCGTTCAGCAATGTCAGAATCAAAGATCAGAGGGCTTGGACGGCGACATGAATTTGCCATGATTGAGATAAAAAATACACAAAATAATCAGAAGAAAATAAAAGCCGATAAACATGAGCGGAGTGGGCAAGATTCACTCTCTGACACCATGTAATGAGTCAAGTCAAACACACTTCAGGATACCAACACATATTTATTAAATCTACATACAGCAAGGATCTGCAGTCATCACCTCTCCGAGCTGCTATTCATTTCTAACTAGCATAAGCAGGCTCTTGATAATATGAAGTACATAGTAGGCGGAGTCACTACTAACAAACACTATAATTGGCTGGTATGAAATAGCCTATCTACAAGTCTGAAGAAGGGTTTCGACCTGAAACGTTGACTATTTCCTTCGCTCCATAGATGCTGCCTCACCCGCTGAGTTTTTCCAGCATTTTTGTCTACCAACTATTTAAACTAACCCATTTTCTATTCTCTTCACATTTCCCTCAACTCTCTCCAGATTCTACCGTTCACCGACATGACAGGGGCATTTTACAGTGGCCAATTAACTGACTATCCAGCACATCTTTGCAATGTGGGAGGATATTGGAGCACCTAAAGGAAATTCACAGGGAGAATATACAAACTTGCACAAACAACATCAGAGTCACGGACTGAACTGGGTAACTGTAGCTGACTGCACCACTGTGTTGCTCTAAGGGCTTCTCTTAGATGGTTAAAGTGAGGAAAGGATTTCATAGAGTGGATACAGAGAGAATGTGTCTACTTGTTGAGAAGAGCTTAACAAGGTGACATTGTTAACAGATAGTAATCAAGATATGCAACAGGGAATTCAGAGGAAATGTCCTTATCCAAGGAGTGGTGGGTTTGTGGAATTCACTCCTACTGGGAATGGTTAAAGTGAATGGTTTGGAGGCATTTAAGGAGAGGCTGGACAAACATAAAGAGAGAAGGGAATAGAGGATTATGCTGATTGACTGGGTAAGAAAGACAGGGGGAGGCTTGAATGGTGTGCCAGTGCCTGCCTAGACTGATTGAGCAGAACGGCACATTTGTCTGCTGTATATTATTTGTATGTAATCTTCTCTTTCACTGAAATGTACTCAAGGAGAAGTCAGACAGTAAATATGTGTATGCATCATGAAGATCACAAAGCTAGTGACAGGCCAACTAGGCAGCGTTCCAAAGTAAAGAAATTGAAAATTTGCAAATGTCCCTGTACTCAAGATGCTCCTGAAGAAAGGTTTTGAAATGGAAACGTTTAATAAAATGAACACTAAACCCCTATAACCTGAATTTTTTGGACATGCTTTTGAATATTGAGCATATTATTTCATAATGTGTTGGTGCTGCATTTGTGTTGTAAATATCAATTACTGAAGACTACTTTTGCTTTTAAAAATAACACATTTGTTCCACTGGTGCTTTGAAACAATGAGACAGAGCAATCCAGCAAAATTACAGATGTAAAAAGAATGCTATTTCAATCATTGGCCTTTTTTATATATATGTAATTCCAATAGAAACACAAACAATCCAAACAAACAAGACTTTGGCTGCTTCTGTGACAGCCAAGAAAGTGTTGCACCTCTCCAGCATGTCATGAGCATGATAAGACTTATTAACTGCAAGTGAGGTGGAACTGGAAATCACGCATATCGGGGTTTCATTGCACTGAGAGTACAGCAGGAAAGCAGCTGAGTACATAAAAAGCAAAGAGAAAACCAAAACATATTGAATCCCCATTGTCCACTGTTTAGTCTTTCTATCCAGACCCACGCAACATTTTCTATGCCATTTGACCTTGAATTCTATTCTACTTCTGAATTTTCTCTACGTTTGTATATTTGTTTGTGGGTCAAAGTGGAGGATTGATAAAACACACTTATTTTTCTCATATTTTTTGTAGAAATGTACGCAAAAATAAAGCTCCATATTCCCTCCAGTTAGACATATATGTGTAGGTAAATGCGTGTGACATTAAAATGATAAAAGGACAATACAATAGCTTCTAGCCTCTTGAGATACAAAGCAACCCACATCCATTCAGGTAACCATGCTGTTCAATGGCCAATGTTTTTGATAGGTAATCAATATAGTGAGCAACTAGCAGCAGTAATGTTAGCTTATGTTACATAAAGATAGTCTGTATCTCTTAAAGGGGGCAGGGGTTGGTTCATTGTGTCTAAGGAAGTGGCTGACAGACTTTCCTTAATTGAAGTTGACCTGAGAGACTGAATGATAAACTACTGGAGGTCACGGTGGAGAAAATGTAATGGAGAAGAGATGTCTTGTATCCTCGAGTGCCAGATTAAAGAAAGCAGAATGTAAGTGAATGCTTCTTCAAGTCCCATGTGCTACCAACTTGATTATTAGTCTAGGACACTCTCGGATCACCACACCCATCACTCACCTATGAGTATTTGTGTCAGAATATAACCATATAATATAACTCATATGTTCCTCTGCATTCTCACACACGTCTAGTTCACAACTTGTCTGCCATTCAACTATGACACTCAAAACCATGTATATTCTTTGTATGTAATCTTCTCTTTCACTGAAATGTAGTCACTGAGAAGTCAGACAGTGAATATGTGTATGCATCATGAAGATCACACAGCTAGTGACTGGCCAATATGTGTTTCTCTCTCTTGGAGGCACAAAATAGTGCACAACCGGGCAATGAAGAAACTAACTGGAGGTGGACAAATTAACATTAATTTGCTATGAAATAGATGCTGCTAATGATAATTGAGACTTGTGTCGCTGAAGCTGTGAGGAAAATGGAGAGTAGAATCAAGGCTGGTGATATTCTACTCACATTTTATTTCCTATCCCTCATCCCCAAATCTCTTCCAATTTGCAATCTGCCAGTAGTTGGAAACCCGGGTCTTTGGCGCTGTAAAGCAGCAACTGTATCGCTGAGCCACCATGTAGTAAATACCGTAAATAACTACTACTTTGCTTAATGCTACCTTTCTGCTTTTTCTTTGAAAGGCTTTAACATGTCAAATTCCAGCTCTCATATTCTTACCCATGTTCTTGGACTATCTACAGTATATTCATATTCGGTTTCTTTGTGTACTGCTCGCATTTACTGCCCGAGGCAGCATTCTATGTTACTCTTTACTCTCTGGTATAGATTGTAAAATTGCTTCTTATTTTGTCTGACTCATATAGATATAACATTTTAAAAAATATATAATTTTACATTGCATTTATTGAGCCGGATAATTACATCAGGATAAGCAGAGTGTAATAATTCAATGCCTCATTATACATGGATTAGGCACTGAGATACATGTTGTACTCCAAATTCCATTCCTGGTCAACTACAGTTGTGCTCAAGAGAGTTTTAAATGTTTCCAATTGTCCATTAAGGATCCAAATTTCCCATGGTGCGTGCAGATATAATTTTGAGTTTCTCGTGAAAATCTAAGCTGGAGACTTTCTGTGTTGGCATTTTCACAAGTGGTTTGTTCGAGACTTCATATGAATTCCAATTGGTTTTCCAACTTTATTTAAATATCTGAGGCCGACCTATTGGTTACTATGCCATGCTGATGATTACAAATTTGTTGTGATCACTTCCTAGTCTGGCAAATACTGCTGGAAACAGGTCAGAAATGGCCGAAAACAAATCTTCCATTATACTTCAATTTTCTGTTGAGAAAAGTTCAGTAGAGGCACTCCTACAGGCTCTAAAGTTCTCACAAGCCCCAAAATGTCAGTGCTGGAGTCCTGATATTTTGCTGCGAGCTATACCTTGAGGCATTCTTGGAGGCATAAAGTATTACAGTAGAATTATTCAGCCTACCAAATCTACACCAAGCAACCTGTATTAATCCCATCCTCCAGGATTTGGCCTGCAGCTATTTCTGCTGAAGGAATTCAAGTGTTTGTCTAGATATGTCTCAAATGCTGCCAGCAACTCTGCTTCCATCATATTCTCAGACAGCGTATTCCAGGTAGTCACCACCTTCTGGATGAAAAACTATATTCCATCGCCACTCTTTGCTCTCCTAATTTATCCCATACAAAGTAAACATCAACTGGAGGATACATTTGCTCAATGTATTTCTCAAATTACATTACAGCAAACCAAACTAAACCAAAATGAATTCATATTCTGTTTTCACATTGTACCATATGACTCTATGACTCTAAGAACTGTCTTGTTGTACAGCTTGCTGCAAAGTATTGGTACTCCAGCAAGGACCATTTTTTCTCATTCCAGATGCTCATGGTGAACACAAAGTGAAACACAGCAGATTGAAAGAAATGCAAGCAAGTTGATTCTTCGTCTGGAAAAAGTGCTTAGGTCCTTGAATGGTGGAAAAAGAAGAGGTAAAAGGACAATCGTCACAACTCTGACCACAGTTTTGGAAATTGCCAAGATGATTGTTTACAAGGATTTCACCAGAACTTGAGGGCTTCAGCTATGGAGAAAAGTTGGGCAGGATAGGACTTCATTCATTGGAGCAGAGGAGGCTGAGCTCTAATTTTCACCCAGAGTTGGGGAATCAATAACCAGAGGACATAGGTTTAGGTTGAGATGGGAAAGATTTAATAGGGACCTGATGGGCAACTTTTTCATAAGGGTGGTGGTATAGGAACAAGCTGCCAGAGGAAATAGTTGAGGGAAATACAATAACAACATTTAAAAGCTATTTGGACAGGTACATGGATAGGAAAGTTTTAGAGGGATATGGGACAAATGTGGGCAGGTGGCGCAAGTGTATATGGGGCAACTTGGTCAACAAATGGACTGTTTCTGTGTTGTTTGTCACTACGACTCTATGAGAAAGGAAGTGGCTGGTGCAGACAGAAGAATGGGCTGGAGAGTAGCTTAGGGAAGAGCAAGGAATTACCCAGGCTAACATTCCTTTGCCAGCAAGTATAACCAATAATGGATTATCACATTTGATTGTACATTAATAGTGTAATGTACTTTAGAGGAAGGACTGAAACTTAAGGGCTTCCTTTCTTTGTAATTTTAACAATATTTGCATTTGAAAATGTCACAGATTTTAAATATCTGGGATTTTATTCTATAATAATAAATAGGTAGACCTCAAGTAAAAGATCCAGAGATATAATTCCTTCAGGTCTTGGATAGTTTTTGTAAGCTTGTCAGTGATGCAGATCAGATTACATTTGATGAGCAAACTCGTCCAAGGTGCATTATTACCAGCTTTGAGCCTGCCTGAAATTTTCATCTAGGGTCCAAGGAATTTACCATTTCTGTTTGGGAATCTCACATCTTTTACATTCAGATGTACACCTGCACTGCCCATTCCTCATCCGGGAGCTGTGAGTCGGCAGCACTACATGTTGTACCACAGCCGGGGTAGGTGGGATTACCTATGAGCTGCCCTACTAATTGCCAGGATATCACATTTGTATTCACTGTATTGTCACATCACTTGTATTCACTGGAGTTTAGAAGGATGAGGGGGATCTCATAGAAACATATAAAATTATCAAAGGACTGGACAAGCTAGGTGCAAGAATTTTTTTCCCAATGTTGGGTGAGTCCAGAACCAGGGGCCACAGTCTTAGAATAAAGGGGAGGCCATTTAAGACTGTTGAGAAAAAACTATTTCACCCAGAGAGTTGTGAATTTGTGGAATTCCCTACCACAGAGGGCAGTGGAGGCCAAATCACTGGATGGTTTTAAGAGAGAGTTAGATAGAACTCTAGGGGCTAGTGGAATCAAGGGATATGGGGAGAAGGCAGGCACAGGTTATTGATTGGGGACAATCAGCCATGATCACAATGAATGGCGGTGCTGGCTCGAAGATCCGAATGGCCTCTTCCTGCACCTATTTTCTATGATAGATTGAGCAGGTATTACTATTCACCAATGCGAGGTTGGAGGTAATGGTGGGAGGATCCAGTTTGTGATCCAGTCAACAAAAGCCTCCTTGTAAAAGGCCTGTCTCACGAATCTGCGGTCATTGGCGGCGAAACGGGAAGAATCTGCCGCCATAGACCGCGCACTCGTGAGAACGTACAATTCCCGGGCCGTGTGGCGGTGTTCCCAACACCGCGCGGTGCTAAAATAAAACCGACAATGTCGAAAACACTATACTCACCGCACAACCTCCACCAGTGATGCACAAGTGCGGCACGGCCGCTCGCACGGGCCGCCGCCAGTGTGGGTCGAGCGCCGTGCGTCAAACCTCCTCTGCCACAGCCGCCGCCAGTGAGGCACGTGTGCTGCGCGGCCGCAGTCACAGCCACCGCTACAGCGCCGCGATCAGGATGGCCGCCGCCACAGCCGCCGCTGGTGAGTCACGTGCGGCGGGCCGACGTCATCGCAGTCGGCCCGCCCTTTTTTTACTTACCGCAAGCACGTGGGACCCGCCGTGTTTGAATTAACTCGGCCCCCGCGCAACATCCGTGCAGCACTCCGGTGGATAGGCTCGACGCTCTCGCCGTTGCCGCGCGGTCCTCGCTACCGGCGATGCCGCGCTTCACCGCCGATGACCGCAAACAGGTAAGACAGAGCCTTAAGTCAACCCAAGAGGAGTTTATTGTCATATGTAGAAGCACAGTGAAGTACAAATGCAATGTAAACCTTGTTTGCAGCAATATCGCAGGCTCATAAACAAAAGCAGAAAAACATAAATTATACATGAATTACACATACATTCTGCAAGACAGTAAAATAAAATAACAAAACACTGCAAAAACACATGGCAAGCAAAACAAAGCAATGATAATATAGAAAGTGGCTCTGTGGTGTTCCTTTATTGAGACAACAAAACTGGTCCAGAAAAAAGAAACCTAAAAATGGCACAGGAAATGGAACTTTTTCCAGGAGACATAAGTACATATATATTTTTAACAAACATAATCATATCGCTCACTTTTAAAATGTAACCGCTTTGTCCTGGTTACATTTGGCACATCTTTACCATGCACCATACCAGTCCATGCAACCTTATTTACACCTTTGCTTGTAAAATTTGATCCAGAGCCATAAGTTCTTCATATGGTATAGGAGCAGAATTAGGCCATTGGCCCATCAAGTCTACTCCCTATTCAATCATGGCTGATCTATCTTTCCCTCTCAACCCCATTCTCCTGCTTTCTCCCCATAACCCCTGACACCCGTGTGATGTCTTCTATGCCGCGGGCATAAAGGCATCTACTGCCCTGCTCAGTACATGAGATGTCACACCTGCGGAGAGATTGGACATCTTTCCAGATCCCCCGACTGCCCAGTAAATAGAGCGCACAACAGCCGCCCACGTCCCCGACAACATGACTGGCTAATCAGACAAAAGGCCGGGGACTGGAGCCGTGACGTCCGCGACGTCGAGTTCCAGATGAACACTTCACCACTGTCTGAGCCAGTGGACGACGATGTTGATGTATTCTACATTGATGCCGTGACTGACGCTGTGATTGAGTCGACGCGTGAATTGGGACAGATGTGCAGCATCAACAATGTGAACATTGAGTTCAAACTTGACTCTGGCGCTCAAGTCGACATCCTGCCAGAGCACTTGTTCAGAAAGACTGGTCTTGCCTTACTGAACACGAACGTGACACTGAGGTCATACGCTGGACATACGATGAAGCCTGTGGGGCAGGCAAAGGGGAACGTCAAAGTAGGTAAGAAAGAACACAAGGTTGTCTTTCAAATAGTGAGGGGGCATGTGAAACCCATATTTGTGAAACTAACTTGTGAAAAGTTAGGGCTGCTTGTGCGAATGGAGGCAGTTGATGGCGTGAGTGCAAGCCCATCATACACTGCGAGGATCATTGAGGAAAATCCGCGAGATTTTCCAAGGGCTGGGAAGGCTAAAAAGACATGAGTACAACATAACGCTGCAAGAGAACGTGCAACATAAGCAAAACCCGGCCCGCACTATCCCCTATAAGATCAGGGATAAGGTCAAAGCCGAATTAGAGCGCATGGAAAGCTTGGGAGTCATAAAGCCCGTGAGCAATCCGACGGATTGGGTGAATTCAATGACTGTGGTTAGCAAGCCTAATGGCGAAGTCCGCATATGCCTTGACCCACGTGACCTCAATGTGGCCATTCGTAGGGAGCATTTCCTAATGCCGACATTCGAGAAGATTGCAGCCCGCATGCCAAATGCAGAATGGTTCTAGAAATTTGACGCTACAAGTGGGTACTGGCAGTTCCCACTGAGCGATGACAGCTCGCGTCTGACCACATTTAGTACTCCCTTTGGGAGATACCGATACCTCGTGCTTCCATTTGGAATCTCATCCACAAATGAGATTTGGCAGCGGGCGATGCAGGAAGAATTCAGCGATTTAGAAGGGGTGGAGATAGTTGTTGACGACATTCGCGTTTGGGGTGAGAACGCAGCACAACATGATGCAAGGGTGAAAGCCCTACTCGAACGGGTGAAAGAATCCGGCCTAAAGCTCAATCCCCGAAAGTCGGTAATGCGCTCAAACGAGATTGAATATGTGGGACACGTCATCTCGTGTCAGCAGCATGCTACAAATGCCATACGCGACAAACAAGGCTGAAGTGCAAACGTTCTTGGGGATGGTGACATACATGGCCAAGTTTATTCCGAACCTTTCGGAGATCACCGCCCCTCTTAGACAGCTAACAGAAAAGGGAGTAGCGTGGCATTTTGAGCAGAAGCACAGACAGGCAGTAGACAAGCTGAAATGTCTTCTCACTTCGCCACCCGTACTCAAACTGTACGATGTGAACACGCCCGTTTCAATTGCCACTGATGCTTCCAACACCGGATTTGGAGCGGTCCTGATGCAAGACAAGAGACCTGTTGCATACGCATCACGACGTGTGAACGCGGCCGAGCGCAACTATGCGACTATAGAGAAGGAGTTGTGCTCCATATTGTATGCATGCAGAAAGTTTCATGACTTCATTGTCGGTCAGCGCACAGTAATCCTTACTGACCACAAGCCATTAATAGGCTTGCTCGCCAAGCCGCTACACAAATTAAGCCCCAGACTCCAGCGCATGCGAATGCACCTGCTACGGTACGACTTGGAAATACGGTGGAAGCCGGGACGTGAAATGTTTGTCCCCGATGCCCTGAGCCGGCTGCCCAGTGCAAACACGCCTCCGGAAGAGCACACTGCCCTGCCGAACATGATACATGCTGTAGAAGCCATCCTAACACAGTTGTGCGAGTATATAAGAAGTGGTTGGCCTAGTAACAGGCATGATCTGCCCTCGGACTTGACTCCGTTTCATACATACCATGACGAGCTGGTTGAAGTTGATGGATTAGTCTTGAGGGAAAACCAAATCGTAGTCCCCCAAAGCATGCGAAGGCAGATGCTGAACGCGCTACATGAATCGCATCTGGGAGTAGTGAAACTTAAACAACGAGCCCGCAATTTATTTGCGTGGCCAGGAATGAATGCACAGATTGAGGACCCAGTGGAAACTTGCTCGATATGCCAGGCGACTAGGAAAGCACAAGCAAGCGAGCCGCTCCAACCACACTTCATCCCCAGCAGACCTTGGTCTGAGGCCGGCGCAGACATCTTCCATCTGGATGGAGTTGACCATTTGCTTGTAGTAGACTATTACTCCAAGTACCCAGAAATAGCGCAACTGACAGACATGACGTCACATTCGGTTATATGTGAGATGACGGGCATGTTTGCCTGGAATGGCATTCCTGACTTGGTGATCACAGACAATGCGAGACAATTTGACTGTGTTGAGTTTCGTAGGTTCCAGGATGACTGGGAATTTGCCCATGTCACCTCAAGTCCCATATATCTACAGAGCAACAGGCAGATAGAGCGCTGTGTGCAAATTATAAAATGTATTATGAGGAACGCCAAATGCAGCTGCCGTGACCCGATGTACGCCATCCTCGAATACCGCAACACCCACCTTGACGGGACAGGCGGCTATGCACCCTCACAGTTACTGAACAGTAGACTGTTATGAAGCAAATTGCTATCGCCTCTATCGCTCTTACTGCCTCATCTTGTCCCTCCCATGGGACCACAACTGGCCGTCCGGCAAGAAAAACAGGCAGCATACTTCAATGAGAAGGCAAGCGCCGAGCCACTGCCGCGCCTGAAACAACAACAACAGGTGTGGTTTCGTGCCAAACCAACTGAGTGGCAACGTGGCCATATTGCAAGAGAAAAGCTGTCCCCTCGGAGCTACATCATCTCTACACCAGACTCAAGAGAACGATCACAGGCCGCATCACAAGGTTCTGTGGTGGGGGAATCGGCTCAAAGCGTGCCAAGCCACACTCGCACACAACAGAAATACAACACAGAACGAGTTGGAAATACGACTTGCACGAGAAGTGCGCGAGGCCAACAGCTGAAGCTGGCAAATGTGCCTCTGCCTTCTGACTGAGGTCAGGTGACCTTCTAGAAGTTTCCGGGTGGTGCAGATTGAATCCTTCTTACAAGATGTCGGACGTGGATTTATTGTGTTAGTCACAACGGTCTTACAGAAGACATCACAACCCATACTAATCAAGAATTAATCAATCTCCGCCTTAAAAGTATCCATTGACCTGGCCTCCGCAGCCTTCTGTGGCAATGAATTCCACAGATTTGCCACCCTTTGACTAAAGAAATTCCTCCTCGTCTCCTTTCTAAAGGTATGTCCTTTTATTCTGAGGCTATTGCCATGATCTTAGACTCTCTCACAGTTGGGAGCCATGGTGAGTGATTGTATGCATGCACATAGTTGACCGTTGTGTAACTACAGTGCAATGCATGCTTCGAAGTGATAATGGCATTGACATTTGTTTTCTCATATACACTTCTGTAAAGATGCTATTGAACTGGAAAGTGCAGAGAAGATTTATGTTGCCAAGACTCGAGATTGTGCACCATAGGGAGAGATAGGGCAGGCTTGGACTATTCCTTGGATAGCAGAAGGCTGAGGGGTGATCTTATAAAGATGTATAAAATCATGAGAGGAATAAATAGGATGAATGGGATGGGACAGTGCAGCTGGTAAAGCTGCTGTCTCACAGCTCCAGGGACCCAAGTTTAATACTGACCTCAGACAATAGACAATGGACAATAGATGCAGGAGTAGGCCATTCGGCCCTTCTAGCCAGCACCGCCATTCAATGTGATCATGGCTGATAATCCCCAATCAGTACCCCGTTCCTGCCTTCTCCCCATATCCCCTGACTCCGCTATCTTCAAGAACCATATGTAGCTCTCACTTGAAAGTATCCAGAGAACCGGCCTCCACCGCCCTCTGAGGCAGAGAATTCCACAAACTCACAACTCTCTGTGAGAAAAAGTGTTTCCTTGTCTCCGTTCTAAATGGCTTACCCCTTATTCTTAAACTGTGGCCCCTGGTTCTGGACTCCCCCAACATCGGGAACATGTTTCCTGCCTCTAGCGTATTCCAAACCCTAAATCTATATTATTAAAAGTCTAATCTTGACCACTTCCTGTTGTTCTGTGTATTGATTTTAGAAAAAACGCTGCCACTTACGGCTGTGATTTTTGGCCATCTTACTCAGTCCCCCTCCGCTGCGCAGGACAAGAGGGTTTTTCCCATCGATGAAAAATAAAAGAGTTATTAGTGTTTAAAAAATGTTGAGATTCTCTCTCCTGAAGGCTACACCCCTTCCGAAGTGACTATAAAACCCAGAAGTGTTGAGTGCCGCAGTCTCTGCAAGATGGGGGAGCGAGAGGGTCATGTCTCTCAGTCTGAGCGGTGAATAACACTGAACACATGTCTACTAAACTGTGAGTGGTTTTACTGACCTGTCAATGCCCTTAATGTGGTTTGAAAATATTGTTTGGAAATGCTAAAGCTGTATTGCCTTTGGTTTGGAAATGCTAAAGCTGTGTTGCCGTTGGCTCGGAAATGCTAAAGCTGTGTTGCCTTTGGTTTGGAAATGCTAAAGCTGTGTTGCCTTTGGTTTGGAAATGCTAAAGGTGTGTTGCCTTTGGTTTCAAAATGCTAAAGCTGTGTTGCCTTTGGTTTGGAAATGCTAAAGCTGTGTTGCCTTTGGTTTGGAAATGCAAAAGCTGTGTTCCCTAATTAAAGTTGCCTTGCCTAATTAAAGTTGCCTTGCCTAATTTTATTTAGCGAATGCAAAGTCCTTTAGCCAAGCAGTTGCCTCTTGATCTGCTGTATGAAGGGTGACAAGTGGGGTTGGGCTGCTGCCCCATTTGTGAAGGCTGGCCAAGCAGGGGCCATGTCCAGTCCTGAATAGTGTTGGTGGGCGAGGATTTCGATGAGGCGTCGCTTGGCTGAGGCCTTCATTCGGAGAGCAGGTCCAACTGCTAGGTGCTCTTGAGGCTGGTCGTTGTTGCTGCTTTCGGCTTTGGGATAATGACTAGGATTCTTTGACTTGGCTCTCAGGCATCGTCTTGTAGAATTTAGTCTGCTGGAAGGATCATTGGCTTCCCCAGGTGAGCCTGGGTACTGACGGGGGGCGCGACGAGAACGCTGATCCATAGTCCCGCCTTGCCTAATTAAAGTTTCCTTGCCTAATTAAAGTTGCCTTGCCTAATTAAAGTTGCCTTGCCTTCTATATAATTAAAAGTCTAATTTTAACCATTTCCTGTTTGCACTTTATATTGATTTTAGAAAAAACGCTACCACATATGGCTGTGATTTTTGGCCATCTTACTCAGAGTCCCCCTCCGCTCATCAGGTGCCGAGGATTTTTCCCATCGATGAAAAATAAAAGAGTTATTAGTGTTTAAAAATTGTTGAGATTCTCTCTCCTGTCAATCACGCCATGCCCCTTTCTGGTGGGAGGGGGGGGGGACTATAAAACCCAGAAGTGTGGGCGTGGCTCAGTCTCTACAAGATGGAGGAGGGAGAGGTCACGACTCGCTGTCTTTAGTGGCCTTGCACCCTGCTTGAAATGGTATGAAACTGCACTTGAATTTGGTGGCCTTGCACCCTGCTTGAAGTGGTAAGAAACTGCACTTGAATTTGATGGCCTTGCACCCTGCTTGAAATGGAATTTCAAGGAATAGCCGTGAATTAAGTGCCAGCCCACCAGCCATGAGTGAGTGAGCTGCAAGCACCACAGGCTTGAGTGACTGAGCCGCCAGCCCAACAATCCATTCGGCCCAGAATGTCCATACTAGCCCTCTGGAAACCAGTCCCTTCAGCCCACAACACCTATACTAGCGCTCCAGAAATTCCCCCCCCCCCCCACTGGCCATCAATATTGGAATTGGTGGAGAGGTGGAATATTGCGTTGGGGGATCAGCCTTCCCGTGTGATGCTGGGACCCAACGGGGTCCATTCTCTCAGCATATGACAGTCCCGCCATCCCAGGAATTAACCTTGTAAACCTATGCTGCGCTCCCTCAATAGCAAGATTCTCCTTCATCAAATTATGGAACTAAAACTGCACACAATACCCCAGGTGTGGTCTCACTAGGGCCCTGTACAACTGCAGAAGGACCTTTTTGCTCCTATACTCAACTCCTCAGGTGCTGCCTGTGTGAAGTTAGCTCATTCTCACTGCGACTACATGTGTTTCCTCAGGTGCCCCTAGATTTCTCCAGCATTTCCAAGACATGTGGGTTTGTAGATTAATCAGGCTCTGAAAAATTACCCTAAATGTGTCGGAAGTGGATGAGGAAATTAGATGACATGGGACTAGAGTGAACGAGTGATTAATTGTCAGCATGAACTCTGTGGGCCAAAGGGCCAGCTTCCATGCTGAACTTTTGAAACTAAAAAACTAAAAACTAAAACTGAATGCATCGTCTTTTTCCCAAGGTAGGTTAATCAAGAACTAGATGGCACAGGTTTAAGGTGAGTGGGGAAAGATTTAATAGGAACCTGAGGTTCAACTTTTTCACAAAGAGGGTGATGGATATAATGAACGAGGTGCCAGAGGTGGTTGTAGAGGCTAGTACTATAACTGCATTTAAAATACATTTGGACAGGTACATGAATAGGAAAGGTTCAGAGGGATGTTGGCCAAACATGGGTAGTAACTGGGACTTGCTCGCATGTGGCATATTGGTCGGCATTGACAAAGAGCTTGTCTCCATGCTGCATTATGACCATATGACCTCTATAAACTGTAGATAGGCTGACTGATCAATGCTTTTAATGTGACAAAACTAACATTTTGCTCTTTATTTTAGCATTGGCAGCTGAAAGATGGTTACAATTATAGCTAAACTCATTTGCCTCAACCTAGCATGGATGTTACTCAAAATAAATAAAAAGTGTGCATCAAGCCCTGCCCAATCAAGAGAATAAATATACTTGCCTTGGCCAATTTAGCACTAATTTATATCAAGGATTACTTTGAGGCAAATTGGCTATAATCTTACAGTCAAATACCTAGGCCTTCACTTTCTCCCAGTAGCCAGATTCAGATTCAGGTTAGTTTATTGCCATATACTCCAGGGTGCAATGAAATTCCAAGTTCACATGAAGCTCACAAAGTAAAAACATTACATACATTAATGATAAATACAATAATAAATATAATGACAATGCAAAGTAGCAGAGTGCAAATTCCGAGTGGCGCAGAAGAATATTAAAGTACAATAACAGAATAACCAAACGAGGTCGAGTTAAGAATAAGAGTATGGGGAAACACCTCTGGGAAACCATGTAAATGAAGAGATTGGTCCAGGAGTCTGATCACAGTAGGAACCAAGCTGTTCTTAAGTCTGTATATCCAGGCTTTCAAGCTCCTGTATCTTCTCCTGGAAGGTAGAAGAGAAAAGGGTGGCAGGCATCATTGACACTGCTTCGAGTGTTACTGATGCACTGAAGATGGACTGGATAGAAGGAAAGAACAAGCCTTTGATGGTTTCACCACTCTCTGTGGGTTCAGGCAGTGAAGCGCAGAGCAGTTGTCAGACAAGGCAGAAATGCATCGATAGCACACCTGTAGAAGTTCAAAAGAATCCTTATGGATTTGTGCATCGTCAAATCGATGTGAAGTGAGCAGGATCGGTTGCTGATGAAATGGTTGCCCAGGAATATAAAAGCATTGACCATCTCCACAGCAGATCCATTGATAAAGACTGAGTCGTGTTTACCCCCTCGCTTCCTTTGATCATCAACCATCTCTTTTGTCTTGCTGACATTACGGGCTGTGTTATTGTTCTGACACCATGAAACAAGGTTCACTATCTCTTTCCTGGAGTTCATCTCATCATTGTAGTAGATCCAGCCGATAACAGCATCAGCAAACTTAAAGATTGAGTTGGCGCTCTACTTGGCCACACAGTTGTGGGTGAATAGAAAGTAGAGCAAGGGACTGAGTACAGAGGGCAATGAGGGCTGAAGCCAGAATGGAATAAATATCATGACCAATTCCAATATACTGCAGATAGAAAATTGGTTGGCAGACAGGAAACAAAGAGTAGGGATTAACGGGTCCCTATCAGAATGGCAGGCAGTGACTAGTGGGGTACCGCAAGGCTCGGTGCTGGGACCGCAGTTATATATAATCTACATTAATCATTTAGATGAAAGGATTAAAAGTAACATTAGCAAATTTGCAGTTGATACAAAGCTGGGGGGCAGTGTGAACTGTCAGGAGGATGCTATAAGGATGTAGGGTGACTTGGACAGGTTGGGTGAATGGGCAGATGCACGGCAGATGCAGTTTAATGCGGATTAATGTGAGATTATCTACTTTGGTGGAAAGAACAGGAAGGCAGATTATTATCTGAATGGTGTCAAATTAGGAAAAGGGAAAGTACAACAAAATCTGGGTGTCCTTGTTTATCAGTCACTGAAAGTAAGCATGCAGGTACAGCAGGCAATGAAGAAAGCTAATGGCATGTTGGCCTTCAAAACAAGAGGATTTGAGTATAGGAGCAAAGAGGTCCTTCTGCAGCTGTACAGGCCCCTAGTGAGACCACACCTGGAGTATTGTGTGCAGTTTGGTCTCCAAATTTGAGGAAGGACATTCTTGCTATTGAGGGAGTGCAGCGTAGGTTCACGAGGTTAATTCCTGGGATGGAGGGACTGTCATATGTTGAAAGAATGGAGTGTCTAGGCTTGTATACACTGGAATTTAGAAGGATGAGAGGGCATCTTATTGAAATAGATACGATTATTAAGGGATTGGACATGCTAGCGGCAAGAAACATGTTCCCGATGTTGGGGGATTCCAGAACCAGAGGCCACAGTTTAAGAATAAGGGATAGGCTATTTAGAACGGAGATGAGGAAAAACATTTTCACCCAGAGAGTTGTGAATCTGTGGAATTCTCTGCCTCAGGAGGCAGTGGAGGCCAATTATCTGGATGCTTTCAAAAGAGAGTTAAATAGAGCTCTTAAAGATAGCGGAGTCAAGGAATATGGGGACAAGGCGGGAATGGGGTACTGATTGTAGATGATCAACCATGAACACAATGAATGGTGGTGCTGGTTCCGAGGGCCGAATGGCCTACTCCTGCAACTATTGTCTATTGTCTATCCTCTGAATACCTATTATTCCTGTACACACGTTGCAGGGTCCAGAAGACTAGCGCAGATGTGGTAAATTACCAGTCTATCAAAGCTCCTCATTATGGAACCACCACCGGGTGGCGCCAGCAATGGCTACCTCGCCAACTGTCTGTCTGTCCCTTCCTTATTTGTGTTTAATTGTATGTGTTAAATGTATGTTTTTAGTGTTCTTTAGCTTGTTTTATGTGGGGGGGGGGGAGGGTTGGGGGAAACTTTTTCTAATCTCTTACCTCGACGGAGATGCAATTTAACATCGAGGAGTTGGCGGCATTTGCTGGAGACGGACTTTTGAGAGCTCCACCGCGGTCGCCTGCGGACTTATCATTACGGAGCTCGCGATCCCTTTGCCAGGGATCGACCTCTGGGTTCCAACCATGGGTGCTTGTGGACTTTAACATCACGGAGCCCACGGTCTCTGGTTAGAGACCGACTTCAGGATCTTCAAGCCACAGGAGCTTCCACCGCCCCGACGTGGGAACTTTGATCACCCCAACGTGGGAGATTCGACCGCCCTGACGCGGGAGAATAAAGAGGACAAAGATTGGACTTTTTTGCCTTCCATCACAAGGAGGAATGTGGGGAATACGCTACGGTGGATGTTTATGTTAACTTTTATGTAGTTGTGTGTCTTGTTGCTTCTTTTTTCATATGGCTGTATGGTAATTCGCAAATCACTGTACCTTAATTGGTACGTGACAATAAAAGACCTTTGAAACCTTTGTAACCTTTGAACCTCAGACATTTGAGTCTTATCCTTTGTTCATAGTAATATTAATTTGAAGGTGGTACAATGGATCAATATCTGACTCCACTCCATCTGTAAAGGCCAATGTTGTAGCTATTGTACATGATGTGCAGACCTGATGCAGACCATAAAAACATTTATTTGACAGTCCCTCGTGGTAGACTGGTCCTGAAGTTCAAATCACATGGGATCCACTGTGAATAGGCAAGCAGATAGAAAATTGGCTTTGTCACAGAAAAAAACTGAGTGAAGTTTCTCTGACTGGAGATCTTTATACATTGGTGTTTCACACGGATCAGTGCTGATATCTCTGTTGTGTGATATGTATATAAATGATCTGCATGAAAATGTAAGTGGTCTGATTTGCAATGACACAAAGATTTGTGGAGTTTGCATGGTAAGGAAGGTTACAGCAGGATACAGATCGGTTAGAAACATAGGGAGTGAAATGGAAAATGGAGTTTATTCCAGACAAGTGTGAGGTGAGGTATTTTGTATTTATGAGGCCAAATGCAAGAGGAATGTATGCAGTAAATGACAGGAACCTTCGGATAACTTATGTACAGATTGATCATGGAGTGTCAATCGTTCATCCTTGAAAGAAATAACACAAATGAATAGAGTGGTAAAGAAGACATAAGGCCTTGGTCAAGGCAATGAGTATAAAAGTCATGTTGCATCTGTACAAAACTTTACTTAGACCATTTCTGAAGAATCATATACAATTCAAAATGTGAAGGCTTTAGAGAGGTTGGAGAGGAAATTCAGAGGATAGTATATAGATTGGAGAGCATTAGGTACAAGGAGAGTTTGGATTGTGTTCTCTGGAACAATGGAGGCTGAAGGGGGGAGGGTGGTTGGAGGGTGGGTTGGAGGGGGTGATGGGAGGGTGAACCTGATAGAGTGTAGAAAATGATGTGAGACATAGTTTAGGAGATGGTGAGAGTCACAGGGTGGAAATGACAAATACTAGAAGCTATATATTTGAGATGAAGGGGAGAAAGTTCACAGAAGGTTTGAAAGGCGAGACATTTATACAGTGTTGTAGATGAATGGTAGTCAGTACCTCCATTAATGACTGTGTGGAGTTTGCATGTTCAGATTCAGATTCAACTTTATTGTCATTGTGCAGTGTACAGTACAGAGACAACGAAATGCAGTTAGCATCTCCCTAGAAGAGCGACATAAATATGAGCAATAAATAAATCTAATAAATCCTGGTGGGAGGAGTGTGCAGGGAGGGGGGGGGGGATTAACTAGTATGTAGATTTCTGCTACATGCTTCAGTCTCCTCTTATATTTCAAGAAACTAGAAGGTTAATTGACCACTGTAAATTGTCTCTAGTGCATGGAAGAAGTGGGGATTTGATTCAAATGTGGGTAGAATAAAATGGGTTAGAATAGGATTAAGATAAAAAATGCAGCGTGATGGTCGGTATGGATTCAACGGGCTGCAGGGCCTTTCTCGGTGCTGCATCTAACTAAGACTAACGATCTAACTATCTCCACTGCTCTCCTATCCCTGCCCCTCTCCATCCTGACTAAATACAAATAATCATTGAAGTGTGATTTTATACAGCAATTTCACAACATTTTCTCCATCATCACTGAACAATTAAAAATGAAATAGGAAACCAATGCATCATATGATGTGCCAGAAAGTAAAGTCCATTTACAAAACCTTGTGACAGATAGAAATTTAAAAAGTTAAAATTTTGAAAATATCATGAAGTCAAACCAGTACATGTGAAAGTAGCTGATGCAAAACATCAGGACGCGAGCCAGGGACCATGAATAGAAAGTACAGACCACACACCTACTAAGATCAATATAGATTAAGCACCACTTTATGTTATCTCCAAACCTAGGGAGAATAACTAAAGAGGAATGGTACTCTAAGTAATATATCACATCTGCAAACATGAGCTGACACGCAAATACCCACACACAATTGATACGAATGAATTATATGGAAGTGCCTCATCTCAAAACACATACAGTGATCTGGGGTGGCACAGCGGCATGGCAATAATGTTGCTGCCTTACAGCACCAGAGACTCGGGTTAGATCATGACTATGGGTGCTGTCTGTATGGAGTTTGTATGTTATTCGTGTGACATTGTGGGTTTTGCTGCAGCATCCAGCATGACACCTGGAGGCTGCAGTGAATCGTCCGATCAGCAGAGAAGATTATTGGCTGCAACCTTCCCTCCATTGATGAACTGTACACTGCAAGGGCCAGGAAGCGAGCGGGCAAGATCATCTCTGACCCCTCTCACCCTGGCCACAAACTCTTTGAATCACTTCCCTCTGGAAGTCGACTCCGGACTGTCAAAGCTGCCACAGCCAGACATAAAAACAGTTTTTAATCCACGAGTAGTTGCTCTACTCAAAAGCCAAAAATCTGTAGCCTCCCTTTGATCTGGTATTTTGTTGGTTCACATGCTTGATCAATGTTTTAACATTAATGTTTTATTATTATTAATGTTTAGTGTTTTCTGAGTCATTCGTAACTGTCACTGTATGTCATGTTGTTACTTGTGGGCCGAGCACCAAGGCAAATTCCTTGTATGTGAATACTTGGCCAATAAACTTACTTACTTACTTACTTACTTACTTACTTACTTACTTACTTCTCTGGGTGCCCTGGTTTCCAACTATATTCCAATGGTGTACAGGTTTGTAGGTTAATTGGCTTTGGTAAAATTGTGTGTAGGATAGTGTTATTGTACGGAGTGATCGCTGGTCGGTGTGGACTCGTAGTGCTGAAGGTCATGTTTCCACACTGCATCTCTAAAGTCTAAAGTCACTGTGCCAACAGTACAATTCTTTCTTTAAAAATATTTGTATTAGTTTTATTCAAAAGCAAAAACAAAAAAACAAAAAAGTAATGATAAACATAACAGTGATATTGATACATAGGCATCAGGGTTACATTAATGGCAGGTAGAACCTAAATGTGAATCCTGTGTCAAAATACACATTGAATATAGACCTCCCGGTCTCTATGTAAATATAGTTAAGTGTTTAAAAGAGAACTTATATGTATAAAAATAAGAAGATAAAATTTAAAAAAAATAAAACCCTAAACTAAAGAAGCAAAAGAAAAAGAAAAAAAAAAAAGAATCTGGGCTGCAAAAAGTTTCAACAATTTAAGTTCTTGTTTGTCGTCAAGTCCATCCACCGTATACCAGTAAAAATAATTATTATAACAGTTGGAGAGGGGACAATTTATGTCGTATGAAAATGTTGAATAAATCTTCCCCAAGTCCTATCAAATTTAACCAAGGGTTCAACAATGTCACTCCTCATTTTTTCTAAATTTAAACATGATATCGTTTCAGAGTACCGATGGAGTGTGGTCAGAGGATTGGAATCTTCCCATTTAAATAAAATAGATCTTCTGGCAATTAATGTTGTAAAAGCAATCAGCCGATGGGCAGAACGGGACAGATAGATAGAATCTAATTGGTAGCCCAAAAATTGCAGTAATAGGGTGAGGTTGTAAATCAATACCAAAAACTACAGAGATACTATCAAAAATGTCTTTCCAATATTTTTCCAAAAGTGGGCAGGACCAAAACATATGAGTCAATGAGGCCACTTCAGAATTACATCTGTCACAGGTAGGATTTATTTGACGATAAAAATGAGCTAACTTATCTTTTGACATATGAGCTCTGTGAACCAACAGTACAATTCATGTAGCTTTGAAGATAGAGGTAAGTCCTTGACATGAAGTTGTTGAAAATCCTGGACACTTGCAGGCCACTGCCACTACAACCAGAAGTTGAAGATCTTTCTTCCTACCTTCTCCTTCACGAGACTACCTGCTTCCAGTTCTATTCTTACATCAGCGAGCAGTTGTTGACTCTTCATCCATGCAGTATTACCACTCAAGTGCTCCACTGTGCTCATAGATAGCAGCTATTTCTTTAATCAAACTTCCACCTGGACCATGCACCAGGTTCAGACATCAGCCTGATCTACATGTCCCCATGGCCCTGGTTTTATGTGAATGATTCTGCAGAGCCTTGCATTTTCTTTCCTCCATGAGGATAGTTGAACTTCTGGCATGGTTTGGTGGTTTGATTTGGTTTATTTATTGTCATATGTAGAGGGATACAGTGAAATGTTCTGTTCTGTATATTGTCTGGTCAAATAGATCGTCCCCTGGAACAGCATGTAAAGAGCTGCCACATTCTGGCATATTCTTGCAACTTCCACGTCTCTGAAAATCCCAATCCGGGCCCAATGAGAGATGCACTTTCTTATATTCGCTCCTTACGGCCTGGTATCCTGGCAGCATTGGATCAATGAAGTAGGGATCGGCCTGGACCAATGCGATGCCCATAAGCCATCAGTTCCTTCCAACACCATTCTATTAAGCTGCCGCAGGCTGCACTTGATTCATCCACCGGCTGTAGGGCCACCCGTGGGCTGACTCAGCCAACACACAATCTGTGACCCCAGAAAACAAGCCTTCCATCGCCTCCAACAGCCGCCTCTCCGCTTTTCAGTCTCGTCCTTGTTTAAGTGTGAAAACACAATCACACTTGGGTAAACCCCATTGTACTTCAAATGTTGACTTGAAATTCAACAAAATATTTGATGGTGCACCTTTCTTCAATGTCCTTTTAGTGTTTACCAATTTGCCACTTCATTTCTTTTCATTATTTGTTTATAACATAACTCAGAATTCACAAACAATCCTACAAGTCACTCACTGTAAGGAATTGTGTTGTCTTGGCCTTAACAAGTATTTGAAATGGGGTCTATGGTGATATTATCATCATTGACTTGACATCATGAAAGGTCACCAATCTGAAATACTGTTAATTGTGTTTCCTTCCTCCAGATGGCCTTTCCAACATTTTCTTTTTTATATTCAATTTTGTAGTTGTCTCATTATCAGCTCATTATCCCTGCCTCCATTATCACTATTGCCATGCAATCACTCCAGCCATCTCTCTATCCCAATCTTCCTCTGTTCTTCTCCAAGAGACTTTTCCCAACCTCAGTACTATTATCTTCAACTGATATGAATGCCAGTAGAACGACTTGAATCATTAACTCTGCCTCAGATACAGTAGGTCATCTTACACTTAGACTGGAACAACATTCAGTATGACTAATGTAGCGATTTTATTGGACGCAGTCATTTTCCATGTGTTTCAATGAAGTGTTCATTTTTCGCAACACATTTGGGTAGCGTCTTGTGTTTTTGTCTTGACCTGGAAAACATTACTTCTTATTTACACGTTTAACTTAATAAATGGAAGACTGTTACAGTGTCTCATTTTTCCCTATCTCCTGTCTGCATCTGTCATTATTCTTGTGCTAAAGCGTTGACAGAAACATTTATTGGTTTCATCCCGACAGCAGATTTGTCCTCTTGCTGCCAAAAATCACTGCTCAGATTTCCATCAGAGTAGTTTGCATTTGCTTGCCCGTTCATAATGATAAGTAACTTGTCCCATCTGTGGAAAGAATTAATCACAACATGAAGTGGAAGTGTTGTCTTATATTCTTTGGCAATCGGTGATTAAGTGCCATTACAACATAATGGAACTGTTTTTGTTTCTACAGGAGGGCTCTTTGCCATTTTCTCTCTAACTATAACATATTTCTGGTCTCTGCAATGCGATGAATTGAATTATGGAAGTAAATTAATAACTAATCCATTGGTTTGGGTCAAATAGCACTGGCTACACAAATTATTAAAATTATTTAGGAAGTCAATCAGACTGTCCACAGGAGAGGCAGTCTCCAATTAAAGACAAGAAATTTGGGATAATCAGATCAGAAATGGAGAATCTTTCCATTTAGACGAATGGAAATGAAAGGAAACATTTTCAAGGATCCTATATCAACAGGTTCCAGGATAAGTCATTTACCTCTAACACTAAACAATGTGCTGGAAAAGTCACAGATGTTGTACCCGTGGGTATTAAAAGGTACTAGCAACAAGAAGAAACTTGCATAGTTTTCTCTAGAAGGCCAGAGGCTGAGGGGACCTGATGGATGTGTATAAAATTGAGAACATAGACAGGGTAGACAGTCAGAACCTTTTTCTCAGGGTGGAAATGTCAAAGACTAGAGGGCATAGCTATAACGTGAGAGGGGCAACATTTAATGGAGATGTGCGGGATAATTCTTTTACACAGAGAGTGGTGGGTGCCTGGAATGTGCTGCTGGGGGTTGTGGTGGAGATAAAAGCAATGGCAGCATTGAAGAAGCTTTTTATGCATGTGGGGAATGGAGGAATGTGGATCACTTGCAAGTAGATGAGATTAAATTATCCTGGCATCATATTTGGGGCAGACATTGTGGGCCAAAGGGCCTGTTCATGTGCTGTACTGTTCTCTGTTCTATGTTCTATGACTTCAGTTCTCTTTTCATTAAGATTACAGCCATACATAAATAGAGTTAGGCTATGAATGATGAAAATTAAAAAAAAGGATAAAGTAAGAACAGAAAACAGAATGCTGGAGGAACTCAGCAGGTCAGACAGCATCTGTGGAAGGAAAGGGACAATGTTTTGGGTCAGGAAAAATACCATAGAAAAGGAAGAATACCGTATGATGGAAGAATGGCTGCATATACTAAAAGTACTTATACATGTACACAATTTATGCCTTTGAGCTTACCTTTATAGCCTCATTAATTTGGTAATACTTTTGTCTCAATATTGATTGTCATTTTTTGTTTAATTTAAAATCTTTAGAAAATTCTCCCACAACTGTGACTAGGGACAATTTACAATCTTTACCAAAGCCAATGAACCTACAAATCTGTATGTCTTTGGAGTGTGGGAAGAAGCTGGATCACCCGGGGAAAACCCTCGTGGTCACGGGGAGAACTTACCAAACTCCGTACAGAAAGCACCCGTAGTCAGGATCGAACCCAAGTCTCTGGCACTGTAAGGAAGCAACTCTACTGCTGCACAACTGAGCCGCGCAGTCATACCCATCCTTAATTTAATAGCCCCTACCATCGGCCCAAATTCTATCTCAATCTGTTGACCCACCTGCATAACAAAAATCTAATTATATGAAGTTGAGTTTATTGTCGTATGCATAGGCACAGTGAGGTACACATATAATGAAAATCTTGCTCACAACAAGATCACAAACTCAGTCAGCAAACAAAAACATAAACTATACATAAATTACATGTAAATTCTGCAAGACAGTGAAAAGAAAATGACTGGGGGAAAAAAAGAGAAGACTGCAAAACATATTTAGAAAACAAGTCCATAGTAGTGCAAGAGGTCTTTTGCTGAGGATCCTTTGGAAGAACCTGATAGTTGTAGAAAAGTAGCTGCTCCTGAATCTGGTGGTGTGAGACTTCAGGCGTCTGCACATCGTACCCAATGGTAGCAATGGGGAGAAGGCACAGCCTGGATGTGGTATCCTTGGTGATATGTACCACCTTGTTGAATCTTCATGTAGATACTTTCAATGGTGGGAAGGGCAATGCTCATGGAGGACCAAGGTAGTCCCCCACTCCCTGCAGTCTCTTGCATTCCCATGTTTTGGAATTGCCATACAGAGCCATGATACAACCAGTCAGGGTACTTTATACAATGAACCTGTAGAGATTTGTAGAGTATTTGGTAATAAAGTTTTGACTTACAGAGTGGAAACAGGCCCTTCAGCCCACCAAGTCCATGCCAACTAGCGATCAGCCCGTACACTAGCACAATCCTACACATTAGGGTCAATTTACAACTTACAGAAGTCAATTAACCTACAAACCTGTGTGGCTTTGGAGTGTGGGAAGAAACCGGAGCACCTAGCAGTCATAAGGAAAAAGTACGGACTCCGTACAGACAGCTGCCATAGTCAGAATTGAACCTGGATCTCTGGCGCTGTTTTAAAGCTGTGACTCTTTCGCTGCGCTACTGTGCCATCCTTCTCCAACGTCCACGCTTGCTGCATGACTAATTCAAAAGTAATCAAAAGTCGATCAAATGTGATGCTGAGGCTAAACATGAGGGCCAACTACTGCCAATCTAATTCTGATCAAGTAACTCATTCTGAGGATGAAATCTGTGGAGCATAAAGTCTGTTTGACTCGGGTCTTTCTGATGTACTAATGAATGAAATCACCAATCATCAAGTCAAGTCAAGAGAGTTTATTATCATGTGTCCCAGATAGGACAATGAAATGAAATATTATTATGAATATTATGATTGTTATTGTCCTGTGACAATGACAATGAAAATCATAATATTCATAATATTAATTCTCTGCAATGGTTGAGCTTATAGGACTTGATATTACAATCCCTACTATAATTGGCACCTTCTTAATATCTTGAGTGGGGGTAGGGGTAAAGACATCATTGGGGTTATCAGGTGGGCACCCTCCTTCCTTGGTGTTTCGTTGATAGGCCCACAACACCTCCAGAGGGCTCAACAGCAACACCTGGCGTCCCAGGTGCGCTCCCCTCTGTTTTACCCCTCTTGCTGGTCATTTTGCAGCCCATTTGGAGTCCTTCCTCTTCAGTCACAGCCAGTTGCTGCTTTGCTCGGCAGCCTCTGACAGCGACCTGACGGCTTGCCGGAAGGCCTGTCCTCGAACTCCCATTCCCTTCAGGAGTCTGGTTGTTGACATGGCTACAAAACCTCTACAACCAACCTCTACAGGGAGCACCTGTGTACGCCAGCTGCGTTGTTCTGCCTCGGCTGCTAAGCCTGAATACTTCAGACATTTGCGTTCATGCGCTTCACCAACTGCAGACTCCCAAGGCACAGTTGACTCCACAATGTACAGGCATTTCTGTGAGGTTGACCACAAGATCAGGTCGGCCTGAGATTAGTTGTGATGATCTCTGGTGGAAAGATGAGTTTCTGTTCTAGATCAGCCTGCATTTCCAGTCCCGGGCAGTGTCCAGGAGGAGCGGTTCCATTATTGCAAATGGCTGCTCTGGAAGTTGTCCTGCCTTTACAAAAGGGGTGGTGTTCGAGAAAGCAGGTGTGGGGGAGGAAGGGCATTGGTGGTTGTTCTCCTTCCTTCCAAGGTAATCGCCAGTTGTTGCAGGACCTGATTGTGCCTCCAGGTGTAGCGGCCTTGTGAAAGACTGGTTTTGCAGCCAGTGAGGATGTGCCTTAATGTTGCTGGGGTTTGGCAGAGAGAACATGATGATCTTCTCCAAGCCACTGGTTTAGGTTCTTGGGTGTGGGAAGAACATTGTAGGTGGCTCTGATGATGAAGCTAAGACGGCTTCCTTCCATCTCCCACAGATCCTTCCAGATAAGCTTACGATGCTCCATGTTTTCCCAGGTAGTCCACTGGCCCTGTTTGGACTGTGGGACTGCCGTTGCACATCTCTCTGCCTCCTCTTGCTGACGGACCTCAGCAACTACCAGCTTTCTTCTCTGGGTGGATGTTGCCTTGTGCCATGTGGGTCGACTTGTCCCAAGTCCAATCCCACCTCTTCCCTGCTGCATCTGTCCTACAATGTCTCCATGCCTGAGAGCAGATTTTGCTTGCTGTACACCCTCCAATGGGGTCCACTTCTTCCCAGTTGCCATTCTGGGAGCAGCCGCTCGTATCTACCCTGGCGAATTCTGGCAAAATGATTCCATAATTCGGACTCCCTACACGCTTCAGTGTTTGGTTTCATCACATGTTTGCATTTGCATTTATAGACCACCTCTGCCTGCCTCAAGTTAAATTTTCACTGCAATTAGGCATGACCTAATTTTTGTTGTTACATCACGGAAATAATATTTTTTCAATTCCAATCTTTGCAGATTTGGTCAGGTTCAATTGCACAAAGAAAGAAGCTTTATTGCCTCAATATTTTAAAGAAAATAAAGCAATACTGTAACCAAATGATTTAATACAATTCCCAATATAATTAATTCAAAAAGGTCATCAATATGACATCCTCAAGTATGCCTCCATCTTGCCCGCTACTTATTGTAACTCTACATTATACAGATGTTGGACATGTCTTTCCACGTTGTTTTTGCATTGAGTGTCGTACTTCATGAAATGTAGCAGCTAACAGAGAGCAGAAGGACGGGGGAAATTGGGGGTGGTGATCTGTGGTATTTCAACTTATTTTCAGCTGTAAAAACAGCTCACACTCTTCACTGCTCTGTTGAGAGTTTGATCTGGCTGCTGCAACCAGCAATGGATAGGACCTATTGTTACTTTGACTATATGAGACTAACTGATTGAAACTGTCGGCAGTTACGTTGCCATCAAAAATATGCTTAATATCATTTCCTTTTGCAAGTCAGGACACAAGGCTGAAATTAATATTCTGGTGGCATTTCACGAGAAACAATAAAAGAATTACAATCAGTCTTGAATTCCATTTTAAATGTTAATAGGTTTTTACACGGCATGTGTTCCTGGCCATAATAGAGCAGCTTAAGGTCCAATTTGGCAGATGCATTTACATGCCAAAGACTTTACAAATTAACACTCCCAGTGCAGAGTATTCCCTGATGGAATCGCATAACATGAATTCAAGCATGGAGGTGACCATGAGCAACATGATTTTCCGTCCATGAAAACCTGCAAACGGAAAATAATGTGGGCCACTCGTGTGAATGAGCCCGAATTTCTGCTGTGCACTCAAGTCATGCAAAGCCTTGCATGGATGCGTTAATCTTTAAAATCTACCGATTAATATTTTTCACAGAATTGTGAGAATATAGAAATCTTGTAAATTCCAGGGCCAACAATCTAAATAATTTTGAAAATGAATATTGAATCCTGCCTCTTTCCTATAAAGTGCTGTGCATATTTTGGATGCTGCCATTGTGTTTTTTTAAAGTAACATTTTAATATGCCTGCCTTTAGGTACAAGAAATGTTTAATGATTGAGAATTTTTGAATTTCTCACTTTGAAAATTAACAGCACGGGATAGGCAGGCACCAGTATCGCAGCCAAATGCATATGGACACCTATAACGAAGCTCATTGTGAAATTTGTATCTATATTAAATGAGGTTCCCCATTTGTAGCACATGATTCAGGAATATAATATTTAATCAAGCAAGTGGAAGCTGAAAATAACAAAAGTGTGCAGCAAATTAATCCACATCTAAATATGGTTATCAATTTGAAACATTAATACTTCTCTTTATAACAAGACTGCCTGAGCAGCTGTTTGTTTCCAGTAACTTATGCTTTTGTATCAAAAACAGGCAACAGTTCTGATTTTTATTCACACTATTTTCAATTGTAGTTTTATTTTGATTGTCTTTCCTCAGGCTGGTGTCATAGGGCTCAGTTGGTGAGATAACTGCAAGGGGAGATGAGCACTCTATTTGCTTAACATGGAGCACAAAACAGTCAACATTATGAAGTAAATACATTTCCTGACCAACTACTGATCTGAGAACCAAAACTAGAAGTTTTAACGCCGATCAAGGTGATACATTTTTTAAAAAATCCAATTATATGTATTTTTACTGGAGTCATATATTCTTTTCTCATACAAAACAAAATAAAATTCTATCCCAGTACAATATTTGTGTTCACAGCCAGAAATTAAAACACAGCTCTGAGTAATGCACAGATGATTAATATCTGTTAAACTCCTTACCTACTGTTAACAACTAAAGGACCCACAGCACAGTCAACTCTACACAGTGCTGTGTGGTAGAACCTCCTAGGCTGTGGCCAAGCCTTCTCCAAGTACAAACACCTGTGAAAACAAGCACAAATGTGTTTTCACAATCTCTTTTTTTTAAAGGAAGAAAGATTTTGCTCAGAAATAATAATACAGATATAACGACCCTCAACATTAGTGAATTGAACCTAAGTACAAATGCCCTTCTGAAGAAACGGAACAGAAAATACAAAGATTAGTGAAATGAAAGCATGATAGACAGAAGAAAAGACATTAGTCATACCCTGGTTGTTGTGAATAAGGAGATGAAAAACGATGAAAAAGTCAAAGGTCCCGTGTTATATATGAACCACCACTATTTTAAATAGTCACTGGGGCCTACAGCAAGTGGCATAGGAAATGATCACGAAAATCTGAAAAACAAGCTCCAGACCTCACTGGAGTACTTCATGTTCACCCCAGAGCTTCAATACATAAACACTCACCAGCTACACTGATAATACATCATTCATGCACGGCTACCAAGAGCTACATTCAGTGACGCAGCACGGGGACTGAGCTGCCACAAACTGCCCAAAAAGAAACAGACAAGGGCACTATTCTTACAAGCAAGTACAGTTTCGTAAAACGTGCTTCCTGCTCAACCACATGCATTAATATTTTTGGCTTCTATTGCAAAAATAATTGAACATCATATTATTCATCTATTTGAAGCAAATGATTTGTCTAGAAAGTGTGTGCTACATAGTCGGAACAGCACTAAATTGTGAGATTAGCCTAAGATATCTTCTACGAAAGTCAATCATACTCAATTATTCATTGAATGCATATAATGTAGCAGAAAACCATTTGCTCAGAACAATTTGACAAAACATTATTCTCTTTCTTTATGACAACTGCTAAAAAATATAACATTTTACTGAAGATTCCTGTCTTGATACTGCAAAACTTTGAACATTACGACCACACAATTCTTGCCTATTTTTGCCACAGGTTTTCATAAGGGTTACATAACTAATTGTTACACAAAAGGTCATCCGTGTCATAAAATTGAAGATATCTACAAAGCTTCAAATGACTGTGGATGTGGAGGTAATTGGAAAAGATCACAACCTTGGGCAATTTGAAGATACCTCATAAAGATCAAGGAGAAAGACACATATGGAAGATATATACGTAATTGGAAAAATTAAAATAGAAAAACAAAGCATTTGGTTTTAATATAGTGTAGGTTTAGATCATATTAGGAATAATATTCGTCACACTGTTAGAAGAATTGTTGCAAGAAAATATTTTTTTAATGCACTGAGTTTTGATGGTCTAGTTTAATCTGCCAAGTTACCTCCATCTTACACGGATACATTTCGGGAAAGGCAAATCTTACAAGCAAACCCTGACTTCTTCGAGTATCTGGAACAGCATTTTTAGTCCAGAATGGTGAGGGTTCAATGCTAAACACTGTCCAGCAGTAGAGAATCACAAAAGGAAGTTCTATTGCAATTTCGAGTATATGTGCGGGGAACTCCTGGACCTTAGAATCAGCACCCACCTCAACAACTGGATCCTTGAGTTCCTGACCCATTGGCCACAATAAGTGGGGATAGGTGACAAAACATCATCCATGATAATTCTAAACACTGGTGTCCCACAAGGCCCTTACTATGTCCGCTATACACGCACCATTCTGTAGCCAATTTTTTCCTTAACTTCATTTACAAGTTTTCAGGTGATACCACTGAGATGGAGTATGGGAAAGAGATAAAGAGCTTATAGTGTCATGACAAAGGACAGCTAGCTATCGAGTTCAGGAAACAAGTTGGTGTACAAACCCCAGCCAGCATCAATAGAGCTGAAGTGGAAATGGTCAGGACCGGGACCAACCACATTGAAGCTATGGCCAAGCGAGCATATAAACCTCTCTACTTCCTCAGCACACTAAAGATGTTTGGGATGTCACCACGACTCTTACCAACTTCTACAGGCGCACCATTGAAAACTTCCTATGAGGGTGCATCACGCTTGCTTTGGCAACTGCACTGCCCATGAGTGTACGAAATTGCAGAAGTTTGTGGATGTAGCCCATTCCATCACACAAACCTGCCTCTACCCCATTCATTCCATCTATATTTCATGCAACCTCGGGAAACCAAGCTCGTGGCAATAACAATAAGCTGATCAAGAAAACCTAAACCTTCTCCTGGTATTGCATTTAGAGTTTAGAGTTAAGAGATACAGCCAGAAAACGGACTCCATGCCGACCATCGATCACCCGTGCACTAGTTCCATGTTATCCCACTTTTGCATCCTACACACGGGGCAATTTACAGAAGCCAATTAATCTACAAACCTTCACATCTTTGAAATGTGGAAGGAAACCAGAGCACCGGGTGATAACTTATGCAGTTACAGGGGGAGCATACAAACTCCACGCGAGAAGCACCCATAGTCAGGATCAAACTCGGGTTCTGATGCTGTGAGGCAGCAGCTCTACCGCTGCTCCACTTAAGCTGGCTGGTTGACCTTGTCCATTTGTTTCTAACACAGCCCATTACATGTATTAATGCATCCCTTCCCACTCCCACTTAGAAATGGATCAGACATCCCGCTGGTACTATCAGCAAACCCAGCAGCTTATTTCCTCAACCAAAGGATTTGAGAACAAGACAGTAAAATGAAGGGGAAGAACCAAACCAGGAAAAGAATATAATGTGAAGTAAGGGATAAAAGAATGGATTGAGGGAAAAAGAATGAGAAAAAGGAAAGGTAAGAATGAAACACAAAATTTACAATTTAATGTTTCTAAAGTCTTTTAGAGTACTGTGTTATCATTTGAAGGGATGAGAGTTCATAATTTAATTTTGCTTCTAATTTAAGTTTAAAGATACAGCATGGAAACAGGCTCTTCGGCCCACCGAGTCAGTGCTGGCCTGCGATCATTAATTCCATCCTACAAACACAGGGACAATTTTACAGAAGCCAATTAATCTAAAAACCTGCATTCCTATGTAGTGTGTGAGGAAGCTGGAGCATCCGGAGAAAACCCATGTGGTCCCAGGGAGAATGTATAAACTCCATATGGACAGCACCCGTGGTCAGGATTGAACCCGGGTCTTTGGCGCTGTAAGGCAGCAACTTGACTACTGCGCCACCCTGCCACCACTGTGGCACTGTGCCACTGGGTTATTAAGTTGGAGAGAATGGCATTGCACTGAAAAATAGTACTAGGTTGACAAAGTATTTACATTGCAGGTTACCAGGCTTAGCTATTAATGGCCAATTGAGATACAATTCATAAAGTTGTGTCTCAAATGGCCATTCATAGTAAATTAGAAATGGAATGTTCACCTTGGTTAGAGATGTGTACCAAGATTTTCAAACATCATATTGTGACTCTTGGTGGGGAAGAGAAAAAGACCTTCCTAAATCTCAGGCAGGCAACTGACTGTGAGCACAGTGACAAAGGTCAGGATCAGGCTGCAAGGATGAGGGTGCAGTGAAGGCAGAAGTTTAATGATCTCACTCAAAATCAATAACTTTATCGTGAGCATGAGCAGCCTTCGTCACAGCTCAACTGACCAGTCCCCTTTATTCATCTGCAAACCTTTTCCCTGAATAAGCAAAAAAACTACAAATGCTGAATTTTTGAAATAAAAACTGAAGATGCTGGAAAGATTCAGCAAATACAAAACATTCTTTGCTTCAGTACTCAACTCTTCAATTCACATGGTTTACTTCATTTAATCATGTCAATGTGAGCCGAGTTTATTGTGAAATGCACTACTATGTGAGGTGAAGGTACAGTTAAAATTTTGCTGAAAGCAGCCTCAAAAGAACAGAGACACAGACAAATACACAAAAAACATAAATTATACATTCTACAGGTCAATGCAGAGAAAAAGTGTGCAAAAAAAATGGAGTCATTCGTACAAAAATACACAATTAGAAAACATGAAAGTGCACAAGGAGGTTCATAGTGTTCTGTTACTGAGGATGGTTTAGGGTTATGCTAGTTGATTCAAGAGCCCGATAGCTGTATGAAAGTAGCTGAACCTGGCTCTGTGGGACTTCAGGCTTCTGTACCTTCTGTCCGACAGAAGCATCAAGAAGAGAGCTGGTCTCGCATCCTGTGGATCCTTGATTCCGGGCATTCTCACGGCTTTGGATGGCATCAAACCTCACAACCAAAGCTCACAGAATGGAGTCCCTGTCAGCTCTTGAACTGAACAGCAAAATTACCCAAACATATTGCAGGGCACTCTTCGACACATGTCCTCTTTCTTGCAGGGAAGGATGGAGGAAGAGGGAACTGAAGGATGACAAGGGGACCTGCATGTTTTAACCATCATGACAGAGACACAGCAGTCAGTCAGGTTCATTATCACTGGAGTCTCATGTTTGATGACACTGAGGTCATTGACAAAGATGGTATCTATATCCATAAACAGTTCTAATATTTTTCATGAGAGCCCATCAAGACTACCAAAAAATAGACACAACATGCTGGAGTAACAGTGGGACAGGCAGCATCTCTGGAGAGAAGGAATGTGTGTGTGTGTTGATGTGTGTGTGTCTGTGTCTGTGATTGTGTGTCTGTGTATGGGACTATGTTTGTGTGTCTGTTCATGTATATGTATATGTTCTATGTGCATGCGGGTAATCTACTTGTGTCATATATGCGTGAATGTGTTTCCATGCATGCATGTACATGTCTGCATATTTGTATTTATGCAAGCATGTGAGTATATATCTGTGTGCGTGTTTGTGTTTCTGGTGTCCATGTCTCCTCACAGAATGTGGATACATGTGACTGCATTTATGTATGTATGCCTGTGTGTCAGTGTATAATCTCTGTGTACAGATATATGCATGTTTGCATGGTCTGTAGCATGCATGCTTGTAATGTGAATATAGGTTAGGGATTTCACTGCAGAGTGTCAGTATGAAGGTGTATGTTCAATAGTTCAATGGTTCAATGGTCCTTTATTGTCACGTGTACTGAGGTACAGTGAAATTTGATTTGCCATACAGTCATACATTTAAAAAAGCAACAAGGTACATAACTACATAAAGATTAAACATAGACTTAAACAGCCACCACAGCGGCGTGTGAGAACCCCCAGGGTACACAGCATAAGCAGGGACCCACAGCCATTAGTTCAATGTCCAGGCCACACACCCAGAGTTGTACCGACCACTGTTACTCTCTCTGCAGTCCCTGTCTGCCCGAACAGTCAGAAAGCCGTCCACACTCGCACTAGACTCCGGGATGTCCTCATGGAGCCATGACCCCGCAAACACTGAGATCACTGCACTCACATCACTCCCTCTTAGTCCTCACCAGTGCAGGCAGCACGTCCATCTTGTTTTTCGGCGACCGCACATTCCCCGCTGTGATGAAAGGCAAATAACGTACTTCTTTCCTCCTTTTCTCCAGCGGTCGGGGCAATCGAAGCATCTGCAGTCAGGGTGATCAAAGCTCCCTCAGTTGGCGATCGAAGCCCTCACATCGGGGCGACCGAGGCTCCCGCAATGGGGGCGGTCGAAGCTCCTGCGGTTGGAGCTCCCGAAGTCGATCCCTACTCCACGATGTTAAAGCCGCAGTGCGGACGGAGATATGATATGGAAAAAGTCACATCTCCGTTGAGAGAAGAGATTAAAAAGGTTTCACCCAACCCCGCTCCCCCATCCCCCCACATAAAACAAAAATTAAAGATACACTAAAACATACAAGTTAAAACAGACTAAAAACAACAAAAGATGAAAGGGATGAGACAGGCTGTCGGCGAGGCTGCAATGTACGGGTGTGCATGTGCTTGCAGTTTGTGTAATTAGCGTACTTATATCTGTGCTGCGCATGTATTCATGTGCATATGGTATATGCATATGTTTGCAGCTGGACATGTGGTGTTTATATCTAGGTTGGCCATGTGTTTGTGTGTGTATATACGTATGTGTGGTGTATGTGGTTTGCATTTGTTTCCTTTTGTTATACATGATATAAGGTGCATGTATGTGTACACACATACATGTTATGTGCATATATATGACGTGTGAATGTGCGGCTGTTAGATTTTTTGTACATGTGGTATTTGTGTGTGCAGTGGTGGTATATATCTATGTGGAGTATGGAAGTGGTATGTACAGAATGTGCATTCTTAATTTTGCTCGTTGATACTGCATTTCTAATTATATTCCCCTATTCTCTGTAGCAATTCCACTTAATTGATTTAGAATCATATGAACCGTAAGATGCAGGAGGAGGCATTCTGACCCATCACTCTTTGTCAGCTGATTGTAAGACTTTTCCAATTACTCCCTGGCCCCATTGTTACTTCATAGATCTGCACAATTTTATTTTTATTCTCACTGTGTTAAAAAAAACACCTCATTTTCCCTCTTGTTTTTTTTCTAAATTATTTGATTATCAAAGGCACTTAATCAGAATGAGCGACTGGCTGGACTTTGTGTTCCCCCACTCGGCTTGCATCCCGTCCATTGGCAGAGCTGCAGGCCACGAGTGAAGTCAAATGAGGCAGTAATTCCAGACCCCGCAGATCCATGTTGTTCCAATAATGTGACATGAAAGCCCCAACAGATATGTCTTGGCCCTCGTGTGTTGGCAGCGTACATGTCATAGAGTGAATCACTTCCAACTGGATTCTCCACATGAATCATATACGCCATTTCCCAAGAAGGAAAACAAACTTTTGCTTTGGGATTGAAGACTGCCATCAAGAACCAATCAACATGATGAAGGCAGCCATATCCGCCCAAAATCAATAGGAAGAGAGAATCAAAGTTGCAATATTCTGTCCCACTGTTGTTCCAACCTCAAGCTCCAGGCAGAAAAGGTGAGCTAATGTGGTTGGTAAACAAGAATAAAGATTATAGTTTATATTTATTGTTTAACAACTACAAAGCAGTTTAGTTTAGTTTAAGAAAGATCTGCAGATGCTGGAAAAATCGAAAGTAGACAAAAATGCTGGAGGAACTCAGCGGGTGAGGCAGCATCTATGGAAAGAAGGCAAAGGCGACGTTTTGGATCAAGACTCTTCTTCAGACTGATGTCGGGGGGGGGCAGGAAAAAGAAAAGAAGAGGCGGAGACAGTAGGCTTGTGGGAGAGCTGGGAAGGGGTAGGGCAAGGAGGAAGAAAGCAAGGCCTACCTGAAATGAGAGAAGTCAACGTTGGGGTGTTAACTACCTAAGCAAAATATGAGGTGTTGTTCCTCCAATTTGCGCAGGGCCTCACTCTGGCAATGGAGGAGGCCCAGGACAGAAAGGTCAGATTCGGAATGGGAGGGGGAGTTGAAGTGCTGAGCCACCGCGAGATCAGGTTGGTTAGTGCGAACTGAGCGGAGGTGTTGGGTGAAGCGATCGCCGAGCCTGCGCTTGGCCTCGCCGATGTAAAGAAGTTGACACTTGGAACAGCGGATGCAGTAGGTGAAGTTGGAGGAGGTGCAGGTGAACCTCTGTCTCACCTGGAAAGACTGCTTGGGTCCTTGGATGGAGTCGTGGGGGGAGGTAAAACGACAAGTGTAGCATTTCCAGCGGTTGAAAGGGAAAGTACACGGGGAGGGGGTGGTTTGGGTGGGAAGGGACAAATTGACCAGGGAGTTACAGAGGGAACGGTTTCTATGGAATGCACAAAGGGGAGGAGATGGGAATATGTGGCCAGTGGTGGGATCCCGTTGGAGGTGGAGAAAATGTCGGAGGATTATATGTTGTATGCGACGGCTGATGGGGTGGAGGTGAGGACAAGGGGGACTCTGTCCTTGTTATGAGTAGGGGGATGGGGAGTAAGAGCGGAGCTGCGGGATGTAGAGGAGACCCTGGTGAGCGCCGTATCTATAACCATATAACCATATAACCATATAACCATTACAGCATGGAAACAGGCCATCTCGGCCCTTCAAGTCCGTGCCAAACACTTTTTTTTTCTCTTTTTTTTCCTTCCCTTCTTTCTTCTTACTTCCCCCTAGTCCCATCTAACTGCACTCAGACCATAACCCTCCATTCCTTTCCCGTCCATATACCCATCCAATCTATTTTTAAAGGATAAAATCGAACCTGCCTCCACCACTTCCACTGGAAGCTCATTCCACACAGCTACCACTCTCTGAGTAAAGAAGTTCCCCCTAATGTTACCCCTAAACTTCTGTCCCATAATTCTCAAGTCATGTCCCCTTGTTTGAATCTTCCCTACTCTCAATGGGAAAAGCTTATCCACGTCAACTCTGTCTAACCCGTTCATCATTTTAAAGACCTCTATCAAGTCCCTTCTTAACCTTCTGCGCTCCAAAGAATAAAGACCTAGCTTGTTCAACCTTTCTCTGTAACTTAGTTGCTGAAACCCAGGCAACATTCTAGTAAATCTCCTCTGTACTCTCTCTATTTTGTTGACATCCTTCCTATAATTAGACGACCAAAATTGTACTCCATACTCCAGAATTGGCCTCACCAATGCATTGTACAATTTTAACATTACATCCCAACTTCTATATTCAATGCTCTGATTTATAAAGGCCAGCACACCAAAAGCTTTCTTTATCACCCTATCTACATGAGATTCCACCTTCAGGGAACTATGCACAGTTATTCCTAGATCCCTCTGTTCAACTGCATTCCTCAATTCGCTACCATTTACCATGTACGTCCTATTTTGATTTGTCCTGCCGAAATGTAGCACCTCACATTTATCAGCATTAAACTCCATCTGCCATCTTTCAGCCCACTCTTCCAAATGGCCTAAATCTCTCTGTAGACTTTGAAAATCTACTTCATTATCCACAACACCACCTATCTTAGTATCATCTGCCTACTTACTAATCCAATTTTCCACACTATCATCCAGATCATTGATGTACATGACAAACAACAGTGGACCCAACACAGACCCCTGAGGCACCCCACTAGTCACCGGCCTCCAACCTGACAAACAGCCATCCACCATTACTCTCTGACATCCCCCATTCAGCCACTGTTGAATCCATCTTGCTACTCCACCATTAATACCCAACAATTTAATCTTCTTAACCAACCTTCCATGAGGAACCTTGTCAAAGGCCTTACTGAAGTCCATATAGACAACATCCACTGCTTTACCGTCATCAATTTCCCCAGTAACCTCTTCGAAAAATTCAAGAAGATTAGTCAAACATGACCTTCCAGGCACAAATCCATGTTGACTGTTCCTAATCAGACCCTGCTTATCCAGATGCTTATATATATTATCTCTAAGTATCCTTTCCATTAATTTGCCCACCACTGACGTCAAACTAACAGGTCTATAATTGCTAGGTTTACTCTTAGATCCCTTTTTAAACAACGGAACAACATGCGCAATACGCCAATCCTCCGGCACTATTCCCGTTTCTAATGTCATTTGAAATATTTGTGTCATAGCCCCTGCTATTTCTACACTAACTTCCGTCAATGTCCTAGGGAATATCCTGTCAGGACCTGGAGACTTATCTGTTTTCATATTTTTCAAAAGTGTCCGCACCTCCTCTTCTTTGAATCTCAGTTTCCATTGCTACTCTGCTTGTTTCCCTTACCTCACATAATTCCATATCCTTCTCCTTGGTGAATACCGAAGAAAATAAATTGTTCAATATCTCCCCCATCTCTTTTGGCTCTGCAGATAGCTGTCCACTCTGACTCTCTAATGGACCAATTTTATTCCTTGTTATCCTTTTGCTATTAATATAGCTGTAGAAACCCTTTGGATTTACTTTCACCTTACTTGCCAAAGCAACCTCATATCTTCTTTTAGCTTTTCTAATTTCTTTCTTACTATTCTTTTTACATTCTTTATACTCCTCAAGCACCTCATTTACTCCATGCTGCCTATAATTATTGTACATCTCTCTCTTTTTCCGAACCGTGTCCAATTTCCCTTGAAAAGCATGGCTCTTTCCAATTTTTACTATTTCCTTTCAACCGAACAGGGTCATAAAGATTCTGTACTCTTAAAATGTCACCTTTAAATGTCCTCCATTTCTCTTCTACATCCTTGCCATAAAACCACATGTCCCAATTCACTCCTTTTAAATCCTTTCACATCTCTTCAAAGTTAGCCTTTCTCCAATCAAAAATCTCAACCCTAGGTCCAGTTCTGACCCTCTCCATAATTATATTGAAACTAATGGTATTGTGATCACTGGACCCGAAGTGCTCCCCAACGCATACCTCCGCCACCTGCCCTGTCTCATTTCCTAACAGGAGGTCCAGCACTGCCCCTTCTCTAGTAGGTACCTCTAGGTATTGCAGCAAAAAACTATCCTGCACACATTTTACAAACTCCAAACCATCCAGCCCTTTTACAGAATGTGTTTCCCAGTCTATGTGTGGGAAATTGAAATCTCCCACAATCACTATCTGTATAATAGAAGAGGGGAACCCCCATTCCCTAAAGAATGAGGACATCTCCGATGCCCTGGTCTGGAACACCTCATCCTGGGTGCAGATGCGGCATCGACGGAGGAATTGGGAGCAGGGAATAGAATCATTACAGGAA
Source organism: Malacoraja senta (assembly GCA_038087875.1). Lineage (NCBI taxonomy): Eukaryota > Metazoa > Chordata > Chondrichthyes > Rajiformes > Rajidae > Malacoraja > Malacoraja senta. Next base: position 341,730,301 of record CM075977.1, on the reverse strand, counting down.
GCAGGGTGGGAAGAAGTGTAGTCCAGATAGCTATGGGAGTCAGTGGGTTTGTAGATGTCGGTCAATAGTCTGTTGACTACGATGGAGATGGTGAGATCTAGAAACGGTAGGAAGATGTCGAAAATGGTCCAAGTGAATTTGAGTGCCGGATGGAAATTAGTGGTGAAATGGATGAAGTCAATGGGTTCTGCATGGGTGCAAGAGGTAGCACCAATGCAGTCATCAATGTAGCCGAGGTAGAGTTCGGGGATAGGTCCACTGTTTCGTTTAGTTTAGTTTAGAGATACAGCACGGAAGCCGCCCTTGACACCCATTCTAATCAAGAATTGGTCTATCTCTGCCTTAAAATTATCTATTGACTTGGCCTCCTCCACAGCCCTCTGTGGCAATGAGTTCCACTGATTAACTACCCTCTTACTAAAGAGGTTCCTCCTCACCTTCTTTCTAAAAGAGACCCTTTAATTCTGAGACTATGACCTCTGGCCCTGGACTCTCCCACCAGTGAAAACATTCTTTGCTCGTTCACTCTATCCATGCCTTTCAGTATTCTGTAAATTTCAATGAGGTCCCCCCTCAATCGTCTAAACTCCAGCAAGTCGAGGCGCAGTGCTGTCAAGTGCTCATCATATGCTAACCCACTCATTCTTGGAACATTCTTGTAAACCTCCTCTGGACCCTCTCCAGAGCCAGCACATCCTTCCTCAGATATGGGGCCCAAATCTGCTCACAGTACTCCAAATGTAACCTAACCAGCACTTTATAGAGCCTCAGCATTTAATTTTTGTATTCCAAGTATTTGTATTATTAGACTGTTCTCATTTGTTCTAGAACTGGAAGAGTCAAGAGTGATGGGAAACACAGTTAGGCACAGAACTTTCCTCTAAGTGAATTGATGGATGTTAAATTGTCTTTGTTACTTGGTCTATTGCTGTAATGTTAGAATAAAAAGTACAAGAATCTACAAGACTATAATAACCTGTAAGACTATAATGCAATTCCTTCTGGAAGCAATCATTGCTTCATCTCTGACTTTAAAATTTGCATTTCCTAAATGCGGAAATCTCATGATTGAAAACTTTACTTTCTTTGAATAATTTGCAGCAAGTATTTATTTTTGATTTCCAGTAGAAAATAAATATTTTAATCAGAATAAAGATGTGTTGTAGCCTGCATACCCACTGCCATTTTAGCTTTTACGATGGAATATAAACATCATTTATATAATACACAAAAAAGTGCTGGAGTAACTCAGCAGGTTAGGCAGCATCTCTGGAAAACATGGATAGGCGACGGCTCAGATTGTCGTCTATCCCGCTTCTCCAGAGATGCAGCCTGACCCGCTGAGTTGCTCCAGCACTTTGTGTATTTTGCTCAAGATTCCAACTTTTGTAGTTCCTTGCATTTATCATTTGTATAATATCTTACATATCACTCTGTCTGCAAAACATTTAATATCAGCAATTGCTTTTGAAGTGCTGTAATGGGTGTTCTATGAATAAGCATACACAATTATCACGGCACAAGGTCAATTAAATATCTAATTAATCAGTTTTCAAAGGTGGCAAATGAGGGATAAATGTCAGCCCAAGTCAAAGGAAGAAAGCCTTCAGCAATATCATTGATTAGGTGTAATCAATGTGAATATTGGAAAACCCTATTTCAAAATCTCATTGGAGGCACAGCATATCTGAGTGTGCGGATTTTTTTGCTGTCCTTAGAGTGGAACTTGAGTCCAAGACCATCTGACTGCAATTCACCTTTACAACACTGTGACAATTTTGGTTCTAAAATAACAAAACCAATCACAGATAGGCTTGAAAGGCAGAGTTACTGCGGTGTGTAAAGTGCAGGAAAGTGCATAAAATAAACTGTTGAAAATAAAAGGCAATTTAACCTGAGGTTCCTGCAGAAAAAAGATTTTACGCCTTTGTTCATTCCCAAACTGTAAATTAACTTACATTTGAGCTATTTCCTGCTGTATTTCAGCTAAATTTCTCAAACTTGCCTTGGGAGCTACATGAGAGACCAGGATGAGCTGTAAATATTTCAGTGAGCTGTGTCAGCATTGCTCAGCATTTTCTAGATTAAGAATCAGCTTGTCTAAACTCCAAAAAAATTCCCTTCGGAATTGTTACTGAAAAATTTAGAGTTTATGTGACTAGAAAATACACCTCCCTATTTAAAACAAATTTCTCACCACTAATTACTAAACTAAATGCCCACATTCAATTCTGGAAAACACTCCCTATTTCCCTTATAGGTAGAGTAAATGCCATAAAGATGATCTTCCTTCCACAACTCCTATATTTATTTCAATCAATATCGATATATCTCCCCAAAAGTTTTTTAAAAAAAATGGACTCTATTATTACAATTTAACTTCGGAGTGATTCCGTGAAGAACCGCGCCAGTCCGCATGCATGTCATTACGTCTGATGCATGGCGCAGCGACCAGCTGGGAGGAGCATCGCTCCTCCAGCGGTAAGTTTTAAAAACCCTCAGGTAAGTGTAAAACTTAGTCGGAGGTCGTTTTCTGCGCTAGGTAATTCTTGTTTCAGGAGCAAGTTCGAGTATGGAGAAAGTGTCGAGGGTGAAGTCAAGGCGAGCCGCCGGGAGAGTAGCTCTGGAAGACCGCAGGATTGCGGGTAGCGGGCGGCCGCCTAGCTCACCTACCGAGTCGCTAGCGGTACGACCAGCGACTGCAGACTTGGTGTCTGAGAGCACCGTGGCTGCACCTTTGGGGCGCAAAGCCACTAAAAAGTCTGCACGGCCAGTGGACTCGGACGAGGCGGGCCGGGAGGATTCCCCTCCGGTAAGGGATAACATATTTGGACGGTTGTCCAGGATGGAGCTCCTAATGGAGAGGATGCTCCACCAAGATACACTCCAACAGGAGGAGTTGTGTCAGCGCCGGCCCCTTCCAGAGCCCGCGCCAGCGGCACTTGTGTCAGGGCTGCTTAATGTCTCCCTCTTGGAGGAGGAGAGCATGAGTGGTCAGTATGATTCTGACGCCGAGTCTGTGGCTTTAGATGTGGAGCATACCCCAAGGGATGAAGGGCATGAGTCAGAGGTACCATTCCTGGCAGCAAGGTTTGCCATCCCAACAGACTCCGGAGAACCGCTGGGTGAAGAGTTGGCCGCAAGTATTAATTATTTGGCGTCACACCAGCTTCAAGAACTTACGATGGATGAAATGGCCAAAAAGTATGAGACCCCGGCTAATTGCGTTCTGCTCAATGTGCCGGCGGTGAACCATGCCATCTGGGGTCATATGGGCGTAAGCATAAGAGCTTAGGAAATGAGGCTTCAGAGGGTGCTGAAGCTGCTCACCTCGGGCATTACAGCGTTTGCCAGGTCGGTGGATGGAGGGCACCTGTCTGATGTACAGCAAGATGCCCTGGTCCTCATGTGCAATGCACACTTCGAGATAAACTGTCTGAGAAAGAGCGCCATCCGCCCTACCATCAACCCGAAGTTCGCCGCTCTGTGTAAACCCAGCAATGTCCAGCCACCGAATCTGCTGTTTGGTGAAGACCTTGCAAAAAGAGTCAAGGAGCTGGATGACGAGGCAAGAACGGTCAGACTGATCAAAGCACCGATGACCAGCAGAACGCTTCGGCGGTAGTATCCCCACAAACGGTTTGCTGAAACCGGGTCACGTCAAGGACCAAGCCGGCCATTCACAAATATGCGCAGCTGGCGCACTCCAACAGCGGCACGGGCGAACATGTCTTTTCCCACCAGAAACAGGGGACAGAAAATTCCACCAGTAACCATGGAGGTAGGTGGGTCTGGTTCTTGTCAGAACATATTAAGTGGGAATCACCTACAAGTTGGGGGGAGATTACACTTGTTTCTGAAGGAATGGTATGGGATAACATCAGAGTTGTTTATACTGTGCAGTATACAAGGGTTTCGAATTGAATTCCTTCCCAATTTGTGTCCACCCACACAGCATACACCAAGTCGGGCACTCATTTTCTCACAAAAAGAGAATTTGGAGGTTCAAGCTGAAATTGAAAAGTTATATAAAAAAAGGGGTAATTGAGAAGGCAGTTTATCAACCTCACCAATTCGTGTCTAATATTTTTCCTAGGTCAAAGAAGGATGGGGGGTGTCGAATCATCCTTGACTTGACGAGCCTTAATCCTTTTGTCCAGTATAAACATTTCAAAATGGAAACATTTGTTACTGCCAAACAACTGATTTCCAGAGGATTTTATATGGCATGTATAGATCTTAAGGATGCATATTCATAGGGATCTGTTCATAGGGAGTGCCTGTTCATAGGGATCATCGGAGATATTTGAAATTTAGCTGGATGAGGCAATTATGGCAATTTATAGCACTACCTAATGGGTTAACATCGGCCCCTAGATTATTTACAAAACTGTTAAAACCAGTACTGGGGATACTCCGGGCTCAGGGTCATGTTGTAATGGCTTATTTGGATGATATCTTAATCATAGGGAAGTCTCGGGAAGCAGCTGAATTATCTGTTTCAGTTGTTAAACTCATGTTTGAGAGATTGGGGTTTCTCATTCATCCAGTTAAATCCAAATTGATACCAGTTAGAGTTATTGATAATTTGGTATTCACTATTAACTCAACTCACATGTGAGTGACTCTGCCCAGGGGCAAGAGATTAGATTTAATTGAAAGCTGTAACAAGCTCATGGTGGAGCAACAACCTTCAATTAGACATGTGGCCAGCTTGATTGGCAAATTAGTGGCTGCCTTTCCAGCTGCACAATATGGACCTTTACACTACCAAAATTTACAACGAGCAAAGGTACAGGCACTCAGGATACATGCAGGTCATTTCGACAGGCACATGCAATTACCAGCTGAAGCCATTGCTGAAGAGCATTGGTGGATAATGAACATCTCAAGTTGCTCCAACAAAATTCTGGTTGAGGAACCTTCAGTTGTCTTACAGACTGATGCTAGTGCCCTAGGTTGGGGGGCTACTGATACCATCTCTAGCTGTGGAGGCAGATGGAATAGGCATGAGGCATTTATCCTTCAATCACATGGGATTAACTAGTTAGAGTTATTGGGAGCATTTTATGGGCTTAAGGCTTATTGTACTGCTAAGCGTCACTTGCATGTTCAGCTTCAGATTGATAACACTACATGCAGTGGCGTATGTTAATCACATGGGTGGAATCAAGTCGGAATCTTGTGATAGATTGGCTAATCTTATTTGGCACTGGTGCATTACAAGAAACATTTGAGTTTCAGCTATCTACCTACCAGGTAGATTCAATATCTGAGGCCCAGGAGCAGTTGCAGTGGGAGGAGCAACGTCCGAGTGGTGTATTTAACACTCGATCACTGGGTTTGGTTTACAGAGGCCCAGGAGCGGTTGGAGCGGTTGCAGTGAGAGGAGTGCCCAAATCTGTAACATTCCAACGTTCTGTTCCATTCGCATTTCAAAACAAGTGGACTAGAGGAAGCAGCTGATTGGGAATCAGATCCCTGCTGATTTCTTACAGCACTTTGTATTGTTTCCTGGGTAAGGGGGGAGTATGAGTGCCAGGGCAGTTTACTGTTCTGGATGTCAGATGTGGCAGGTCATGGAGTCTGATAGCCTTCCAGAAGTCTACATCTGCACCAGGTAGAGCTCGATGACCTCCATCTGGTCAGGGAGAGCGAGGAGGTCATAGAGAGGAGTTACAGAGAGGTGGTCACTCCAAGACCACAGGAGGCAGGCACGTGGGTCACGGTTAGGAGGGGCAAGGGGCAGAGGTAGGAACTAGAGAGTACCCCGGTGGCTGTACACCTTGGCAATAACTACTCCTGTTTGAGTACTGTTGGGGGGGATAGTCTACCTGGGGGTAGCAACAGCGGCCGGGCCTCCGCTACAGAGACCGGCCCTGTTGCTCAGAATGGTAAGGAAAAGAAGAGGAGGGCAGTAGTAATAGGGGACTCTATAGTTAGGGAGTCAGATAGGCGATTCTGTGGACACAGTCAGGAGACCCGGATGGTAGTTTGCCTCCCTGGTGCCAGGGTCTGGGATGAGTCTCAATGTGTCCAAGATATCCTGAAGTGGGAGAGGAGCCTGAGGTCGTGGTACATATAGGTACCAATGAGATAGATAGAAAAAGAGAAGAGGTCCTGAAAGGAGAATTTAGGGACTTAGGAGGAGAGTTAAGGAGAATGACTGCAAAGGTAACAGTCTCAGGATTACTGCCTGTGCCACGCGACAGTGAGAGTAGGAATGGAGCGAGGTGGAGGATAAATGCGTGGCTGAAGGACTGGTGCAGTGGGCAGGGAGTCAAATTTCTGAATGATTGGGACCTCTTTTGGGGAAGGTGTGACCTGTACAAAAGGACGGGTTACACTTGAACCCGAGGGGGACCAATATCCTGGCGGGGAGATTTGCAAAGGCTACTGGGGAGACTTTAAACTAGAACGGTTGGGGGGAGGGACTCAAATAGAGAAAGCTAGTGGACAGTGTGTGAGGCAGGAGGCAGAGAAGGGAAGCACTCAGACCCAACATGTAGGGGGGGAAAGAAGAAAAAAATAATAAACAGAGAATAAGAGGTGGTGGGGTTCTTAAATGTGTGAGCAAAGAGACAGAGGGGTGTAAAATTAGGGTAGAAGCAATAGGTAGCAAGGTGAAGAGTAAAAGTGGCAGGCAGACAAATCCAGGGCAAAAATCAAAAAGGGCCACTTTTCAACATAATTGTATAAGGGGTAAGAGCGTTGTAAAAACAAGCCTGAAGGCTTTGTGTCTCAATGCAAGGAGCATTCATAATAAGGTGGATGAGTTTTTAAAAAAAAATTAAAAAAATTATTTTTATTAGAAGTACGGTAATTTACAGTAATACACAACACTTATATCTTAGTACATTTTTTATACCGCTTCATTTTTTAAGCTTTAAGAGAAAGATAGAAGTAAGAAAAGTAAAGAAAGTGCGCAAAAGTCGTGAAGTGCAAAAGAGTGTTGTGAAAAGAAAGCCCCTTAGAAAAGAAGTTAGAGAAGGAAGTAAAGTAAGAAAGCAGATCCTAGAAAAGAAAGAAAAAGAAAGTAGGAACAATCGCAGAAAGGGAACCACCGACCAAGTCTGTTTTTATTGTTTTACCTCCCATTACCAGGTCCTGATACCATTCTTTATTTATTTATTTTTTAAATTACTATTGCACCTCATGCTTGTAATAGGTCCAAAAACGTAGACCACGTCTTTTGGAATTGGTCTGCTTTCCCTGCTAAGAGGAATCTCATCTCTTCCAGATGTAATGTTTCCAACATATTTGATGTCCACATTTTTATTGTTGGTGTGGGCGCATTTTTCCAGAATTTAAGTATGAGCCTTTTACCCATTATTAGCCCGTAATTGAATAAGTTCTACTGGTACACATTTAATTCAGGGATACCTTCCGATATTCCAAAAATGATCCATTCTGGTTTTGGTACCAGTTTTATTTTAATTAATTTTGAGAAAATATCAAATATTTCATACCAAAGATTTTGGATTTTTGTACAAAAAACAAAAGAATGCGCTATGGTAGCTTCTTGACATAGACATTTATCACAGATTGGTGAAACATTAGGAAAGATTTTATTTAATTTAGTTTTTGAATAATATAGTCTATGTAATGTTTTGAATTGGATGAGCGTATGTCGTACGTTGATCGAACATTTATGCACCTGTAGTAAATGGTTATCCCAGCTCTCTTTTGAAATTTTTATAGCTAATTCTTGTTCCCAGTCTCTTCTAATTCCATCTGTTGTGGGTATTTCTATGTTTAAAATGATATTATATAAGTACGATATTAGATTAGCTGATTCCGCCTTTGTCTTCATTGCTTCATCTAGTAAGTCGGAAGGCATATTATGATAGTCTTTTGTGTATTTTTTTAGGTAATCACAAATTTGTAGATATTTAAAATATTGATTATTTTTCAGATTATATTTCAGTTGTAGTTGTTGAAATGATAGTAATTTTCCCAGTTCATACAGATCTTCGAGCGTTTTGATTCCCATTCTTTCCCATTGTATAAATGATTTGTTTATGGTTGAAGGTTTAAACGATGGGTTATTAACTATTGGTGTTGAGAGAGATAGGTTTCTTAATTTTAGATTCTGTTTTATTTGTTTCCATGTTCTAATTGTGCTATTTATAATTGGGTTTTTATTATAATTTTTATTATTCAAATTTATTGGAGAGAGAATAATCGCTCCTATATTACTCGGGGAACAGTCCTCTTTTTCCATTATAATCCAGTCCACCTGCTGGGCAGAATTGTCCAGCAGGTGAATCATATTTTTAATATTTACTGCCCATTTATAATACATAAAGTTAGGGAGCGCGAGACCCCCCAACTCTTTTCGTTTATTAAGGTGCGCACTTTGTATTCTATGGGATTTATAATCCCATATAAAATTTGTAATGTCTGAGTCCAATTTTTTGAAAAACTTTTTTGGGATATATATAGGTATTGATTGAAATAGGTATAGGATTTGTGGTAAGAAAATCATTTTTATAGCATTTATTCTGCCTATTAAGGACATCGGAAGTGTTTTCCAGAATTTAATCATATTATTTAATTTCTTAAGTAAGGGATTATAATTGGCTTTAAACATATCCTGGTAATTTCTAGTAATTTCAATTCCCAAATATTTGAATTTTTCTATGGCTATTTTAAAAGGGAATTTCCTGAGGTGTGTTGAGTCTTTTGGTTTTATCGACATAATTTCACTTTTGTTCCAGTTTATTCTATATCCTGAAAAGGATCCAAAGTCCTCAATTAAATTTAATATATTTGGTATACTAATTTGTGGTTTTGTGATGTATAATAGTACGTCATCGGCATATAAGGATATTTTGTTATTTGAATATTTTGTATTATAACCGTAAATATCCATGTGTGTTCTTATTTTTTCAGCAAGGGGTTCAATTACTAAAGCAAATAACAGCGGTGATAATGAACATCCTTGTCTATTGCCCCTTGATAGTTCAAATTTCGAGGATAATATATTATTAGTTAGTATTCTAGCCGTAGGTTTGTTATATAATAGTTTTATCCATGCAATGAAGTTCTCTCCCAATTGGAATTTTTGCAATACTTTAAACATATAGTCCCATTCTACTTGATCAAACGCTTTTTCTGCGTCCAATGAGATGATAGATAACTCTTGGTCCTGAGATTTATGCGAGTGCATTATGTTAAGCAAACGTCTCAAATTATTAAATGAATGTCTCTTAGGTATAAATCCTGTTTGATCCTCATTTATTAGTCTACAAACATACCTGCTTAGTCTACTGGCTAGTGTTTTCGCTATTATTTTTTGATCCGTATTTAACAAAGCTATAGCTCTATATGATCCTGGTTCTTCTATATTTTTATCTTTTTTAAGTATTAATATAATCGTTGATTCTGCTAGTGTTTCTGGTAAGTTTTGCTCTTTAAAAGCATGTGTATACATTTTCTGTAATCGTGGAGTAACTATGTCATAAAAAGATTCATAAAATTCATTACTGAATCCGTCTGGTCCTGGTGTTTTTCCATTCTTTAGTGTTTTTATTGTGTCTTCTATCTCCTTAGGAGTGATTTGTGCTCCCAGTTCCTCTTGTTCCCTCAGTTCTAATTGTGGTAGGTTACAGTTATCTAAGAATTCTGAGATTTTATTATTATCTAGGAGCATTCGTAATAAGGTGGATGAGTTGAATGTGCAGATAGCTATTAATGATTATGATATAGTTGGGATCACGGAGACATGGCTCCAGGGTGACCAAGGCTGGGAGATGAACATCCAGGGATATTCAATATTCAGGAGGGATAGACAGAAAGGAAAAGGAGGTAGGGTAGCGTTGCTGGTTAGAGAGGATTAACGCAATAGAAAGGAAGGACATTAGCTTGGAGGATGTGGAATCGATATGGGTTGAACTGCGAAACACTAAGGGTCAGAAAACACTAGTGGGTGTTGTGTACAGGCCACCTAACAGTAGTAGTGGAGTTGGGGATGGCATCAAACAGCAAATTAGAAATGCGTGCAACAAAGGCAAAACAGTTATAATGGGTGACTTCAATCTACATATAGATTGGGTGAATCAAATTGGCTGGGGTGCTGAGGAAGAGGATTTCTTGGAATGTATGCGGGATAGTTTACTAAACCAACATGTAGAGGAACCAACGAGAGAGCAGGCTATTCTAGACTGGGTATTGAGTAATGAGGAAGTGTTAGTTAGCAGTCTTGTTGTGCGTGGCCCCTTGGGCAAGAGTGACCATAATATGGTTGAGTTCTTCATTAAGATGGAGAGTGACATTGTTAATTCAGAAACAAGGGTTCTGAACTTAAAGAAAGGTAACTTTGAGGGTATGAGACGTGAATTGGCCAAGATAGACTGGCAATTGATTCTTAAAGGGTTGACGGTGGATATGCAATGGAAGGCATTTAAAGACTGCATGGATGAACTACAACAATTGTTCATTCCAGTTTGGCAAAATAATAAATCAGGGAAGGTAGTGCATCCTTGGATAACAAGGGAAATTAGGGATAGTATCAAAACAAAAGATGAAACGTACAAATTAGCCAGAAAAAGCAGCCTACCAGAGGACTGGGAGAAATTCAGTCCAGCAGAGGAGGACAACGGGCTTTATTAGGAAAGGGAAAATAGATTATGAAAGAAAACTGGCAGGGAACATAAAAACTGACTGCAAAAGTTTTTATAGATATATGTAGAGAAAAATATTAGTTAAAACAAATGTAGGTCCCTTGCAGTCAGAAACAGGTGAATTGATCATGGGGAACAAGGACATGCCAGACCAATTGAATAACTACTTTGGTTCTGTCTTCACGAAGGAAGACATAAATAATCTGCCGGAAATAGCAGGGGACCGCGGGTCAAATGAGATGGAGGAACTGAGAGAAATCCAGGTTAGCCGGGAAGTGGTGTTAGGTAAATTGAATGGATTAAAGGCCAATAAATCCCCTGGGCCAGAAAGGCTGCATCCCAGAGTACTTAAGGAAGTAGCCCCAGAAATAGTGGATGCATTAGTGATAATTTTTCAAAACTCTTTAGATTCTGGAGTAGTTCCTGAGGATTGGAGAGTAGCTAATGTAACCCCACTTTTTTAAAAGGGAGAGAGAAAACAGGGAATTACAGACCAGTTAGTCTAACATTGGTAGTGGGGAAACTGCTAGAGTCAGTTATTAAAGATGGGATAGCAGCACATTTGGAAAGTGGTGAAATCATTGGACAAAGTCAGCATGCATTTATCAGGTAAATCATGTCTGACGAATCATAGAATTTTTCGAGGATGTAACTAGTATAGTGGATAAGGGAGAACCACTTATCTGGACTTTCAGAAGGCTTTCGACAAGGTCCCACATAAGAGATTAGTATACAAACTTAAAGCACGCGGTATTGGGGGTTCAGTATTGATGTGGATAGAGAACTGGCTGGCAGACAGGAAGCAAAGCGTAGGCGTAAATGGCAGGCAGTGACTAGTGGGGTACCGCAAGGCTCAGTGTTGGGACCCCAGCTATTTACAGTATATATTAATGAACTGGATGAGGGAATTGAATGCAACATCTCCAAGTTTTCAGATGACACAAAGCTGGGGGGCAGTGTTAGCTGTGAGGAGGATTCTAGGAGGCTGCAAGGTGACTTTGATAGGTTGGGTGAGTGGGCAAATGCATGGCAGATGCAGTATAATGTGGATAAATGTGAGGTTATCCACTGGTGGCAAAAACAGGAAAGTAGACTATTATCTGAATGGTGGCCTATTAGGAAAAGGGGAGATGTAATGAGACCTGGGTGTCTTGGTACACCAGTCATTGAAAGTAGGCATGCAGGTGCAGCAGGCAGTGAAGAAAGCGAATGGTATGTTAGCATCCATAGCAAAAGGATTTGAGTATAAGAGCAGGGGGGGTTCTACTGCAGTTGTACAGGGTCTTGGTGAGACCACGCCTGGAGTATTGCATACAGGTTTGGTCTCCAAATCTGAGGAAAGATATTCTTGCCATGGAGGGAGTGCAGAGAAGGTTCACCAGACTGATTCCTGGGATGTCAGGACTTTCATATGAAGAAAGACTGGATAGACTCGGCTTGTACTCGCTGGAATTTAGAAGATTGAGGGGGGATCTTATAGAAACTTACAAAATTCTTAAGGGGTTGGACAGGCTAGATGCAAGAAGATTTTTCCCGATGTTGCGGAAGTCCAGGACAAGAGGTCACAGTTTAAGGATAAGGGGGAAATCCTTTAGGACCGAGATGAGAAAAACATTTTTCACGCAGAGAGTGGTGAATCTCTAGAATTCTCTGCCACAGAAGGTAGTTGAGGCCAGTTCATTGGCTATATTTAAGAGGGAGTTAGATGTTGCCCTTGTGGCTAAAGGGATCAGGGGGTATGGAGAGAAGGCAGGTACAGATACTGAGTTGGATGATCAGCCATGATCATATTGAATGGCGGTGCAGGCTCGAAGGGCCAAATGGCCTACTCCTGCACCTATTTTCTATGTTTCTATGTAATATGGTGGCAGACACCAGGTCACGCAAATTCATTGACAACACAGAATGGATGTTGAATCATGATGTATTTAATGATATTGTTGTTCGATATGGGATGCCAGATATCGATTTGTTTGCATCCAGACTCAACCACCAGTTACCTAAATATGTTTCATGGGAACCAGACCCAGGGGCAGCAGCGGCATCTGCATTCTCGCTACACTGGGGAGGAATGTTTTTTATGCATTTCCCCCATTTTGCCTCATCAGTCGGTGCTTGCTCAAGATCAAGCAGGACTCCGTCTCAGGAGTTTTGGTGGTATCCGTGGATGATCAGCCAAGGTTCCCTCTTGTTTTGGACATAATATCACAGCCTCTTATGGCTGTCCCGAAACGTAGTGACCTACTGGTGCACCCTGTAACTGGGGATCAACATCCATTTTACTTCGGAGTCACGTGAGTGACTACGTGAAGAACCCCGTCAGGGTGCATGCGCGTCATTACGTCTGACGCATTGGCGACAACGGCAGCAGGAGCACGGAGCTCTTGCTGCAGGTGAGTAATTACAGCTCCACCAAAGTAAAGACATTGTTTCTGTGTGTTTTTCCCCCACATACAGGAACAAGGAAAAGGTGCAGGTCTGCTGCCGACAAGGAGAGAGAGAGCTGCGGGAGCGCAGTCTCTGAAAGGCAGCCTGTCACCTCGGGGGAGTCGCAAGCCGGTAGCGGTACGGCGACAGACTTGGCAAAGTGCCCAGCCAGGTACACAGCCAACGCCAGTCGGGCGGTCGGCATAACCCAAGTCTGTAAGGGTTGTAGACTCCGCAGAGTCGGGCCACGACAGTCCCATCGGGGACAGGATACCGTTCCCCAGCGGTTATCCAAAAGGAGCAGCTCATACAGGGGCTGCTCCACAGAGACACTCCAGCAGCAGTAGTGCAGGCGGAAAGCCATAGAGAAGGCTCCGCAGGCAGTGCCTAGGAGAGGTCTGCTTCACAAAGCCACAATCCAGGAGGAGTTGTGCAGGCGGGAAGCCTTAGGGAAGGCTCCGCTGGCAGTGCCTAGGAGAGGTCTGCTTCATAAAGCCATACTCCAGGAGGAGTTGTGCAGGTGGGAGGCCGTGGGGACGGCTCCGCTGGCAGTGCCTAGTAGAGGACTGCTTGAAAGCACCCTCTTTGCAAGAGGTGAGTGCAGAAGGGCAGATACGCTCTGACCCTGAGTCCGACGACTTCCAAAGGGAGGGCAGGCAGCTGTCAGAGCTGACACCGTGTGCAGCACGGTTTGCCATGTGGTCGGACGCTGGTGAGCCTCTGGGTGAGGAACTTGCCACCAGCATAAATTACCAAGTTTCACATCAGCTACAGGAGCTGACGATGGATGAGACAGTAACGAAGTATGAATCCCCAATCAACTGTGGACTGTTAAAAGTTCCTGTTGGGAACAGGAAGAATTGGGGCAAGATGGGCATACTAATGAAAGCCCAGGAGCATGTGAAGCTCCAGCATATTTTTAAAGTTGCTGGCATCTGGTATAACGAGCTTTGCCAGGATGGTGGATGGAAAGGCCATGACAAATTACAACAAAAGGCGCTATTGTGGAGTGCCCACTTTGAGATCAACTGCCTCCGCAAGATGCGATTAGACCAACCATCAATGCTAAATATGCTTCACTCTGCCAGCCTGGCACAGTGCAACCGGCACAGCTGTGAGGCAAGGATTTCGCACAGCAGGTGAAGGAGCTGGAGGAGGAGGCTAAGACGGCAGCCACATATTCACCAAAGCGGAAGTATCCCTATAAGGGAGCAGACTGGTCCGGGCAAGGGACGGGTCCAGCTACGATGCAGCGCAGTTGGCGTTCGGCTGTAGCACCGCCACGGAGGTGAGATATCCAGCTCAAGGCCGGGGAAGAATGCCAGGTGGTAAGGAGGTAAGAGGGTCTGGTTCTCATGTAGACAGATCTAATGTGATACAATTAAATGTTTACCTCAGATATGTTTATACTGAAGGTTTAAAATTCAGCTGGATGGGGCAATTATGCCAATACAATCCAGTGCCTAATGGTTTCTCTTCAGCTCCAAGAGGGATTACAAAGTTGTTAAAACCTATTCTAGGCATGATGAGAAGTCAAGGTCATGTGCTCATGGCTTAGCTAGATAATATCTTGATTGTAGGACAATCAAAGGAAACAGCTGAAGCATCAGTGGCAGTTGGTAAAAAACATTTTTAATTGGGCTTTATAAGCTATCCAGAGAAATCTAAATTTATACCTGTGACACAAATTGACTAGTTGGGTTCACAATGGACTTAATCAACATCATTGTGACCTTGCCCAGGCAAAAAAGGGTAGAGCTAATTAAGAGCTATATCAAGTTAATTGCTGACACACAGCCTTCAATTAGCCAGGTGACAAGTCTGCTGTGGTAATGGCTGGCAGCATTTCCAGCAGTTCAATATGGCCACTTTATTATCTACAATTACAAAGGTCAAAGGAACAAGCATTGAGGATACATTGGGGTCATTATAATAGACCTATGCTTCTATCAATAGAGGCTGTTGCTGATGTACAATGGTGGATTCAGCATGTGTCCACTAGTAGTTCCAAAGTGTTATTGGACCAAGCTTCCATGATTTGCAGACAGATGTCAGAGCACTTGGGTAGGGTGCTACCGATACAAGATCCAGCGGTGGAGACAGATGAACATTGCTTCTGCAAACATGGGGAATTAACCAAGAGTATTTTATGGACTCAAGGCTTATGGCACTAACTAAACTAGTTTGCATGTGCAGTGCAAAATAGACAACACTACAGCAGTTGCTGATATGAATCACATGGGTGGAATCAAATCGTTATCATGTGACAGGTTGGCAAATACAATTGGACCTGGAGTAGGGATAGAGAGATTTGGATTGGAGCTATCTATCTGCCAGGGAAACTTAATGTAGTACCAGATGGCAGCTCACAAAAATTCCATCATAACACAGAGTGGATGTGGAACCAGGATGTGTTCAAGAACATAGTACTTCTATATGGTAGGCCAAAATATGTTTCATAGGCACCAGATCCAGGGGCAGTGGCAATTGATGTTTTTTCACTAAATTGGGATGATATGTTTGTGTACATTTTCCCACCATTCTGCCTCATAGGTCGGTGTTTGAGAATATCAAGCAGGATGCCGCTTCAGGGGTTTTGGTGATACCAAATTGCCTGATTCAACCATGGTTCCCTTTGATGTTACAGATAGCGATCCAGCCTCTTTTTGCTGATTCCAAACAGTAGGAATTTGCTGGAGCATCCAGTAACGCATTAAGTTCATCCGTTATGTGATGGTATGGATCTGTTAATTTGCAGGTTTTAAGAATGCCTTACATTGGTCGAGGACTTTCTAGGCCAATGGTGGATATACTCACTGCAGCCTGGAGAAAGAGTACTCAAAAACAGTATATGACTTATGGGAAAAAAAAATGGGAACAATATTGTGTTCAAAAGAATATTCAATATGATACTGTAGTTATTGAAAATGTGTTAGAGTTTATCTACACTTTATTATGATGAGGGTCTTAGCTATACTGCTATCAATACAGCTAGAAGTGCTTGGTCGGCATATCTTCTAATAGGTACACGGACACAAAGTATAGGTTCTCACCCTCTCATATCTAGGTTGATGAAAGGAATCTTTAATTCCAAACCGCCTAAGCCTAGGTATATGGTAATCTGCGAGGTAAGTGTTGTTCGTAACATACTTCGTCATTGGGTCCTTGTCACGTCTATAACTTTGTTAAAATTAACCATGAAATTGGCTATGCTAATGGCATTGGTGTCAGTACAGAGAGTGCAGACTTTCCAAAAACTTCAGTTCGAGAGAATGGAAGTGAATACAGAGAATGTTCTGTTTTATATTTCTGACCTGCTCAAACAAAGCAGGCCAGGTGTGACAGGTTTTAAGATTGTGTTCTCAGCATATCCTACAGCTCCATGTTTATGTGTAAGGACACATTTGTTACATTACATTGAAGCCACAAGGGCTTTAAGACAAGAAGAAACAGGATTATTTCTCAGTTACAAGAAGCCAACATAAAAGAGTGGCAGTTCAGACTATCTCAAGGTGGTTAAAGCAAGAGTTGGTTCAGGCAGGAATTAACATTTATGTGTTTACATCTCATTCCACTAGCGCAGTAGCAACATACGCGGCCAGGGCGATGGACGTTCCCATCGACCATATATTAAAAGCGGCAGGTTGGAAAAATGAACTTGTGTTTCAGCAATACTACCATCGGCCGATTGCCGATGGAGGGCTGTTTGCCAACTCAATATTGAGTGCTGTTGCTATTGTTTAAAGTCTGTTTTCAATACTGTTTCATTCTGTTTCGTTTGTTGCCCTACATTAAGAGGGTTTATTGGTTGTTTTATGACCAAAAATAAAACTGTTTGTTTTTGCATGATATGCAATGTCATGTTTACAGCATCATTGATGATACTCAGTCAATCGATGCAGTGAGAAGCCGGGATTTTAATCTGCGGCATAAAAATCACAGAGCTTTAAAATCTTCACGTAGTCAATCACGTTGGTGCTTACGTGCCCGCCACGCCCAACCCTCTCTCATAGAAAAAAGGTCATAATGGTAGTTCTCATGTTGATCATCTTAATATGTTACTTCAATTATGGTGTTGTCTGTGATTTCATACCGCTGCTTTGAAGATTGACGCGCATGCGCCCTGACGGGGTTCTTCACGTAATCACCAATGTAACTCCTCATAAAATAAAGATCAAACTTCAAACTGGTAAGTTCTCGTTTAATCTTACTATTATATGACCGTATTGATCTGTTAATTTGCAGATTCTGAATAGGCCATACCTGGGGCTTGGACTATCCGATCGAACCGTGGATGTGATCACTGCGGCCTGGAGGGATAGTACCAAAAACCAGTACATCTCTCATGTCCGAAAATGGGAGGTGTTCTGCTTACGGGGGAACATTACATATCACACGGCATGCATCTCAGATGTGCTAGAATTTCTGTCTATATTTTGCTATATTTTGATGAAGGGTTGAGCTATAGTGCCAGGAGTGCCCTGTCATCACACTTATGGCTGGGGTCGGAACAACATTCTGTTGGATCTCACCCGTTAATATCCCGGTTTATGAAGGGTATTTTTAATTCCATTCCCCCCAGGCCCAGGTATTCTGAAATCTGGGATGTGAGCTTGGTACTCATGTTGCTTCGCCAGTGGGCTCCAGCCACAGCCCTTTCTTTGCCCAAAATCACTCTTAAGGTGGTCATGCTCATGGCGCTGGTTTCAGCGCAACGGGTCCAGACATTGCAGAAGCTGCGACTGGACAGGATGGTATCATCTGGAAATAAAATTACGTTTTACACTTATGATTTAATTAAGCAGAGCAGACCAGGGGTGTCAGGGTTCAAGCTTATTTTTTCGGCATACCCCTCGGATTTATGACTGTGTGTAGTGTCGCACTTGCAATATTATATCAAGGTCACCAAGAGCCTCATAGGTTCGGAGTCAGCATTATTTATTAGCCACAAAAAGCCGCATATGAAAGTGTTGGTTCAGACCATTACAAGGTGGCTGAAACAGGTTTTGGTTTGTGCAGGAGTAGACACTGACAATTTTAAATCTCACTCCACCAGGGCGGCATCAACGTCAGCAGCGAGGGCAATGAACGTCCCTCTCGACCATATCCTCGCGGCCGCAGGATGGTCAAATGAATTGACTTTGCAACGGTTCTATAACAAACCGCTTACCGAACCGGGGGTATTCGCCCATTCTATTTTAAGTTCTGTTTCATAACTTCCCCCTGGGAGAGATGGGCCGCTATTGTTTTTCTTTGTTAAATAAACCATTAACAGATTAAATCAATGCCATGGTCAATGAATTGTTTATTATTCACTCATCCTGAGTCAATTGCTGCAGTGAGACCCCTGGATTCGTATCTATGGCATGAAATCACAGAGCTTTGAAATCTTCACGGAATCACTCACGTGACTCCGAAGTAAAATAGTAAGATTAAACAAGAACTTACCAGTTTGAAGTTTGATCTTTATTTTATGAGGAGTTACGATGAGCGATTACGTGCCCACCGCTCCCAACCCTCATATCACAAAGGTCATCTGGTAGTTCTAGGTTTCTAATCTTACTATGTTACTTCAATTACTTTTATCTGTGATTTCACACCGCTGCTTTGAAGATTGACGCGCATGTGGACTGGCGGGGTTCTTCACGGAATCGCTCCTCGTAACTCCTCTTAAAATAAAGATCAAACTTCAAACTGGTACGTTCTCGTTTAATCTTACTAATTTCATCTGGGACTACAAAACCCACAGAATACACAAAATACATTTGTGTAAATCTAAAGAAAATGGAGGATTAGCCCTTCCTAATTTCCATTTCTACTATTGGGCGACTAATATTAAAAACATAATTTTCTGGATGGATGATACATGTCAACAGGTAAATTGGTTAAAAATGGAGAGGGAAGATTGTTTGCCTTTTAACATAGGCGCGATTCTTCTTTCTCCAACACATCTGAATAAATCAACGTATGAGCAAAATCCGGTAATGCACAGTATCCTACGTATCTGGAAACAGTTGAAATTAAGTCTCAAACTGAGAAATTTCTCTCTCCTTCTACCTATCGCTAACAATCCCTCATTTAAACCGTCTACTTTAGATAAGGCGTTTGCGCAATGGAAAAACTCAAGAATTAAAATGGTGGGAGACCTCTATAAGAAGGGGATTTTCCTCTCGTTTCAAGAACTACAGGAGAAATATCATTTGAAAGCAAGCAATCTGTTTAGATATCTTCAAATCCGCGATTATGTGAAAACATATACACAAGACTGTCGTTTTATGCATCCAGATATACTAGAAGATTGTTTGAATAGACATGCCGACATAAGCAAGTTAACATCTTACATTTATAATACTCTTTTAAATGCACATACCCCACCTTCTGAGATGTATAGGTGAGCATGGGAAGACGAATTGTGTTTATTAATTTCAAAAGATATTTGGGAGGAAAGCCTACTACACATACATTACTGCTCTCTCAATGTCAGGCACTCCCTGATACAATTCAAAATACTGCATAGGCTATACTATTCAAGGACTAAATTGAATAAGATCTTCCCAACTGTCTCCCCTATCTGTGATAAATGCCAGCTCCAAGAAGCGACCTTAACCCATTCCTTTGCATCCTGTATAAAGATACAAAACTTCTGGATGGGAATATTCGATATCTTCTCTAAAACACTTAAAATTAAACTGGAATCAGATACAAAACTGATAACATTAGGTATGTCAGAGGCCTGTTCTAAGTTAACGATATTTCAAAGACGTTTCCTTGACTACGGCCTAATAACTGCGAAAAAACTTCAAATTCTGGAAAAAGACAACAGTTCCCACAGTGAAGATGTGGATCACTGACATGTCCGAGAAACTACATTTAGAAAACATTAGGCTTATTTTGGCTGAAAAAGCAGATCAATTTTTCAAAACATGGTCTCCTTTCACTGAATTTCTGCAACAACAGAATGGTTGAACATAAATTTTAAACCAATGCTAGGGATGGGTGAGCGGGGGCGGGGGGGGGGGGGAGGATAGTGGGGCATATCTCTTTTCTTCTCATATCTCATAACCTCTTTTTTCTTATTTCTCTTCTTTCCTCTCGCACTTCTTTGGTAGTTTAAGGGTCTTTTCTTTTCTTTTTTTTCATTTTTCTTCTTTTTCATTCTTTCCTTTTTTTTCTTTTTTTAAAATTCATGTATTAATGTTAAAAATGAAGTTGTACGAAAGTTGTATAACTGTCATGTCAATTGCTTTATTCTTGTACAATTGCTTCTAATAAAATAAATTCCAAAAAAAAGAATCAGCTTGTCGGCTGAATAGTGATCAGGAATTTTGCTTATATTTCAGATTTCCAGCATCTGCGTTTCTCAATCCTGCTTGAAACAATGGCATCAAAAACACTTCAGCCAGTCATTCATCATTCGTCGAAATCTTGCTACGTGCACATTGTCAGTTACATTTGCCTTTACACCACCAGAGGCTTTACACCACCAGAGGGTTCATGCCAGAAGTGACTGACTAAATGCAAAGTGTTTAGGAATGTTTTGAGGATTGAAAATGGTTGACATACGAATGCAAGTTCTTTAGCATCGATGGGAAAGATCGAGAAAAGAAAAAACTGCAGCCCATCGAGCAACGTGTTTCAATAGACAAAAGACAATTGACAATAGACAATAGGTGCAGGAGTAGGCCATTCAACCCTTCGAGCCAGCGCCACCATTCAATGTGATCATGGCTGTTTTTTGTTTCTGCCTTCAATGGACCCACATTTGTCTTTACTAATAGACAACATTAGTTTCCCTAAAGATTGCAGCTCAGTAGAAAAGCCAAGGAAGCAAACTGTGTTCAGAACTGTGTTCAGTTCTGGGCACCATGTTATAGGAAAGATGTTATCAGCTGGAAAGGGTACAAAGAAGTTTTACGAGGATTAGGCCGGGTCTCGAGGGTCTGAGCTCTCGGGAGAGGTCGAGTAGGCTGGGACTCTATTCCTTGGAGTGCAGGAAGATGAGGGGGGATCCTACAGAGGTATATCAAATCATGAGAGGAATAGAGCGGGAAAACGCACAGTCTCTTTCCCAGTTGGGGAATCAAGGACCAGAGGGCATAGGTTTAAGTTGAGGGGGAAAAGATTTTATAGGAATCTGAATTGTAACTTTGTCACACAAAGGGTGGTGGGTGTATGGAACGAGCTGCCAGAGGAGGTAGTTGAGGCAGGGGCTATCCCAACATTTAAGAAACAGTTAGACATACACATGGATAGGACAGGTTTGGAGGAATGTGGGCCAAAGGCAAGCAGGTGGAACTAGTGTAGATGGAACATGTTGGCCGGTGTGAGTAAGTTGGGCTGAAGGGCTTGTTTCCATGCTGTATGACTCTATGACTCTAAATAAGGTGTTACCAAACATTTCTGGTGGTGTTTCAGTGTTCCATCATTGCAGGCTGTTAACTGGGGTTTTAACCTTAAGGAATGGCGATTATTATTCATTTATGTAGCCTATTGAACAGACTGTTCCCAAGAAATAATCTGTTGCAGTTTTATGCATAATGATTATTTAATTCACTTTTTAGGGTCTGGACATTACTGGCAAGGCCAGCATTCATTTCCCATCCTTAAGTGCCCCTCAGAAGTTGGTGGTGAGCTGCCTTTTTGATCCTCAATCCTTGTAGTCCTTCAGCTGAAGATACTCTTCCAGTTTTGTTGGGGAAGGAATTACATGTTTTAGCCCCAGCAATCATGAAGGAATCAAGTCAAGTCAAGTCAAGTCAAGTCACATTTAATTATATAGCACATTTAAAAAACAACTCTCGTTGGCCAAAGTGCTTTACATTTGTTATAAGAATAATATAAACAAACAAACTACATACATATATACATATAGCCCTCGCTCAGAGGACGTCAAGAAAGGCTTGGGAGTATAGATATTTTAGTCTTGACTTAAAGGAGGCGATGGAGGGGGCAGTTCTGATGGGAAGGGGGATGCTGTTCACAGTCTAGGAGCTGGAACCGCAAAGGCGCGGTCGCCCCTGGGCTTATGCCTAGACCGCGGGATATTCAGCAACCCCAAGTCGGCCGATCTGAGGGACCTGGAGGTGGAGTGGTGGATAAGAAGACTTTTAATGTAGGTGGGGGCAAGCCCATTGAGGGCTTTGTAGACATAGAGGAGGATCTTGAAATGTATACGGAACTGCACAGGGAGCCAGTGGAGAGAGGCCAGGATTGGGGTGATGTGGTCCCTATGGCAATATGTTTCCATTATTGGGATTGAATGCAACTCGGCAAGGAACCTACAGATAGTGGTGTCCTGGTGATCTGTTGCATCTGTCCTTCTTTGTGTAGAACCTGTAGGTTTGGGAGGTGCGTTTAGGTGTAGCCTTGGTTCGTAATTGCAGTGTAGATATATATGTAGTGCACACTGCAGCTGGTGGTGGAGTGAATGTATCTTTAGTTTGTTTGATGGGGTGCCAGTTAAGCGGGCTGCTTTTTCATGGATGGTGTCAAGCTTCATTGGTGTTGTTGGAGTTGCACGCATCAAGGCAAATGGATAGTATTGCATTACAATGCCTTCTAGATGGTGGAAAGGATTTTAGTTTAAGTTCTATTGTTTCATATCAAACTCACCACAGGTTGTCAGTCTCTAGTATCCACAGTTATTAAGTGACTGATTCAATTGAGCTTCTGATCAATCCTGACTCCCAAGATATTCCCAAGGTGGGGAACTTGACATTGTTACTCCATTGAATATTATAGAACATAGACAAGTATAGTGCAGGAACAGGACCTTCGGCCCACAATATCTGTGCAAACATGATGCCACTTTAAACTAATCTCTTCTGCTGACACCTGATCCCAACCCTTCCATTCCATGAATATCCCTAACCAACATGCCTATCTAAAAGCCTCTTAAACAACAGTAGGAATGACAAGGGTAGTGAGACTCTCCTGTTGGAGATGATGATTGCCAAGCACTTTTAAGACAGCAATATTACTTTCCACTCATCAACTCATGGTTGAATGTTGTTAGGTTTTGCTGCATGCAGTCATCAGCCATTTAATTTGCTAAGTCTCACGGTTCCAGGGATTTGGGTTTGATTCTGACCTCTGGTGTGGTCTGTGTGGAGTTTTCAACTCACTGCGGACATGTAGCTTTCACCTGCATGGCTGGATTCCTCCCACATCCCCAAAATGTGCTTGTTAGTAGGATAATTAACAATGGTAAATTACCTTGTGTAGGTAGGTGGGAAGTTGATGAGGCATAGAAGTAGGTGGAGGAATGAGGTTGTTGGAAATACTCTGATCGCCAAGGCGAAAGGGTTCCTTCTAAGTCATTATCAAATATGAAATAAATATGTATTACATGGAACTTTGAGCAATCTGCAGCAAACTTCCCCACTTTTGTCCTTAAGGTGGAAAGAAGATCTTTGATGAAGCAGCAGACTTGGTTCAGGTTTCGGAGAATCAAACATATCCCTCTGCTCCTCTGCTATCTGAACTAACTTGTTTTTCTATTTCTCAATTCCAATGAAGGGTGAAACGATTATGTTTCTCTCTCCACAGATGCTCTCTGATCTTTCTTACAATTTCTCTTTTTATGTTGCCTCCTAAGTAAAATCTGACATTTGTCTAATAAATCACACAGCAATCTCCATTGTTGCATGGTGTCACAGTCATGCTGCAGATGGTGTAGCTCCTGTGGAGCTTCAGTAATGTGGTTCAATCCTAATCTCCGATGCATTCTGTGTGGAAATTGCACATTCTCCACGTGTCTGCATGGCTTTATCACATGTGCTATAGTTTTCTTCCTCATCCCAAAGACATGGCCGTAGGTCAATTGGCTCTGTATTTTGCTCCGTCTAAGTGGGTGTTGGGACAATCAGGGTAGAGTTGAAAGGCATGTGAAAGAATAAGTTACAGGGAAATGACTTTCTTCTCTGCTGTAAGGAAAATGTGAAAATGTCACTGGAAATCGACTGGGAATTCCAAAATCATTGCAGATACAATAGAGGCATTTGTGTGGCTGTTATATATAGGCACATGGATATGCAGGGAATGGAGGGATATGGATCATGTGCAGGCAGATGAGATTAGTTTATCTTGGCATCTTGTTTGGCACAGACATTATGAGCCGAAGGGGGTGTTCCTGTGCTGTACTGCTCTATGTTCTATGTTCATTATCCTCACATCCTCACTAACAGTGAGGTACCCTAAAACTTCCCATAGACATGTTAAACCTAGGAAATCTATTAAGCTGGGAAGAGAGGGATTGGAAAAACCCTATTTAGAGAAATTTTCTGGCTCCTCAAAATTATCCAAGATATAAATATACAAAAATATGAACATGCGAATTAGTGGTAGGTGTGGGCCACTTGATCCTTCAAGCCTGCTCTGTTGTTTAATAAGATCATGGTTGATCTGATTTTAACCTCAACTCCACATTTCTACAGTAACCACTTTCCCCCTCCGTTTGTCAAGCCTCTGAGTTTAAAAATATTGAAAAGCTCCTTCATTTAAAGAAGAGTTTCAAACTCTAAACCCTCTGAGAGAAATGTTAGGTCCTCAAGTCTGTTGCATTCCAAAATGTTGTTGTAAAAAATATTCCAGGAGTTTGTTGTAAAAAACTTTGCGCATAAACCACAGGAAACTATATAGCACAAGGGCTCCATGATTATTTCAATTATTACTAATGGTTTAATGTGGCTTGTGCCATTCAATAATGTCAGTTACTTGTACCAATGCCTTGTATCCAGTTGAATATTGAATCCAATATCCAGCAGGTGTTTTAGCGTTGTTAGTGGCAGAGAATGGAGTAAATGAGCTCTTCCATTAAAAAGAGGCAGTGACTTAATTTTTTACTTTGTATTACCTTCAGTATCTTGATTTATTGGCTATTTTTGTTTCCATTTGGTGGTAGTGTACAATGGATTAGTTTGATTTTCCTTCATTTAAATTAGGTGAAAGTTTCCTTTGATTGAAAAGTTTCCAATTTTTATCTGTTTGTATTGTTAAACAACATCATTGTAAAGTGAATAGTTAAATCATTCCATCTGAAGATAATATGAACAAATTCTGTCATTTAAGGTACAGCAAATATGTGGAAAACTTCCCAAAAGTAAAGGTCTAAATTCCATGTAAAAAATAATCAATTCATTTTTGCTTCATTTTTTACTTTAAATCTATCAAAAGACATCTACCTATCACTTGATGCCACTGATATGCTGAGATCACATGAGTCGTATCTCACCAAGCAATGCTACTGTAATATAAGTCATTTTCAACTTAATGCTTGCACGTTGCAGATAGCTTGCGCAACCGGTTTCTGTTCTATCAATTCTATCATTTTATCAGAATGCATCACATCTTGGTTTGGGAAAAGCTCCATCCAAGACCGCATAAACTTACAGCGAATTGTGGACGCAGCCCTGACCATCACACAAACCAACCTCCCTTCTAATGACTCCATTTATACCTCACGCTGCCTCGACAAGGCCAGCAGCATAATTAAGGACGTCATACCCTGGCCACTCCCTTTCTTCCCTCTCCCATCAGGCAAAAGGTATAGAAGTGTGAAAAAGCACACCTCCAGATTCAGGTACAGTTTCTTCACAGCTGTTCTCAGGCAACTGAACCATCCTACCACAACCAAAGAGCAGAGAAACTACTATCAACTTCTATGATGACCGTCGGACTATCCTTGATCGGACTTGCTGGCTCTACCTCGCACTAAACATTATTCCCTTAACATGTATCTATATACTGTGAATGGTTCGATTGTATCCATGTATTGTCTTTCTGCTGACTGGTTAGCACGCAACAAAAAGCTTTTCACTGTACCTCGGTACACGTGACAATAAACTAAACTAATCTAAACTAATGACTGATATGGTTTTTGTCGATACATACTACTCCACAAGATGAATTCAGGCTATGAAATAAATGACCATTGATAGCTTTGATTGGTATTAAAGTGGACAGTTTCCCAATAAAGATATTTGTTGAACCTTCATTCACAATGGATTTATTTATCCATTTCTGTATTCGTGCCTACTACTGTGCCTACTATGTTCTGGTGTGCTAAAACAAAGCAAGAATTTCATTGTCCTATCAGGGACACATGACAATAAACTTTCTTGAATCTTGAATCTCTTGAATCTTGAATCTATCCATTCTAACAGCAAAAGTTGCATCAATCATCCAAACTAGCATTGACATGCGCTGTCATATTTTCAGTTTCTTATTTTGTCATTTCTATGATTAATCTACTTATACTAAAATTCTTGGGGCATTTGTGAAACCTTCTTGTCGAGTCCATACACAAAATTAGAAGTTGTTCAGCCAGAGCTGAACACACTTCTCGGCATCAGCATACAATGGTGTCTGTCTTGCGCTTCTTGCGCTTCTTGTGCTTCTTGTGCTTCTTGTGCATGGTGGTGGAAAGTTTGGTGGAAACAGGGCCGCGACGAGAACGCTCTTTCCTTGACCCCATTTGTGAAACTGCCAAACCCACAGATACAATATGTCTCTTGCGAAATGTTATGATCCTTAATGATAGACTAAGTTTGCTCAGATGTAATTCACAACAGATTAAATCGTGTCACCTATACATTTACGCAAAACTGTTCACCTCCAGGTGGCAGTGTAAGTCAACTTGTCAACACAGGAATGTGGATTCCTTACTCTTTAATACTGAATAACAGCACAGAAATGATTATAATTTTTGTTGACCACAATCCTTTTTTTTTGCTGCTATATTAGTGCTGTTTCTTGCCTGAGATATGCGAGGCTACAGATTAAAGTCAATTTATGACCATTTTTAAAAATCACTGCCATTGAAGGAGCAGCCAATCTGAAATGACCATATAGTTTATGAGAAATGTTGCTTCACTGTATCAGATGGAACTGGGCAGAACATGAGTTAACATGAAGCAGTATAGTTATCATTCATCCTTGCCTTCTGGCCACTTAACATCATACATTTCAGACATTTGAAATGTCAAAACATGTCTAACTCACACATGATCTTCATAAATAAGTACGTATCCAATTTTGAGAAACAGCGTGGAAACAGGCCCTCCGACCTACCGAGTCCGCACCAGCTAGTGATGTCCACACACTACTTCTATCCTACACACTAGGGACAATTTACAGAACCAAATTAACCTACAAATCTGCACATCTTTGGAATATGGGAGGAAACTCAAGCATCTGGAGAAAACCCACATGGTCACAGGAAGAACGTACAAGCACCCATAGTCAGGATCGAACGCAGGTCTCTAACGCTGTAAGGCAGCAACCGCTGCCCGACTGTGCCTCCCACCATTGTGCCCTACTCAATGGAGAAGAGCTGGTCAGAGGACCAAAGACGCATTTCTAACCAGGCTAAATACTTTCACAAGTTCATAAGTGATAGGAGCAGAATTAGGCCATTCGGCCCATCAAGTCTACTCCCTCCTAACCCTATTCTCTTTCCTTCTTCCCATAACCCCTGACACCCGTTATGTTTTCATAATTTCCATGATGTTACCAAGAATTACCGAAGTGATAGGAACATAAGTAACAAAAACAATAATTGGCCATTAGGCCCCTTGAGCCCATTTGGCCATTCGCTAAGGCCATGACTGATTCTGTGCATCAAGTCAAATTTACTGCTCGATCCCCAAATCAATGATTCACTTAGTATCCAAAACCTTATTGGTTTCTGCATTAAATAGAGCATTTATAATCCTCTGAAATAGGGAAGTCCAAAATTCATAATCCCCTCAATAAAGAAATTTCCCTCTATTTTGACTTAAATAGGCCACCTCTTATACTTTGGCAATTGCCTCTGGTGCCAAACTCCCCAGCTAGAGGAAGCAACATTGCAGAATCATTCCGTTTGAGAATCTAATGATACTTGTATGTTCTGGAACCATGTTCCTCGACCATTTAGTCAAGAGATTGATTGGAAAGCCAAGGCCCAGGGAGACTGAAGGATTCCTATGTAGACTTCAATTCATATTTCTGCTTTTGCTGAAGCGCAAAAAAAACCAAATAGCAGTCTGGCCTGCCTTTAGGTGTCATCGGGCATTGCTGGAAAGATTGGTAGAAAAATTGGTAGAAAATTCAGGATCCAGGTGATATCAAGCCATAACATTTAAAGACCGATGAATCCATCTTCCCTTGCCTGCAATGCATGTCCCTCATTGTGCCAGAGACCTAACAATTAAAATGCTACAAATGGGAACATATTGATATATCACTGATGCACCAATTTCACCACTCAAGATGATCAAAGCATAAATTCATAATGACTAAGCTTCCTTTTTGACATTATTGCAATTCCTTGTATGGCATGTGGGAGATATCTTCAACCAACTGGTCCAAAGGTTATATTACAGGCATCATTCTGGTAAACCTCCTCTGCACCCTTTCCAAATCCTCAACATCTGACCAGAACTACACACAATACTCCAAATGTGGCCGAGCCAAGGCCCTATAAAGCTGCAACTTGATATCCTGACTTATTATGCTCAATGTCTCAACCAATAAAGGCAAGCATACCATGTATCTTATTTACCAGTCCATCTAGTTGTATTGCACTTACACCCTCAGATTCCTCTGTATATTACATTACATTAAAATATCCTTTTCAGATGGAAATTATATTAGATAGTAAATAGGCAGACTATCTCCATTTAGATCAGTTTGGCCACCCATTAAAGGTAGATGGTAAAGCTAAAAAAGTAATTTAATGATAATGAACAAGAGAATAACAGGAAAATATATGTTTACAGTATCTTTCCTCAGATTATGAATATCCCAGGAATTCTTGAGTGTCCTTGCCCAAACCACTGGAGGACAGCATTGTGAGTTCCCACTGGTCTGCAGGATTTGTGTGATGAATATAGAACATAAACAGTACAGCACAGGAACAGGCCCTTTGGCCCACACTGTCTGTGCCAAACAGGATGCCGAATCCAACTCTTATCTCCCTGCACATAATCCATATCTCTACATTCCCTGCACATCCATATGTCTATCCAAAGGTTTCTTAAAAGCCAGTCATATCTGCCTCCACCACCATACCCGCAGCACGAGCCAGGTACTCACCACCCTCTGTGTAAAAAAATTGCCCTGCATCCCTCCTTTAAACTTTGCCTCTCTCACTTTAACCCATGCCCTCTAGTATTTTTATTTTTCCATCCTGGGGAAAAGGTCCTGACTGTCTACCCTATCTATGCCTCTCATAATTTTATAAACATTTGTCAGGTCTCCACTCAACCTTTGGAGATCCATAGAAAACAATCCAAGTCTGTCCAACCTCTCTCTGAAGCTAATACCCCCTAGTCCAGGCATCATTGTGCTAAACCTGCACCCTTTCCAAAACCTCAACTTCCTTCCTGTAATAAGTGACCAGAACGGCACATAATACTCCAAATGCAACCTAACCAAAGATCTATAAAGCTGCCACTTGACCTTCTGACTTATTATGCTCAATGCCCCAACCAATGAAGGCCATCTACCTGTATTGCCCTTGATCCCCAAGATCCTTCTGGGCATCAATGCTGTTAAGGGATATGCCATTAATTGTATATTTTCCGCTTACATTCAAATTCCCAAAATGTAACACATCACCCTTGCTCAGATTAAACTCCATCTGCCATTTATACGCCCATTTCTGAAGCTGAACTACATCATGCTGTTTACTTTGTTCCTCACAAAATGTGACCCCAGAGTATGATAATAATGTCTTGGCATCTTTGCCCAAATATGCAGTCCCCAGCAGCACGCCTGTGCTTTATTTTTCCCTGTACTGGGTCTACGTGCCCTCCTTTTAGAATTAACAGTTCAGTAGTGAGTAATGAATTCCTCACCTGAACACCCTGATGTTTACAGAAGCAAAATAGCCAGTCAAAGTGGGATTTCTAAGCTCCCACCACAACTTTGGTACTTGACATTGTGACTCCTGGTATTCTGTCAAATGATGGTGGGAGATCTGGTGAATTCCTATGGGAATTTGACTTTATTGGATCAATCCAAAACATCCCACTACCTTGTTACAACTTTAGTCACAACCTACAATCCATCCACCCCCACTCCCTCAGGCTCATCCCCTCCCTCATTATGACCCAAGATCTATTCTATCCGGATCATATATTTATCCACTCTTCCCTTTAAAGACACAGTGGTCAGTTATTCCCTGTGGTGAAGCATTCCATGCTCTAACAACTCTGGATAAAAACATTTCTCCCAAATTTTCTCTGCATTCTCGTAATGACAATTCTAAATTGATGGCCTCTCATAACTCACTCCTAACCAGTGGAAATGGCTTCTTCCCAATCAGTCTGTTAGAATTCTTCATGCTTTTAAATAATTTAAAGAAATCTGTGACCCTTTCAGCCTTGGTTTAAAACAATTCCATGATCTTGAGTTTGTAGGCATAATTTCTTATCTCTTGTATCCATTATCGATCTGTCTTGTTTTAAGCAGGAAAACATGGAAATTAATCATTGAAATATAAATGTATTTCAAGATGAATACAGTTGGAATGTTTATAGTGAAGATAGAAATGAAACGGTTTAAAGAGGGTAGAAGGCCGTCCAGGGAGTCCAAGAGAAGGGGAACCAGTGAAGATGGGTAAAGGGGTCATCAAGGACATTCTTTTAGGAAGGAGATGAGAAGAAATGAATTTTATCAGAGGGTGGTGAATCTGGGGAATTCAAGGCTGTGGAGGCCAAGTCAGTGGATATTTTTAAGGCAGAGATAGATACGGTAGATTTTTGATTAGTACGGGTGTAAGGCTGGAGAATGGGGTTAGGAAGAGAGATAGATCAGCCACGATTGAATGGAGGAGTAGACTTGATGGGCCGAATGGCCTAATCCTAATCCTATCACTTATGACATGATCACTAGGTGGTGAGGACTCTTTCCCATAGAAAAAGGCACGGAGGCTGGGGCGACGGAAGAAAAGCTTGCAGCAGATCCGGAACTCATTGACGTGGGGACAGAAGGGAACAAAGGTGCGGCCTCTGTTGTGGACAGACCGTTCCGTATCAGAAATGGGGAGATCGGGGAGGTGACAACCCAAGGGTGGGGGTTGGGGTCAAAGAGGGGCAGGGGAGTGGATGGAGGTTGAGACAAGATGGTGGGGGTTTATACTTTGTGCCAAACTGTGCTAACAAAGTTGCCTGTCCATAAGGGAGTCTCAGTCTGCCTCGGGTTTCCGACTATCTGTTCTGCTGCCGAACTTCCCATGGCCTGGCAGTGGAGCAATAAGCTGCAGAAGAGAGGGTGTGAGCGCAATAAAGTTCAGCCCCTCAGCTAACTTCTGGAGATGAATGGTGTACCCTTCAGATGATGTTGTCAACCCTATGCACAAAGCTTAATCGTTGACTTGCATTAAAAAATGTAATAACGTTGGTATTTCAACGTGTATGTTAATTTATTTAAATCTATATGAATAGTTTTTTTTAAGTTTCTAACATATCAGAAACATTAAAAAGCAGTGCAAAAGCATTTCTTTGGAAAGAAGGCTGATTGTGGCCCACCTGCAACTCGCAGCCCATCCCAGCATCCTGCAGTTCCCTCTGCACTGGAAAATGTAGTTGGACCAGCTCGCAGGACCATGCAGCTCCTCGTCATGAAGTGGCAAAACTAGTCACAAAGTACAGAAACAGAGGGAACTGCAGGTGCTGGATTCTTGAACAAAGCACAAAGTAATGGAGGAATTCAAAATGGTCAGGCAACATCTTTGTGGGGAATTTACAGACAATGTTTCGGGTCTGGAGTCTTCTTCCTCAAGAATCGTCACTGATTAACTTATCACTGATTGCCACAAGGTATTCCAACTTGTGACTTCCCTCCAATGCTCTTGTTTCATAAGTTCATGTTCATACAGTAAGTTATGAGAAGAATTAGGCCATTTGCCCCATCAAGTTTACTCCACCATTCAATCATGTTTAATCTATCTCTTCCTCTCAATGCCTTCTCCTCATAGCCCCTGACACCCCTACTAATCAAGGACCTATCAATCTCCAGCTTAAAAATACCCATTGACTTAGCCTCCCCAACCTTCTGTGGCAATGAATACCACAAATTCACCACCATCTGACTAAAGAAATTCCTCCTCATAAGCACTTGGATCTGGAGTGGTGAGATTACAAGAGATGATTTATCCAGCTTGTCCCTTTGCTGCATTCTCATGCCATCGTCCGTATTCTTACACTCACCACAGGCAGGACCATCTTTGTCTATCCCTTCCCTACCCACTGCATTTAAACGGCGGTGGGGTGCTCAGACTTAGCATGATGTTCGGGCCCAGAAATGAGAGTTCTCCTGCTTTCATTTTGCTAAACTATCACAATGTTTCACCCTAATGCCCAATTATGCCCTCTCTCACCCCCCCCCCCCTCCACCCTTGTAACTGTTGTGGAATTGGGTGAAAGGGGAGTTGAAATATTTGTTAAAGTGGTTTATTTCCCAAAGGTACCAGGTTGGTGAGCATTTCCCAAAGGTACCAGGTTGACTCGGGCAACACTTCAGACAATTGGTTGCACACCAACCTGAGGAAAGTGATGACGCTTAAAGGAAATCACCCCGAGGCAACCAACCAACCAACGAATGATGACTGCCAGGGAGGAGCTGATGGTTGCAGGAAGAGGGAAAGTGCCCTCAAAGTGAGATGGAAGTCATTGGAGAGAAGCATACCTGGTGGAGAGTCCAGTGAGAGCAAGAGATCCACCACAACCTCCAGGGGAAGAGCCCAACAGGAAGTGGCTCCAACTGTGTCATCCACATGAAAATCTCTCCCCCTTGACTAATCCAGACATAAATTTAATGCCCTCTTAAATTATAACAGGATGAGATGCAAAAG
Organism: Malacoraja senta; assembly: GCA_038087875.1. Taxonomy (NCBI): domain Eukaryota; kingdom Metazoa; phylum Chordata; class Chondrichthyes; order Rajiformes; family Rajidae; genus Malacoraja; species Malacoraja senta. Next base: position 341,697,409 of record CM075977.1, on the reverse strand, counting down.
CTTTGGCCTCCATCAATCAGAGTATTGAGTCATGTTGGGAGGTCATGTTGCAGTTATATAAGATGTCGGTGAAGCCATATTGAGAGTAGTGTGTTCAGTTTTGAGCACCATGTTATAGGAATGATGTTGTCAAGCTGGAAAAGGTACAGAGAAGATTTACGTGGATGTTGCCAGGACTTGAGGGTCTGAGCTACAGGGAGAGGTTGAGCAGACTAGGACTCTATTCCTTTGAGCGCAGTAGGGTGAGGGGTGATCTTATGGAAGTGTACAAAATCGTGAGAGGGATAGATTGGGTAAACGCACAGAGTCTCTTGCCCAGAGTAGGGGAATGGAGAACCAGAGGACATAAGTTTAAGGTGAGGGAAGAAAGATTTAAAAGGAACCTGAGGGGTAACTTTTTTAGACAAAGACAGGTGGGTAAATGGAACGAGCTGCCAGTGAAGGTAGTTGAGGCAGGTACTATCAATGTTGAAGAAACATTTAGACAGGTAAATGGATAGGATAGGTTTAGAGGGATATGGGTCAAAAGCAGGCAGGTGGGACTAGTGTAGATGGGACATGTTGGTCGGTGTGAGCAAGTTAGGCGATGGGCTTGTTTCCATGTTGTATAACTATAATTCTATGCTGAAAACCGTTGTAGAAAGTCATCTTAGTAATTAGATCAGGGATACATCCATTAATGTGTGACGTAGGAGGTACTTCACAGGAAGATGCAAAATGTCATGTGGTTTCTCACTCTAGGATTACTAGTGAAGTCTGTTGGTTTTACTGTTTGCAGCATGGAGAGCGTCAAGGGCCTGTCCCACTGTACGAGCTAATTCAAGAGTTCTCCCGAGTTTCCCCTGATTCGAACTCGGAGAATTACGGTAATAGCCGCTCGTAGATACTCGGGGCTCTCGTGGACATTTTTCAACATGTTGAAAAATCTTCACGAGCTTACCGCGTTTCCCGAATACCTGCCGTTAGTGTTACGAGCCGCTAAGGGACGTCCCGAGCTCCGACGTACCCGCTACGTACATTCTACGTACTTACCACGAGTTGGATTTTTTTAAAACTCGGGAGAGCTCTTGAATTACCTCGTACAGTGGGACAGGCCCTTCACTTTGTCTGGATTGGAAACCGTGATTCCTGACTCATACTCAATGCCCTGACCAATGAAGGCAAGCAAACCAATGCCTCTTTACCACTCTTTATGCTAGTGTTGCCATTTCAGGGAGTTATGGACTTGTGTCCCAAGATCCCTCTGTACATCAATGCTGTTGATGTTCTTGCCATTAATTGTATATTTTCCTCTTACATTCGATCTGCCAAAGTGCAATACCTCACCTATGCTCAGATTAAACTCCATCTGCCATTTCCCTGCCAATTTCTGTCACTGTTCAGCTGTATATTTTGACAGTCTTCCTCACAGTCTGTGACCCCAATCTTGGTGTAAACTACAGCCTTACTGAGCAACCCATCTACATATGCATCCAAATAATTCACACAGTCTCTACAGAGTCCATCTGAATCATGAGGCATGGAGTTTACCTCATTCCCCATGGCTCTATTCCTTAATTCCATGGGCATGGAATTCCAGTGTTAATGTTACTGGAATTATAAATGTGATGATTTCAGATCCTACTTAATAGTGGAGTGTTTGAATTCATCTTGAAAGGTTCTATTGGAAATAAAAAGATATTAAGAATGTAAGATCATAAGAAGTAGAAACAGGAACAGGGTATTCGTTCACTTATTCATGCTCTGCTACTTTTTGAGATCTCTGTGTTCAATGCTACTTGCTCCTAATTCTCCTAATATGTAAATATACATAACTCTCTGCGTTGAATATACTCAGCGACAATGCATCCTGCAGATCTTTGAATAGAAAAATGGTGTTAGATGCACACCCATGGCCTCAGTATCAATACAATGCTGTCTTCCACATCTATTGACATAAACTGCTGCCGAATAGTCGCAGGACCACTAAGGACCAGTTAGTTGCATTTGGTACAATTTAAAAGAACATTTTGCTGACATTGGTTGCCGTGACTGGGCGTCTTCAGCCGCAAGCTGTTGTAGCACCCTCCAAAATCCACAGCATGAGCTGAAACTAACAGGGAGTCTCTTTTCCGCAGTGTAGCAGCTACAATAATCCTTCAATGGGTGCTTCAGCTGTGATGCCTTTGGCAGCATTCCATCAGAGTAAGTTACAATATAGCAACAACAGACTATACAGGAGGAACTGGGGAGCTCTAGGCTGGAGGTGAAGACTGTAAAAAGCTACTCCTACAATGTATTCAGAAACTTTACATTCTCCCTGTACCTTTCTGATGAACAAAGTATTCAATCTTTCATCAGTGAGAAATATGAAATGCTGCAGGCAGTCCTCGGCCATTCTCTCCTCCCGACATTCCCACAGCGCTCGAGATCAACTTGACTACAAGTATCTCACCATGACATTATTCCAAGGAGCCATAGTGGGTCACTGCTGTTTGATGGTATGACTGCATCAGAGATGCCACTCAGGCTTGTAAATCTGCTGCCACACAACACCAGAGACCTGAAGTCGGTCCTGACGTTGAGTGCTGTCTGTGTGGAGCTTGCATGCTTTTAGAAACATGGAAACGTAGAAACATAGAAAATAGGTGCAGATGTAGGCCATTCGTCCCTTTGAGCCATCCAATTTCAGTACCCCAATCCGGCTTTTTCCCCATATCCCTTGATTCCGTTAGCCCTAAGAGCTAAATCTAACTCTCTCTTGAAAATATCCAGTGAATTGGCCTCCACTGCCTTCTGTGGCAGAGAATTCCACAAATTCACAACTCTCTGGGTGAAAGGTTTTTCCTCATCTCAGTCCTAAAAGGCCTACCACTTATTCTTAAACTGTGACCCCTGGTTCTGGACTCCCCCAACATCAGGAACATTTTTCCTGCATCTACCCTGTCCAATACCTCTAAGAATGTTATATGTTTCTATAAGATACCCTCTCATCCTTCTAAATTCCAGTGAATACAAGCCCAGTCGACCCATTCTTTCATCATACGGCAGTCCCGCCATCCTGGGAATTAACATGGTGAAGCTGCGCTGCACTCCCTCAATATCAATAATGTCCTTCCTCAAATTAGGAGACCAAAATTGCACACAATACTCCAGGTGCGCTCACCAGGGCCCTGTACAACCGCAATAGGACCTCCTTGCTCCTAAACTCATATCCTCTCGCAATGAAAGCCAACATGCCATTGGCTTTCTTCACTGCCTGCTGTACCTGTATGCTTACTTTCACTGACTGATGTACAAACACACCCAGGTCTCGTTGCACCTCCCCATTTCCTAATCTGACACCATTCAGATAATAACCTGCCTTCCTGTTCTTGGCACCAAAGTGGATAACGTCACATTTATCCACATTATACTGCATCTGCCATGCTTCTGCCCACTCACCCAACGTATCCATGTCACCCTGCAGTCTCATAACATCCTTCTCGCAGCTCACATGTCCACCCAGCTTTGTGTCATCCACAAACTTAGAGATGTTACATTTAATTCCCGTGTCTAAATCGTTAATATATCTTGCAAACAACTGGCGTCCCAGCACCGAGCCTTGCGGCACCCCACTAATCACTGCCTGTCATTCTGAAAAGGACCCGTTAATTCCGATTCTTTGCTTCCGGTCTGCCAACCATTTCTCTATCCATGTCAATACCCTACCCCCAATATTTTTGCTCTAATTTTGTACACTAATCTCTTGTGTGGGACCTTGTCAAAGGCTTTTTGAAAGTCCAGATACACCACATCCACTGGTTCTCCCTTATCCATTCTACTGTTAAATCCTCAAAAAATGCCAAAAGATTAGTCATGCATGATTTCCCCTTCATACAGTAAATCCATGCTGACTTTGACCGATCCTGTCACTGCTTTCTAAATACGCTGCTATAGCATCTTTAATAATCGACTCCAGCATCTTCCCCATTACCGATGTAAGGCTTAAGGGCCTGTCCCACGGGCATGCGACTCCATGCGGCAAGCGCGACCTAACCGCAAGCGGGTGCCGTGCGGAGGTCGAGTGATCCCCGTACAGGGCAGGTCCCACCAGCATGCGGCAAGCGCTACCAAATCGGAAGCAGGGGCCGCGCGGAGGTCGAGTGACGTCAAGACGGTGCGTACGGCGGCGAGGCGGTGCACACGGCCGTTGAGGCGGTGCGCACGGCCTCGATGCGACTGCGTACGGCGTCGAGGCGGTGCGCAGGGCCTCAAGGCGGCTGTGTCCGGTGTCGAGGCGGTGCGCACGGCCGTCAATGCGGCGCGCAAGGCCTCGATGCGGCTGCGGGGCGGCAGGCCGTTGCCGCACGGAATTTTTGAACAGTGTCAGTTTTTCGGAGCCCCGCACGATGTCGGGGCCAGCTCCGCACAACTCCATGCGGCTCCAGCGATCGAAGTGGGACCGGCCCCGCAACCTTCGCGCAGCTCCCGCATGGCCCCCGCTTGCGGTTAGGTCACGCTTGCCGCATGGAGTCACATGCCCGTGGAACAGGCCCTTAACTGGTCCATAATTCCCCGTTTTCTCTCTCCCTCCTTTCTTAAAAAGTGGAGTTACATTGGCTATCCTCCAGTCCACAGGAAGTGTGAAAAGATCATGTAACCGCATGGGTTTTTTTCTCCAGGTACTCCAGTTTGCTCCCACATCCCAAAGAATTGCATCTTGGACATTAATCAGCCACTGAAAATTGCCTCTCGTGTGCCAGTGAGCGGTAGAATCTGCAGGTGTTGAGAACAACATGGGAATAAGAAACATAAAGGAATAATGCAGAACTGATGCAAATGTATAGCTAGTGGTCGATGTGGGCTCAGTCGCCAACGAGTCTGGTCTCTGTATGATTCAATTTGTGAAAAGATTATTTCATCTATCATAATTTCAGAGATAACCATGTGGCATTTCATTCACCGAGATTTGTCAGCATTACCAGCTTCCCCTAAGATGTGGTGGACATGTGTCCTTAGTAACTACCATAAATAACCTACTTCTTTTAAGCAATGGAAAATGTTTTCCATTTCCTCAGCATTCAAGCGGTTGCGGATCATCAGAAGATTCTCCTCGTGATTAATGCTATGTTCCCAGAAAGCAACACATGATATGTTCATTTTCCAAGAAACTGGACTGCTGGTCATTGCCTGTGGCCAGCATACTCCAGTGGGTATACTCCAGAAAAAGCTACCCTCTTTTTCCCTAAATATTCACACCAGTTGCACTCTCCAATTACAGCTGCAAAGTGTTGACATAACCAAGGCCAGTCAAATACCAGAATCATCATGAAAAACCCATTGTCTTGTAAAGGTCTTGTAAAGATAAAACTGTGGTGCCTGTATTAGTTCACTCACCCTGTACGGATACACCCAGCAGGTGTGGAGAGTGCATCACTGTGTGCTGCCTAGTGCACCAGCTAGCAAATCACAGGCAGCAGCCGGTGGTGGAGGAAGATGCAAGTGCGGAGCCTGAGGGACAGAAGAAATAGGCTGAAGAACAGCAGGAACAAGAACAGGAGGAACATGAAAGTTACTAGTGGAAGACCAGGCAGAGAACCACAGGCTTCATCTTCAGCAGATAGAAGAGTGAAGTATTGACTTCACAAGCAATAAGGAACTCCATGATGGAGAGTCTGCTAAACCACAGCAGGTCCCAATAAACAGTTGATTTTCACTCAATATTTTCACTCGCCTTGTTAGCCTAACTATTTTAACATGCGCTACTAATAACACTGGGACTGCACCCTGCAGTGGGATCTCTTTCTCTGTTTCTCATGCGTGGTAATGAATCTACTTAGTGCCCGATCCATGGGGAAACCTCAGACTTGCATCTTGTTTTACCTCAGTCTTCAAACACCCCAAACTCCCCTGCACCCACATGTCAAACTCCTATCCCTTTTGGAAAGTGGAAGATTATGGTTTACTTATGTGAGTTTCCTGGCAAAATGGATTATCATAATGCAAAGAAAGAGCAGAACTTAGTGTTTCGAATTCTTGTAAGATATGCACAGATAGATTTAAAAGAGGTTGACTATATAATTGTATTAATAATTTCCCTGAATATTGAATGCACTTGGCAATAAGGTGCTCCCTCCCTTCAACTTTAAGGAGTCACGATCGCCTCAGTAGTGCACAATAACCTCTCTCACCTTTCTGTACCTACACTGCACACCATCGTCAGAGTCATCCACCTACTTTAAACATGAGATCAATAGACTGATAGCAATCTCTATCACATTGTTCTTCTCACTTTATGCGTTGCTTTCTCCCTGTCTTTCAATGTGATATTGGTGTCACTGGTCACAGCTGCAGTGCATACTTCTTGGTAATGGTTTAAGTCATAATAGCGCCATTATGGATCATTGCATTTGAGACAGTTTATTTGATAGCTGACTACCATACATGATAAAGTGAGAGATGCTAGCCAAACATTAATAGATAGTATGTTTTTCAATTACTAGTTTGATGGAGTTTGTCCTTCATGACTTCAATGTCACTGCGTCTGTTAGTCTTCGTAGGCTGCACAGTGGCACAGCTGTAGAGTTGCTGCCTTACAGTGCCAGGGTCCCAGATTCGATCCTGACTGCAGGTGCTCTCTGTACGAAGTTTGTACATTCTCCTTGTGACCATGAGAGTTTTCTTCAGGTGCTCCAGTTTCCTCTCATGATCCAAAGACGTGCAGGTTTGTGGGTTAATTGGTCTCTGTAATTTGTCCCTAGTATGCAGGATAGAACTAGTGTATGGGGGATCGTTGGTCGGCGTGGACTCGGTGGGCCGAAGGGCCTGTTTCCACATTGTATCTCTAAACTAAACTAAACTAAACTATAGCACTCCTCACAGTTCACAGATTTGGGTTATTCACTCTTTTTACCTTTGACATGTGTCAGGGAGGTTATTGACTACAAGGACAGCCTCACTGGTGCACTGCTATTCGATGGACATGACAGTGATCTGCAATGATCCTAGGCCAAAAAGCACAAGATCACTTTTGCTGCTACAACTAACATTGTTCATCTCAGATTAAGGTCGATCAAGGATCTTCAGAGTAAAGCTTTGGGCGAAAATAAGGAATTGTACCCATCACAGAAAACAGCAAGTGGAAATCCAAGTAAGGAGTCGATAACGATGCATGAAATGTTCACCTTTTCAATTAATATCTCCCAGTGTTGTGAATTATCAAATTCTCATGCTGGTCCATGCTATTTTAAATGTAATTGGAAACATTGCCTTCTTATTTGAATAAGTACGGTACAAACTACCCCCATCATTTATGTGGGGACATCATAAATATTGTCATTGACAGTAACTCTGTAAAGTCCTTGTACTGCAAATATTACCCTGAGGTAATTAATGAAATGTGGGAAATTGTTCAGGACAAACAAACATTTCTTGGAAGATCTAGTTACCATTTTTCAGGATGATATCGGCTAAACAAATGGATACTGTCAGAAACCCAAAGGGTGCTAAATATTATGAGTTTAATGAAAAATGTATCCCAGTATGAATCACTAGTTAAGAGAATGATTCAGTATATCTGTTTTGCAAGGACCACGTTGTGGCAACATGGTTAATGATCTGTTTTGTTTCAGATTGCAGATTTTCCAAATGTCTTGGGGCCAATTGACACATGTGGCTAGGAGACCATCTGTGCATTATAAGGAAATCTTTAGAAATTTAAAGCACATTCAGTCCAGAAATGTGCGGGTGGTCTACAATGCATATTTTGTTTTATCATCATAAATGTGGTGAGTTCTCAGGCTTTAAGTGTTCTCATGCCCCATTCCTCTTGGTCACATTCACACTGATGCAAGCTTAAATAAGTGGCTGCTGTGTAAGGCTGAAATAAGTGGAATTAGAAATAGCATCATGTATACGGCTCAATACCTACTTTTTTCAGCAAGCCTAACTTTAGAAGATACAGCGCAGAAACAGGCCCTTCAGTCCACCGAGTCTGCGCCGACTCGTGATCACCCCATACACTAACACTGTCCTACAGGAACAATTTACAATTTTACCAAAACCAAATGACATTCAAACCTGTACATCTTTGGGAGTGTGGGTGAAAACTGGAGCATCTGGAGAAAACCTACGCGGTAACAGGGAGAAACTTCATACAGACAGCACCCTCAGTCAAGATTGAACCCAGGTCTCTGGCACTGTAAGCCAGCAGCTCTATGCCACTGTGCCACCATATCATTGATCCTTGTTGGCCATCTTCACACTCTGCGAAGAAATATGATTCAATGATTTCCTTGAACAAATGCAGTGTCATTGAGTCCTGCTTTTCAGGTCATGTTGACCAGCGAGTATATAACTATACTAATCCCACTCATATTTTGTCCATAACTTTCGATAAATCTTATTTTCAAGTGGTCATCTAAATACTTCTGGAGATACGCGTTGGACATGTCCAATTTCGAGAAGTACTGTCCTCCTTGCAGCTTGACGAACAGCTCGTCCTCTCTTGGTATGGGGTGTTGGTCAATGTGCAATTGGGGGTTTACGGTCACTTTGTAGTCGCCACAGATGCGCACCTTGCCACAATGCTGCTGAACAACAACTATGGGTGTGGCCCATTCTGAATGGTTCACATGGGTGATAATTCCCATTTCTTCAAGACGGCAGAGTTCCTTGTCGACGGCGTCCATCCGACTGAACGGAACTGGCCTTGGTTTGAACTTAGGGGCGGCATTGTCTTTGAGTATGAGCCGTGCCTTCATTGTGCAATGTCCGAGTCCAGGTGCGAAAATGGCCTGAAACTGGTCAAGAACCTTCTGCAGGTTATTCTCGCACTTGCTGACCATGTTGCAAGTGCGAGAACAATCCGTGGTAGATGACAATGCCAGTTGATCCATCGTAGATCAAGGCGCTCATGTCAAGCTTGAAAGCATGGATCCAGTCGATGGCGCATAGGGATGTACCTTCTTTACCAACGACGATCAGCGGCAAAGTCAGTGTCATACCATTACAGAAAACGGCGACAGTGAATTTGCCTTTCGTGGGAATGGGCTGCCGTCCGTATCTGAAAAGGCGGATGTTGGCCGGTTTCAGTTTCGGCGATCCGATCCTCTCCCAGATGTCCTGACCCACTAGCGACACAGCCGCACCAGTGTCCACCTAGAACTGTAGATCGACGTTCGAGACCCGCAGCGAAATCCTCGGCTTGTCGGTGATCGTAGACACCCCGAGCACTTCAATAGAAATGGTCTCCACGATTTGGCCGACTGTGTTTTGCGCTTTCTTGCCCTTTCTCAGCTTTCCTACGGATTGACACACTGCCTGGAGATGACCTTTTCAGTAACAGGCATAACAAATGGACTCGATATATGGGCACTCACGGTGATGATGAGCAGTCGAGCCGCACCGGTAGCAGGGTTTCGATCCTCCCCCCACAGGGGGACGGCCCTTCTGAAACTGTCCCTCCTTCACCGGATTTGCTCTGAGTCGATCAAGAGGTTTCTGGCATTGCGGAATCTGGTGATGCGGACGAGTCTGACGAACTTTATGCACCTGCTGAGGGAGCTTCGACGCTGTTTCGCCGGCCATTTAGTGCAGTTCTTTACTTAGCAGCTCGGCCATCTTAGCACATTCCACAATGAGGCGTCCGATTCCTTGAGAATCACCTGCTGGATGAATGCGTGCCTGCAGCCCATGACCAGTCTATCCCGCAACGCATTGTCTTGGCACTTTTCACAGCATTGAGCTTTAAAATCACATGCCTTTGCCTTGGTGCAAAGTTCGGCAAGAAATTCGGTGATCGATTGCCCTTCCTGAAGTGCAGCTCAAAACTTCCAACACCTCCGCTCGGTTCCCAATAACCAACCTGATCTCCCGGTGACTCAGCACTTCAACTCCCCCTCCCATTCCGAATCCGACCTTTCTGTCCTAGGCCTCCTCCATGGCCAGAGTGAGTCCCACCGTAAATTGGAGGAGCGGCACCTCATATTTTGCTTGGGCAGTTTACACCCCAGCGGTATGAACATTGACTTCTCCAATTTCAGGTAGTCCCTGCTTTCTCCTCCCCTTCCCAGCACTCCCTCAGCCCACTGCCTCCGCCTCTTCCTTTCTTCTTCCCACCCCACCCCCCCCCCACCCTCACATCATTCTGAAGGTCTCGACCCAAAACATCATCTATTTTGTTCGCTCCATAGAAGCTGCCTCACCCGCTGAGTTTCTCCACCATTTTTGTCTACCTTCGATTTTTCAGCATCTGCAGTTCCTTGTGAAACATCTAAATACTTCTTAATTGTTATGAATATGAGAGTACCTGCTAACACAATTCACGACAGTGTATTCTAGATTCCAACAACCCTCTGAATAAACAATGTCCTCCTCAGATCCTCTCAAAGCACTTACTCGTTACTCCTGTACCTGCTATGCGAAACATTATAATTTTGTATACCTCGTTCAGGCTCCCCTCATCCACCTGTACGTCAAAGAATACAAATCCAGCCTCTTTTCATTATCAAACAATATCCTGGTGAATCTCTGCTGCATCCTTTCTAGTGCAATATGTCATCTTTCTTTTAGTGTGTAAATGAGAACACTTCAATCGAGCTGTGATCCTATCAATGTTTTTAATAGATCTTAGAATATGTCTTACACTTCATTTTGTTAAAGCCAATTTAACTGATTCTGGTTGTATTCATATTCTGCTCTTAACCATGTTCATTTGAGTTCAAAAATCAAGGAAATAAGTAAATCCAATGCAATTTCTAAATGCCCCTAGCAATAAAATAATAACAAAAGTGGAGGAAGGATGATTTTATGTCTGGTTATTTATTTACATGTGTAAAAGGCTCATCACCTAAGGGAACCATGAGGAATGGCTGGTAATATGTTCTTTAATATATTTGGCCCTGCAGCCTCAACAGTGCAGCACTTTATGGGACCAGTAACATCTTGCAGCTCCCATTCAGTGGCCTCACGGAAGAATTTATGCTAGTGCGAACAAGACAAGCTCTGCAGTACAGGGACTCCAGGGACCAGAAGGTGTCATCGGCTGGCATCGAGGTGAGAACTGGGAGGAAATGGAGGGCAGAGAAAGCAGTGGAGGTGGCTGAGTCATGCCTAAGGCAAAAGGCATTGGTGGAAGTCATGGCAACTGGCAGAGCGGGTTTGGGATAGCAAGGGTTTGGGAGAGCAAGGCCCGGGGCAAGGAGAGACACCATCTACTCCGGGAAGAGGTCCGAGCTGGTGTGGAGGAAGAGCGTGTGAGCAGGACAGTGGGGCTCAGGCAGCAGGGAGCATGGACAAGGTGGGAGAGCATACCGCAGCGCAGGATTACCTGGTCAACCATCATGCAGGCAGACTTCCAGCACGTTCGGTTCCTTGTCCAAGCTGTCTACGATGCCCTACCAAGCCCAACAAACCTCCACGTCTGGGGCAAGAGCGAGACACCTTCCTGCCCACTTTGCTCTGGAAGAGGATCATTAGAACATCTCCTCAGCAGCTGCCCAAAGTCCCTTGGGGAAGGTCGCTATCGGTGGCTCCATGACCAGGTGCTCAAGGTGGTTGCTGAGAGCATAGCCACTGCCATCGGTAACAGCAAACACCACCATGCCCCAAAGAAATCAATCACTTTTGTCAAAGCTGGAGGGAAGCCTCGACCACAACCAAAAACAAGGACGGGCCTCCTCTATACAGCCACTGACTGGCAGCTGCACGTCGATCTGGGCAAACAGCTGAAATTTCCACAGCACATCACAGCAACATCACTCCGGCCAGACATGATCATCACCTCCGAAGTGACAATACAGCCGATTATTCTGGAGCTGACACTTTCCTGGGAAGAGCGTATTGAAGAGGCTAATGAGAGGAAACGCGCAAAGTACCAGGAACTGGTGGAGATGTGCCAGGACAGCGGCTGGAAGACATAATATGAGCCCATAGAGGTGGGCTGTAGAGGCTTTGCAGGACGCTCACTCTGCAGTCCTCAACCAGTTGGGCATTAAGGGGCTGGTAAAGAAGAGGGCCATTCAATCCGCAAGCGAAGCCGCAGAGAAAGCCACTAGGTGGCTTTGGATTAAGAGGGCTGATCCGTGGGCGGTTGCTGCTGGGACGCAAGTCGGGGCTTGATCAACCCCGGCTGGGTCACCTGGGCGAGGGCGTCTGATGTTGTGAGATGCGAAACACCCGATGACCCCAGGTGACATCACTGAGGATGCGTCCCAGCGCATCTAGAAGATGTATCTTTCACATACGATGCATTCGTTTTTGAATGTCCTTGCATGAAGATGATTAGAGGCCAAGAATAGGCATGCATCTCACAATTTATTTCAGTTAATTTCTTACACTGAACTCACCAAGCAGCCTTCCATTATTGGGATAACATGTTTCAGAAGAAATGCTTCCACAAAGGTTTTATCGATTACATTTATTTATCCCGTGATCTTTAACTCACAAGAAACCCAAAAGCGGCAATTAGATAGGAGTACTCGTCCAGCATCTTCAAATTCTTCCTCAAGTCATCCACCAACCTGATGGAGACATGCACTTTAATTCCTTGACTGATCCTGACTTTGTTCTCTTTTTAACATTGTTTTGAAAGCCTAATCAATATAAGGGTTAGTTCAACAAAAACTGAACTCCACATGCAGTTACATATGGCAACCTGAGTAATGGCAATAAATACAGTCCGGTCAGTCTTTTTCTTGTGCTGAGAGCAAAGAAGAGAGGCACCAAATTGTCAAAATAAATTTCAAATCTTCAGCCAAAGACGTTTTCAGGAAGATCAAACAATTCACACTTTATTTTTGCTTTTAATTCTCCATCCATTAAAGCAGCAACCAAACGAACAGCGGGCAGGTTAATCCATCGTGAATTGTCAAGTCCATGACTGGCGTTTCTATTCAACAGATAGTCAATTTTCTACTTAATATTTGAAAGGAAGTACTTACATTTTATTGTTGACCTAAGTAATGGCCTTACATGTTCAAAACGGAGTAGCCAAGAACATGAAAGGTCTTGGTCTATCTTTTGGCCAAACAACTACGCCCTGCAGCTGGTTAAATAGCAACAAAGCTCAAACCAGTTTGAGAGCACCCACAAACTCATAACAGATGTAGATATTGAATTTGTTACACAGACTATTTGGTAAGATATACACCATGCCTTATAAAGCATTGAATGAAACAGGTCCATATTTACCATCAACAAAATTAATTCATATCATTCTTCATTGTAAGTTTAGTTTAATTTAGAGATACAGCGCGAAGAAAGGCCCTTTGGCCTACCGACTGCATGGTGACCAGCAATCTTGTGCAAACATTCTTTACAACTAAAATCCTGAGTGTATGCGAAAGAAAAAAAATGAATGGGTATCTAAAGGAAAGAACTTTGTTTGAATGTTCGAGCTGTTTGCACTAACAAGTAATAATTCAAATTCATGGGTCATTTGGCACTCATAATTTTGACGATAATGAGATGAATAGCGCATGTTATTCAATGTGGAACAATATTTGCTATGTTACTAAGATCTTCAAGTCCTACTTAACCTCTCTTTTATACACTTCCCCACATTTGGTTTAAGTATCATCGAATGCAAAGTGAGTCAACTTTTACCGTAATGAATAAACATTCCACAATATCTTTATTTGGCAGTCAAAATGTCATCACGCCACCATTGCTGTGTAATGGACTTGATGACTAACTCTGGAATCCACCTGAACAAGCAATGGAATAACCACCAACTCTTTGAAAATATGCTACTCTGAAGTATTTTTTGTGAAGGGAGACCAAAATAGTTCAAACAAGAGGAAAACAGATTTTGAGGTATCTGTTGAAGAGACAGAGTCTGTACTGTTAGTTAGAGTGAGACACCAAACAAGAGTCCCACAAAGACCAGTCTTAGGTTAGTGATTCATTCTGGCCTTCTGTACATAGGCTTTTACTAATAATAAATCAGTTAAATAACATTTTTTTTCTCTGGCCATATTTTCCTTTCCCATTCATGTTGTGAACTAAAAAGCACCCACAAACCATTCGCTCTCTAAAAGTGCTATATGTTGGTAGTTCACCCTTAATGTTAAACACCTTGAACTGTTAATTACAATTTCACCTATGAAGTTCCACTTAACAAAGCAGAGATTGAAAATATATTTTGTCTTCTAGGGTTTGCTGAGATTCGGTTGAATTTAATAACAGTGCCATGGACTCTAAATGAATAATTTATGGAGGGTAAAATGCAAATGTACATTTTCCCTCAAAGGTTATGAAACAAAAGTCAAACACCATCACTTAGAGGCAGTGACATGATGGCATTAGATTAAATCAAGTCAATTGTCACCTCAGCATTATTGGCAATGGACAATAAAGTAATTGCTTTTCAAAGCTACACCAGAGTGCTTTCCGTAGAACCACAAAGGGCACTAGAGTCATAGGAATTTAGAATGGAAACAGAGCCTTCATCCCAACTTTCCCATGCCGACCAAAATGCCCCATCTACATTAGTCCTACCTGGCCCATATCTCTCTAAATCTTTCCTAGCCATGTACCGATACAGATGTCTTTTAAATGTTTTTATAGTAACTGTCTCAACCTACCTCCTCTGACAGCTAGTTCCATACACCCATCAACTGTGTGAAACAATTGTCCCTTATTAAATCTTTCCCCTTTCACCTTAAACCAATGTCCTCTGTTTTTTGACTACAGGTAAAAGGCTCTGTGTATTCACCCTATCTATTCCCCCATGGTCTTGTACATCTCTATAAGATCACCTCTCATCCTCCTGCACTCCAAGAAATAGCCCTAGCCAGCATAACCTCTCCCCGTAGCTCAGGGTTTCAATACTACATCATTAGTAAATTCTAATCATTTCATGACACATCTACTGTCCATTGATTATGAGTTCTTATGGACAATTCAGGAAGTGCTTCAACTGTAATAAAAGCCATTAATCATAATGGATTAGAATGGGCAGATTAAATGATAAATGAAACTCATGAGGCACGAATATGCATTTTGATAATGATTTGATGTACTGAAATACATGTGATATTTTAGTGGAGAGATTACTTTGTGATGCAGTCCTAAAATATGTCCTAGTATGTAACTTAAAGGAAAAGTATATCTAAAGTAGCAAATATTTAACATGGACAAATCTCCACTGACTTCTTACAGCTCAAATATATTTGGTGTATCATTCCACTAAAACAACAAGTGTCTGTCAGCTTTTTCACTTACTGGGGAAATACCATCACTCATCACCAGAAATGAAGTTCCATGGGTTTCTGCCAATATCATGACAACAGGTTGCCAATTGGTATAAGTGTGAACTGCAGTGGGTACTGTATATAAAATATCAGCTTTGAACAACTAGTGCAATAAGAACATTTTCAAATAAATCCATCTCTTGGCAGTTATTAAATCTGAGATTGCCCACATCCATAGTGGTTGAAACTATCCATCTTTTGCAAATATTAGCAGAAACATCCACAGTGAATGAAATACTTCCATTGGCTTTGAATTTTTTTTTTAATCCCTTATTTGTAAATTTTTTTTTGTCAATGATTTTGTAACACTTTGCAAACTTGAATACTTCGTAAAGGGAAAAGTTGGCCATCTCATTCACTTGTTCTCTTCACTCTCAGTGCAGAGACAATGGGCCATTTCAGTCTCAGAACAAACAGGGTCCAAGACAGAGTTTAGTTTAGTTTTCATTTAGTTTAATGTGGTTTAGAGATACTGCATGGAAACAGGCCCTTCGGCCCACCGAGTCTGCACTGACCTGCGATCCCAGCACATTAACACAAGCCTACACACAATAGGGACAATTTAGACGTATCAAGTACACAAACCCAAGCCAATTAACCTACAAACCTGTACGCCTTTGGCGTGTGGGAGTAAACCGAAGATTCCATAGAAAACCCATGCAATCACAGGGATAATGCACAAACTCCGTACAGACAGCACCCATAGTCAGGATCAAACCTTGGTCTACGGAGCTGCAAGTGCTGTAAGGTAGCAACTCTAACGCTGCGCCACCATGCCACCTAAATTAGTTAAGTAAGAGCACTGCAGTGAAACTCAATTGAGTCACAGGTCTACCAGAAAAGCACATACCTTGTGTGGAAAGAGCTGAGGTGATTTTGGGTGAAAGATAAATGACGACGTACAAAGCAGGCTCCACCTGGGTTGAAGAGCAATTGGATGAACCAAGCTGACATGAATGCTTCCAGTGCACTGAATGCTGCTACAGTATATAAAGAAACCCACCTTTGTGAATGTAATTCATTTGAATAAACAATTTTACTTCGGAGTCACGACAGTGATTCCGTGAAGAAGTCCCGCCAGAGCGCATGCGTGCCATTACGTCTGACGCATTGGCGCACGGACCAGCGGGAGGACAGAGCTCCTCCTGTGGTAAGTAGTTTTAAAGTAATTTTAAACACCAGCTAAGTGGGAAAACTTAGCTGGAGTAAGAAGTTGTTTTGCTGTGGTGCCGTGCTTTGTTGGTTTTTACAGGGCACCATGTTGAAGACGACCAGGGGCAGGCGAGCCGCTGGTAAGCAAAGGAGAGCCGCGGGAGTGCGGTCTGTGAGCGGCTGCCTCGTACTCCTGCACAGTCGCCGACCGGGAGCGGGGCGACTGCCAACTTAGTGCTTCAAAGCACAGAGCCAACGCCAGTCGGGCGCAAGGCCAACGGAAAGGTCTGGGAGGCCCTCGGACTGAACTGAGTTGGGCCGCGACGAGTCCCGTACGGGGCTGGATACCGGTTTTAAACGGTTATCCCAAATGGAGCACCTCATACAGAGGTTGCTCCAGCAACGCACACTCCGGGGGGAGGAGTCGTGTGGGCGGCAGGCTGCAGAAGAGGCCGCGCCGGCAGCACCTGGTAGAGGGCTGCTTGATAGCACCCTCATGGATGAGGTGAGTGCAGAGGGTCAGCTAAGTTCTGACCCTGACTCTGACGGTGACTTGGAACCTAGCGAAGACGGCCGTTGTGAGAGGTCCCATCTCTGGCAGCACGATTCGCTGTCCCGTCAGAGTCTGGAACCGCCAAGAAACAGGAGACCCGGGGAACTGCGTGTTGCTGAAGGTGCCAGCAGTGAACCGGGTGATATGGAGCCAGATGGGCATGTGCAGGAGTGCCCAGGAGATGAAGCTGCAGAGAATCCTGAAACTACTTGGCTCAGGAATCGCGGCGTTCGCTAGAACGGTGGATGGAGGGCATCTGTCGGAGACGCAGCAAGAGGTACTAGGGTTGCTTTGTAGCGCCCATTTTGAGATAAATTGTTTCAGGGAAAGTGCCATTCGGCCCACCATTAATCCCAAGTTTGCAGTACTCTGCCAGCCCAGCAACATACAGCCGGCCAACCTACTCTTCGGAGAGGACCTCGCCAAGCGTGTCAAGGACATGGATGACGAGGCAAAGACGGTGGGCTTGATCAAGCCACCGGCGGTTGGCAAGTTTCCAAAAAAGAAAGTACCCCTACAAACGAGGCTGGACCAGGAACAAGTCGACCGGCAATGCAGATGCACAGGTGGCCTTCTGCAGTGGGAACACAGTCAAAGGTCGGCTTTCCGCCAGGGGCCGGGGACAACGGGATCCACCAGGTACCAAGGAGGTAGGTGGGTCTGGTTCTCAGGTGCACATATCAAATGTGACACAACTAAAATCTGGGGGTACATTACATCTGTTCCGGGATGAATGGAAGCAAATTACCTCAGATTTGTTTATACTGGGTGTTATTCAAGGGTTTCGAATGGAGTTCAATCCAAATTGTGATTTGCACATTCAGCATGTTCATGGGAGAACTTTTCAGTTTCATTAACAGAACAGATGGAAGTTCAATTTGCGCTTGAAAGCTTATGTGATAAAGGTGTAATTGGAAAGTCGGTTCACCAACTCCATCAATTTGTGTCTAATATTTTTTCCCAGGCCAAAAAAGGATGGGGGATGTAGTATAGACATTTTAAGATGGAAATATTTGTCATTGCCAAGCAAATGGGTCCAGAGGATGCTATATGGCAATCTATAGAGCTTAAAGATGCATATTACTCAGTGTCTGTTCATTTGCAGGATAGAAGATATTTGAAATTCACCTGGATGGATCAACTATGGCACAAAATTGTTAAAACCTCTACTAGGCATGCTGAGAGGCCAGGGTCAGGTGCTCATGGCTTATCTCGATGATATCTTGATTACAGGGGTATCCAAGCGAACAGCTGAAATAACCATTGGTAGTTGTTAAATCCACTTTTCAAAGATTGGGCATTATTCATCCAGAGAAATCCAAATTAACTCCTGGATTTGGGGTCAGAATTGATTCAATTAACATAGTAGTGACTGCCCAGGGAGAAAGGGTAGAGCTAATTGACAGCTGTATCAATCAAATGGAGGCACTAAAGATACATTTGGGTCATTATTATAGACCCATGCAATTATCAGCAGAGATTGTTTCTGATTTGCAATGGTGGTTTCAGCATGTGTCCAGGAGTTTGAGCACGATAGTGTTTGAGCAGCCTTCCATGATTTTGCAGATGAATGTCAGTGCACTCGGGTGGGGTGCCACGTATACGAGTTTCAGCTATGGAGGCAGATGGACTGAGCAAGAGTCATCGCTTATGCATGCATGGGGAATTAACTATTTAGAGCGTTTAGGAGCTTTTTATGGATAAGACATTGCTCTAACAAAGGCAACTGCATGTTCAGTTTCAGATTGACAATACTACGGCAGTGGCATATATATTAATCACATGGGTGGAATCAAGTCAGTATCTTGCGACAGATTGGCTAATTAAATTTGGGCCTGGTGTATAGATTATTTGGTTTTCAGCTATTTATCTACCAGGTAGATTCAACATAGTAGCAGACGCCAGGTCACGAAAGTTCCATGAGAACACAGATTGGATGTTGAATCAGGAGGTGTTCAATAATATAGTACTTATATATGAATGCCAGATATCGATTTGTTTTTCATCGAGGTTTAACCACCAGCTGCCTAAATATGTTTCATGTGAACCAGACCAAGGGGCAGTTGCAATTGATGCTTTCTCGCTACATTGGGGTGGTATGTTTTTTATATATTTTCCCACCATTCTGGCTCGTTGATCGGAGTCTGCAAAAAATCAAGCAGGATGCCGCTTCGGGGGTGCTTGTAATACCTAATTGCCCGACTCAAGCATGGTTCCCTTTGATGTTACAGTTAGCGATCCAACCTACTTTGGTGGTTCCCAAGCGTAGGATACTGGAGCATCCGCTAACACGGGAAAGTCATCCGTTGTGTGACCGTATTGACTTGTTAATTTGCAGGTTTTAAGAAGGCCATACCTGGGGCGAGGACTGTCTGGGTGAACGGTGGACATGCCTACTACAGCCTGGAGAAAGAGTACTCAAAAGCGGTATAATACTTATGTTAAAAATGTGAGCAATAGTGTGTACAAAATAATATTGACTTTAGTACTGCAGGTATTGTGGATGTTTTAGAGTTTCTGTCGACACTCTACTATGATGAGGGGCTCAGTTATAGCGCCATTGATACAGCTTTAAGTGCTTTGTCCTCATATATTTTGATGGGGTCAGGAAAAGATCCTATTGGTTTTTCATCCTCTCATAGCACGATTGATGAAAGGAATTTCAACTCTAAACCTCCTAAACCCAGGTATATGACGATCTGGGATGTAAGTGTGGTCCTCAAGATGCTTCGACAGTGGGTTCCTGTCACGTCTCTGAATTGGCCAAACTCACCATGAAGGTGGTCATGCTCATGGCATTGGTTCAGCATAGCGAATGCAGATTTTGCAAAGGATTCAGCTAGACAGGATGGAAGTGGCTGAAGAGAATGTTATGTTATATATTTACGACCTGCTCAAACAGAGCAGGCCAGGTGTCACAGGTTTTAAAATTGTGTTTTCAGCATAACCTACTGATCCAAGTTTATGTGTAAGGACACATTTATTACATTATATTGAAGCTACAAGGACCTTAAGAAATGTGGAAACAGGATTGTTTATCAGTTACAAGAAACCACACAAGAGAGTGTCAGTACAGACTATCTCAAGGTGGTTAAAGCAAGTGTTGATTCAGGCAGGTATTAACACTGACGTGTATACATCTCATTCCACTAGTGCAGCAGCAACGTCGGAGGCCAGAGCGATCGATGTTCCCATCGACCATGTTCTTATGGTCAACTCCCCACGCCCAACCCTCTCTCTCATAAAGGTCACATGGTAGTTCTCATGTTGCTGATCTTACTATGTTACTTCAAATATTCTGTTATCTGTGATTTCATACCGCTGCTTTGAAGATTGATGCGCATGCGCTCTGGCGGGACTTCTTCACGTAATCACCAACGTAACTCCTCATAAAATAAAGATCAAACTTCAAACTGGTAAGTTCTCGTTTAATCTTACTATTTATGCCTGCAATGTATACAATGTCTTTGTTAATCCTGGCTGAAATCGAGCAGCCATAGTACCCAAACTTTAATAAGGACGTGTTTATTGCTAAGTCATTTTGGTTAAGTTGGTGTGCTCTGTAGAAATGGGACAAGCTTCTGAATGGTTCCAGCAAGTCTGTGGGCCAGATCAGTGTTGCATATTTGATTGACAGATGGATAGGATCTCTGAAGAGGACATCTAGGGAAATGTAAAATGCTTGCAGTTCATTGCATAAATGCAAACTAAGTGTACATATTGTAAATAATGTTGCTAAACAGTTACCCGGCCGTGTGTTGATTGGTTAAAGTGTTAAGCCCCTGGAAGGTTTGTTTGGATTCCAGGGAAAATGTTGCATTATTCATGTTCTGTTGGCTTCTTCTGGAAGCTTCTCCTGCAACAATGTAAGGGAGATTTTCTCATAGGTCTGTGTAACTGTCAGTAATGTATTGTAATCTGTTATGTTTCATTGGATCGTAAATAGACCACCTTTCTGTACTTCGGCCCCTCAAGGTTCGGGGGCCTATAAAAGGCAGCCCCCACGAGGTCCGATGTCGATCTTCTGGAAGAGCGCTTGGGACTGCGTGACCTTTTGGAGTGATTCTGCTTGCACAAGGCAAAAGGGCTTGGCCAAGCAGATACAAGGATCGAACCTGCAGTGGTTTAGGTATCGTATAGGGTAATTTGTTGAGTTTTCCAAAAATAACGTTTAGTTGTTCCAGTGCTTCCAGTTTTATTGACTGGACTGGGGGAAGCTTAGAAAGAGCTTATTTACATCTTCAGCTGCAAGTAGTCCTGAAATATGTTGCTGGTGCAGCTGAAAAAACCCAT
Source organism: Malacoraja senta (assembly GCA_038087875.1). NCBI lineage: Eukaryota > Metazoa > Chordata > Chondrichthyes > Rajiformes > Rajidae > Malacoraja > Malacoraja senta. Next base: position 341,676,196 of record CM075977.1, on the reverse strand, counting down.
GGGATAATAAAACAAACTAATTATATTTTGTCGGTACAAAGAAATGCAGATGTTGGAATATAGAGCAGGGCACAAAGTGCTGGAAGAACTCAGCTGGTCTGGCAGCATTTGTGGAGAGAATGGCGAGGCAATGTTTCAGATCAGGACCCTTCTTCAGAACCCTCAATTATATTTTGTCATCAGTACACTGCTTTGAACTGTATGCTCCTTACTCGCATGGTAAATATCTCCTAATGTCAATAGAGCAATCAACAGCATCAATTCTATTGCTCACGACATGTTTGAACCTGGACTCACAACTCAATGCATTTATGCATCACATTTTTGGCTAATTTAGCCATTACAGATCTGCAAACAACTTCTTACTGAAAGAAAAAGAGCAGCTGTACAATCAATGGATTTCTATGACTAGGATTATACTGCTGACCAGTCTAAGATCATCTGTCCTGCAGTTGAAATTCTTGCTCGAATTCATACAGGAAATATACTTTCTTGCAAATGAATGCTCTGTTTATCTATTTACTAGATTAAGTGGGACCCGTTGGGTCCTATGTTCACACGGGAGGGCTGGTCCCTCGACACAATATTCCACCGCTCCACTAATTCCAATATTGGTGGCCAGTGGAGGGTGGGCTTTCTGGAGCACTGGTATGCGTATTGTTGGCTGCAGGGACTACTGGTCTCCAGAGGGCAAGTACGGACATTGTGGGCCAAATGGATTCTTGGGGTGGCAGCTCAGTCCCTCAAGCCTGATGTGCTGGCAGCTCACTCACGGCTGGTGGGCTGGCAGTTGACTCACGGTTATTCCTTGAAATTCCATTTCAAGCAGAGTGCAAGGCCACCCAATTCAAATCCATTTTCCTACCATTTCAAGCAGGGTGCAAGGCCACCAAATTGAAGTGCAGTTTCTTACCTCTTTGAGCAGGGTGCAAGGCCACAAAATACAAGTGCAGTTTCATACCACTTCAAGCAGGGTGCAAGGCCACCAAATTCAGGTTCAGTTTCCTACCACTTCAAGCAGGGTGCAAGGCCACCGAATTCAAGTGCAGTTTCCAACCACTTCAAGCAGGGTGCAAGGCCACCAAATTCAAGTGCAGTTTCACACCATTTCAAGGAGGGTGCAAGGCCACCAAATTCAAATGCAGTTTCATACCATTTCATGCAGGGTGCAACGACACCACATTCAAATGCAGTTTCATACCATTTCATGCAGGGTGCAAGGCCACCACATTCAAATGCAGTTTCATACTATTTCAAGCAGGGTGAAACCACCATAAAAACCACCATAAATCCACCCAAAACACCACACTCACAGTTCAGTAGACATGCAGTGGCTTCTGTTGATTCACAGCTCAGACAGTCGTGACCTCGCCCTCCTCAACCATGCAGAGACTGAGCCACACCCACACTTCCGGGTTTTATAATCCCTCCCCCTCCCACCGGAAAAGGTGTGGCCTTCATGGCGTGATTGACAGGAGAGAGATTCTCAACATTTTTTAAACACTAATAACACTTTTGTTTTTCATTGATGGGAAGAATCCTCTGCACCTGATGAGCGGAGGGGGACTGAGTATGATGGCAAAAAATCACAGCCGTAAGTGGTAGCGTTTTATCCACAATCAATATAGTGCAAACAGGAAGTTGTCAAGTTTAGACAAACCACCATTTGCAGGCAGTGCCTTTTCACTTCAACCCAAACCCCCCCAAACAACCATTTGCATGCAGTGCCTTTTTACTTCAACCCAAACCCCCCAAACAACCATTTGCAGGCAGTGCCTTTTTACTTCAACCCAAACCCCCCAAACAACCATTTGCAAGCAGTGCCTTTTTAATTCAAACCAACCATATTTTCATTTTCAAACCACATTAAGGGCACTCACAGTTGAGTAGACATTTGTTCAGTGTTATTCAGAGCTCAGAGAGACGTGACCCTCTGGCTTCCTCCATCTTGCAGAGACTGTGAGGCACACCACTTCCTGGTTTTATAGTCCCCCCTCCCTCCCTCCAGCAAAGGCAGCAGAGAGAATGGCAATTTTTTTTTAAACGTTAATATATCTCTGATTTTTCATCGATGGAGGGAGGCTCTGAGCGAGGTGGCCAAAAATCACGGCCGTAGGTGGCGGCGTTCTCTCGGAAATCACAGCACAGTGAGCCAAAGCGGTCAAGATCAGACTTTTAAAGGCCTGTCTCACGGGAATGCGGTTACTGGCGGTTATTGGCGGTGAAGCAGGAAGTTGGGACCGCTCGTGGACCGCCAGAGACTGCAGGGTCGGTCCCACGCACACCACCGGGACCGTGCGGTGTTGGTCCCAACACCGCACGGTGCTCACAAAAAAATCAACAACGTTCAAAAATGTTGTCCTACTGCACAGCCGCCGCCAGTGCGGCACGAGCACCGCCACAGCCGCCGCCAGTGCGGCACGAGCACCGCCACAGCCGCCGCCAGTTGGCCGTGAGCACCACTAGTACCGCCACAGCCGCCGCCAGTGCAGCACGAGCACCGCCACAGCCGCCGCCACAGTGCCGCGATCACCACTAGCACCGCCACAGCCCCACGATCCAAAATGACGTCATCGCGTAGCGTGTCGCGTTGCGCGATGTCGTCATCACCCGACGCATCGTTCGTGGGCAGGCCGTGCGGTGATCACTCGGCATACGCGCGGCAACAGCTTCCGGTAAGGTTTAATTTTTTTTTACTTACCGCAAGCTCGTGGGACCGGCCGTACGGAGATCACGCGGCATCCGCGCAGTGCTCCCGCGGCATACGCGCGGCGCTCTCGCGGTAGCCGCACGGTCCCCGCTTCCAGCGACGCCGTGCTTCACCACCAGTAACCGCCTGCCCGTGGGACAGGGCCATTAGTAATATAGATAGATAACCATAATCCTGCAATGTTAGATTACACAGTTTTAGTTTAGTTTAGAGATACAGCGCAGAAACACGTCCTTTGGCCCTCCAAGTCCATGTTGACCAGCGGTCCCCGCACACTAGCACTATCCTACACACACTAGGGGCAATTTACCCAAGACAATTAACCTGTATTAACCTGTATGTCTTTAGAGTGTGGGAGGAAACCAGAGCTTCCGGAGAAACCCCACGCAGGTCACGGGGAGAGTGTACAAACTCTGTAGATGCAGCACCCATAATCAGGATTGATCCCGGGTATCTGGCAATGTAAGGCAGCAACTCTACCGCATCGCCACCTTGCCATCCTAAAGCTGTTGTTGTCCTATCAGACTATTGAACACTCCATGAACTGAACTCTGTTGTTCAAATAAATTGCAATGCATTAGTAACAGAAAATATTCTGAGGTGGCTCTGAAGGTATTCTGATGTGGCTCAGCATCTGCAGACTGTGTAGGACTGTGCTAATGTACTGAGATCACATAACAAATCTATTTCAATAGCACGTCCCAAATCCTCCACCTCTACCACCAAGTGGCATATGGGCTTCAAATACCTGGGAACATCATCATCTGCAGCCCTATAGGACCTTAGTTAGACCATATCTGGAGTATTGTGTGCAGTTCTGGTTGCTTTATTATAGGAAGGATGTAGAAACTTTGGAGAGGGTCCAGAGGTACCAGAATGCTGACTGGATTAGAGGGTTTCAGCTAGTTATCCAACATTAGAGTTGGATAAACAGAGTGTTTTCCCTGGAAAGTCAGAAGTTGAGGGGAGACTTGATAGAAGTAGTTAAAATTATGAGAGCCATAGATAGGATAGACAGTCAGAATCTTTTTCTCAGGGTGAAAATGTCCATACTAGAGGGCTTATACAACTAGGGCACAAAGACAGCCATAACATCGCTATAATGTTTAATGGAGATGTGTGGGGTAGGTCTTTTACACAGAAAGTAGTGGGGGCCTGGAATGCATTACCAGGAGTGGTAGTGGGGGCAGATAGGATAGTGGCATTGAAGTGGCTTTTAAATAGCCACATGGAAGTTCAAGGAATAGAGGGATATGGATCATGATCATGGGCAGATAAGATCAGTTTAACTTAGCATTATGTTCAGCACAAACATTGTTGGCTGAAGGGCCTGTTCCTGTGCTGTACTGTTCTATGTTCTATGTTCTTTGTTGTATGTTCTGCCAGATCTCCGAGTCATTCGCCTAATTTAGAAATACCATTCTTTATTATTATGGGGGTTTTATACTTAAAATTAATGGGTAATTACTGGGGGAATACCTTATTATGGAGATCTGCTTTGGATCAAATAGAGAACATAACATTTCTCAACTGGGTTTTAGAATAGACTATAAATGTTGGCTTTGCCAGTTATCCTGGAAATATATAATATATCCTATAAATATATAATAGAAATTCATGGAAACACAGCAGGTCAGACAGCATCCCTAGTGAAATGGTTGGATGACATTTTGGGTCGAGACTCTTCTTCAGCATGATCAAAGAGATTTGGAGAAATGCAGTGTTCATGGAGAATTATAGGGCTGAAGGAAATTACAAAGATAGGGTGAGATGAGATCAGGTAGTAATTTAAGCTCCATGTAGATGATACTATCCTCTACTATCTATTGCAGATGACACACATGCCATTAGCCAGTGGTGGATGGAGTGGATGTTTAGGGTGGTCCATGGGATACCAATCAGGTTGACTGCTTTGACCAAGTGCTGATAAGTTATTTTAAAGTATTGATGGAGCTGCAGTTTTCTAGGCAAACACAATTCATCAATTGCCACTGAAGAGAAAGCTATTGATAAATGTAATCCTGAAGCAATGGAGGAATCCATTGTAGGTCAGTCAGCACTGAAGGACAAGTTATGATCTGAAGTGAGATAGTGTAAGAGTTGCAGTATTTAGATTCATTGAAGTTTGGTTTAGTTTAATTTAGTTTAGTTTAGTTTAGTTTAGTTTAGTTTAGTTTAGTTTAGTTTAGTTTAGTTTAGTTTAGAGATACAGCAGGGAAACAGGCCCTTTGGTCCAACGACTCCGCCGAACAATAATCAATGATACACTACTTCTTTCCTACACAAGAAATAGAGCTTCAAAGAAATGCATTTATCTGGCACCATTCCAGTAAGAATGCACTATATGTGATGCTTACATCATATAAAAATGCATGTTTAATGGCATAATTCCACCTTCTGACCACTAAACGTATAAATAGCAGTATACAAATATACCACAGGGCCTTCACTCTGAAGTAAACAGATTGGACCGTCCCCTCAAAGTAGGTAAATAGTGTTGTCTTGGTAGAACATATTGCTGAATTGCCTAAGCAAGTTCAGAAGCTGTTGCTGGAAACTTTCATCTGCTGATTACAATGTGAAAAAGTCAGTAAGATAGATCAATTGTATCGAAATCTTGCAAAAATTATGAATTGTTAAAATTTGAGAGAAAAATGTCAAAATAGTAACTTAAAATTGATCATTTATTTGGTAATTTACTGTAATATTAATAGGTAATTTTGAATTCTTTAATTTTGATGAGGCATTATTATTCAATTAATGTGTGGAAGGAACTTTGTAAGTTATTTTAAAGTATGGTTCCTGGTATGAAAATGACAAACAGAGGCACTCAATGCGCTCCTGGTTTTGAATTAAACATTGCTTCAATCGTTAAATAAAAACAGATGTTGTGCATTTCCCAATTCAATTAAGGAATTATTTTTACACCTGCCAAATTATATTTGGCACATAAACAGTAACTGCATCGCCATGTAAGTTCTGTCATACAGTGGAATGTGTAAGAGGCTTAATGGTCACAAAGGACCTAGGCATCAGTTGTTGAATGGGAAATTCCCACGTTACTTACAGGATGCTAGCTAAATTTATTAGGAAGTTAAATTTACACAATAAAGTTCCAGATGACGTGATACTCATCACTCAAAAACATAGTGGTCGTTCACTAGGTTAGCAGCTTAGTGACTTTTTTTTCAAATAATTGACATAATCATAAACACTCATGTGTGTAATCCACTAATCATGAGAATCAAGGCAAAAAAATCTCTATAGTGTAGCATGTACAGGTGCTGTTTACAGTAGGTTCATGACTGCATGTGTGTATAAATGATTTCAAGTTGAAAGACAGCATGAATAATATTTTATTTCTGATGCCTTAAAGTTGTTTATTCTTTATCGGTTCTTTACTTCCTTGTCACTGACTAACTGATACATGGAGTTTTGTGGAGCTAATGTAGTTGTCACCTGGCATTTGAGAGTTTCACTGCAAAACAAAACAGAACTATATTAGCCCATGTGGTCTACTTTAAATGCTTGCTATTCTTCGTGTCAAATCTTCACCTTTTTAAACGCAATGTCTCCCCTCCCCATATCTTTAAGTATTCTTGCTTAGTGATTTTACTTCGGAGTCACGTGAGTGACTATGTGAAGAGCCCGCCAGCCCGCATGCGCGTCATTACGTCTAACGCATGGCGCACGACTGGCTGGCAGGCGAGTCGCTGCTCCAGCGGTAAGTTTCAAATCCTGCAGGTAAGTTTTCAAACTTATTTTTCAGGTTGTCCTGTTGTTGCAGGAATCTCTTTTGCAGAGTTTCCTGCTGGACATTGAAATATGGGGCGAAACCCGAACAGACCGCGGGGAAACCGGTCACGGACCGCGGAGTTTCCGGCTACGGACCGCGGAAGTGCGGGTAGCGGGTGGCCGTCGGGTTCGTTACCCGAGTCGCTGACAGTGCGGTCAGCGACTTCTGAGGGTATTGGAATACGAGGCGAAATCTGGACGGGCCGCGGTGAAACTACAGACCTAGGGGGAACCAGCTACGGACTGTGGAAGTGTGGGTAGCCGGTGGCCGTTGGGTTCGCTACCCGAGTCGCTGACAGTGCGGTCAGCGACTCCGACTTCGGCAGCTCAAAAAGGTGGGCAACCAAACGGAGTCGGAGAGGCCTGGGCTGGGACGAGCCAGGCCAGGAGGGTTCCCCTCCGATATACATGGGTACGTCCTCGGACGTTTAACCCATCCTGATATGGTCCACGAAACAGGGCCATATCAGCGCAGGTCCTCGGGGGCCTACGGCAGCGCCTGTTTTCAGGGCTGCTTACAAGTCTCCTCTCTGTGGAGGGGAGTGCGAGGGGTCAGTATGTGACTGACTCCAACCCCGGAAGTATGTCCGTGGCACATACTGCAATTCATGAGTAAGGTTCCAGAATATCCTGGGGGGGGGGGGGGGGCAGAGTTCCCCTCACGTTACTAGACTTGTGTACATCAGCTACCTCAAGTCACAATATTTCAGGAACAGGTGACGGAATATACCATACACCTGTAAATTAAGGTATGAGGAAGCATAAGCTGTCGGACTATTCCAGGCTTCGGCAATAAACACCCCTACACCTCCATTGGTAGTAAGCACTTCACTGAAGCTGGTAGCAGCTTGAAAGCTGATTCTCTGGGCAGAGGTCTTCAGGCCTAGGCCCAAGCCTGCCTTCAGGGAAAATGTGCAATCCATGCACCCCAGCAGGTCTACCCTCCAAATCAAGGACGGGAATAGAACCTACATCAGGGACTTTTGGGCTTACCTCAAGACCACCGGTAACTATGCAGGTACATGGGTCTGGTTCTTTCCGAAACATGGGTTGTGTGGACCAGTTATAGTGTAGTCTTTTAAAGTATGACTATATAGAGTGGGCATTTATAATAGTTGCCACTAGGTCATGTTTGTGACTATCATAACCAATACATCTGATGAGCTGCTAACTCCACACAGTTAAATCTGTGGTCAGGATTGAAGCCACATCTGGTGCTGTAGCCCAGGTCTCTGGCATCAGCTCTACCAGCTGTACCATTATGCTGGTATCCTCTGACTGATTATATCAGTTCAGGGTTTTTGTTTTTGGTATCATAAATATACATCATCATGCCAAATTTAGTTTATGCGTTAAAAGGTGTAGTGGAATCGGACCCGCCATGGCAGTCTAGATCCCTGGCTTGGGAAGCCTTGTTGAGCTGTACCTATCAGTCACCTGTGGGAGCTACACATGGTGACGTCATGGTAATTCTGCTAATTAAAAGGGACTGTGGAAGATTCTTCCCCAAGACGCCAACTTTATTCATATCAATAAAGTGATAAAATCTCTGATTTAACTGGGATGGGTGTTTTCATTCATGTAAACGTCTTTGCCTTACAAATAACTGGCATTTTTTTTCAGCATTTCTCCCACACTGTCTGGCGTAGGGGGGCCAGAGGCGCTCCAGTCCCTGTGTACTGCATTGCATCGGAAAGGAGCAGGACTCGGAGTCACTAGCACGTGCAGCCTGTTTTGTAAATGAGGATACCAACAGAGTATCGATTTGCACAGCTAGTCCTGGCGGCTGCTGAAGGGAGCAAACTGACAAACCCAACTCAGGGTAAGTGCCAAGTCTTGGGACATCTATGTCAGACAAGATTGGGACACGTCGCAGTCAAAGAATGCTCCGTCTCGAGGCATGTCAGGCAGCAGCTCCTGGTTCAGGGTTGCAAATTTCTTCCCCCTCAAATGAGCGGAGTGGTGAAGATGGTGCTAAAGAAGAATGCACATAATCCGGAAGCAACACCTGGTTCAGGGTTGCAATTCCTCACACTCGGTTGAATGTGGTGATGGAGATGGTGCTAAAATACATGCACACATGCCTGAGGCAGCTCCTGGTTCAGGTTGCATAAGTCCTCCCATTCGGATGTATGAAGGATGAAGATGGAGCCATATATATTATGCCCATGTCACGGATGCATACACAGGCAGTTCAAGTCATATGCCTGCAGCTGCCTTGGTTCAAGGTTAGCATTGCCTCCCACCCACAAGGCTATGGGAGATGGTGTCGCAAAGCATGCTTGGTACAGAAGCATGCACAGACAATTCGGGAAATACGGATGATAACACCTGGTTCAGGTGCAATTACTCCCACTCTAAAAGTGTGGCAAAGGTCAGTATAGATTATCTCCAAACAGGAACCCGAATATGACTATGTGCCGGGATCCATGCTTAATGCATAATGTACGACAATCGCATGAGGGGAAGCGGTGTGCTTTGTCTCTAAAATTGCTGCTCCATCGGGGACGGACTAGCCACTACAAGAGAAGTTGGCGCAGCATCAGCTATCTAATGGAAATGACAAACATGATGGACAGAGTCTGCGAATGAAACTTCGCTGAAACTCCAGCAAAGGTAAGGGACCTGGAGTTAGAGACACTGGTAAGTAGGTCTCGTTATTTACCTCCATGAACTCCGAAAAGGTAATATCGATTTGTTCGCAGCTCAACTCAATCACCAGTTACCAAAGTATGTAGACCCAGGGGCAGTAGCGGTAGATGCATTCTCGCTACTCTAGGGAGGAATGTCTACTATACATTCCCTCCATATTTTGCCTCATCAGTCGGTGCTTGCTAAAGATCCAGCAAGACTCCGCCTCAGGCATTTTGGTAATGCCTGACTGGCTTACTCAGCCATGATCTCCACTAATATTGGGAATAATAACAGAGCCTTTTCTATGGCTGTTCCCAAACGCAGAAATCTGCTGGTTCACTCCGTGACTGGGGAGGACCATGATCGAATCAAATCTTTGATTCAGAATCTGAGAAGACCTTACCTAGGGCTCGGACTGTCTGGTCGTACGTTAGTCATGATCACTGAGGCCTGGAGAGATAGTACCAAGAAGTAGTTCATCCCCTATGTCAATAGTGGGAAGTGTTCTGTTTACAGTCCAACATACGTATGACATGACACGTATAACGGATGTTTTGCAATTCCTCTCTAAACTAATTTTTATGAGGGATAGAGTTATAGTGCCATAATTTGTGCCAGTAATGCCTTGCCGTCATACTTGTTGCTGGGATCGGGACATCACTGTCGGATCTCACCCACTGATAGCTAGATTTATGAAGCATATCTTCAACTCAAAACCTCCCAGGCCCAGGGACTCAGAGATATGGGATGTTGACATTGTGCTGCCGCTGCTTCGCTGGTGGGCTCCAACTACATCCCTGTCCTTGGTCAAACTCACTTACAAAGTGGTTATGCTCATGGCGCTGGTTTCAGCACAACAGATCCAGTCGTTGCATAAGCTGCGACTGGACAAGATGGTTACATCTGTAGGCAAAATAACATTTTATGTTTATGACTTAGTCAAGCAGAACAGACCAGGGGCATCAGGTTTCAAACTCTAGGTTTGGCATACCCTATGGACTTTTGGTTGTGTGTGGTCACACACCTACAACAGTATGTTAAAGTCACCAAGAGCCTTAGAGGCTCTGAACTAGCTATGTTTGTTAGTTACATAAAAACCTCATAAAAAAGTATCAGTACAGACCATCTCCAGGTGGTTAAAACGGGTCTGGCTTGTGCAGGAGTGAACACTGACAATCTCAAATCTCACTCCACCAGGGCTGCAACAACATCAGCAGCAAGGGTTATGGACATTCCGCTGGACCACATCCTAGCGGCTGCATGATGGTCAAACGAACGAACCTTTCCAAACATTCCATAACAAACCCATTGCCAGACTGGGGGTATTTGCGAACTCTATTTTTTGGGTCTGTTTTATAGTTTCTTCCTGGATGAAAGGGGTTACTATTATTATTATTTGTACTTTTAAAAGCATCAGCATGTTTTAAATCTATGTCATATCTGAATGCTTTTTTTAATGTTCACTCATCTGTGGTCAACTGATGCAGTTGTGTTGTGTGGACTCGTGTTCACAGCATGAAATCACAGAGCTTTGAAATCTTCACGTAGTCACTCACGTGACTCCGAAGTAAAATAGTAAGATTAAACGAGAACTTACCAGTTAGAAGTTTGATCTTTATTTTATGAGGAGTTACGATGAGGGATTACGTGCCCTCCGCTCCCAACCCTCTCTCATAAAGGTCAGCTGGTAGTTCTAGTTTCTCGAATCTTCCTATATTCAGTTCAACAACAGTTATCTGTGATTTCACACCGCTGCTTTGAAGATTGATGCGCATGCGGGCTGGCGGGCTCTTCACGTAATCCCTCATCATAACTCCTCATAAAATAAAGATCTAACTTCAAACTGGTAAGTTCTCGTTTAATCTTACTATTAACTATCCTCTTTCAAATTCAATTTATCTTGTAGTAACTTATCAAGGTTTCTTCAACAGTGCGTCCTGACCCACAGATTCCACAGCTCAGAAGGAAATGTACAGTGGGTACTTGGGAGCAGCATTAGCATCAAGTTCTATCCAAGTCACACTATCTGGACCACACATATACTTCTTAATCATGGATTAAATTCCAAGAGCATCAGAGTCAACTGTATCTTCTCCAAGTATTCTGCAGGTGCAGAAGAAGACTCATTGGAAACACAAGAGACTGCCGATCCTGAAATCTTACGCAAAACAAAAATTGCTGGAAGAACTCAGTGGGTCAGGCAGCATCAGTGGCAGGAAATGGACAGACAATATTATGGGTCAAGACCTATCCTCAGACTGATGTAGTAGAGAGGAGATAGCCAACAGAAAAAGGTGAGGGGAAGGGATGAGACAAGAGTTAGTGATAGCTGGATTCATGTACAGATGGGTTGTTTGGCAAATGAGTCAGGTTGGGGAGAAATGGGAGGGTGGCCTCGAAGGTGCTCTGGGGATTCGAAGGTTGGCTGCAGAAGGTGCCTGGGGCACAGAGGCTGAGTGGTGGCCATGAGATTATATCGGGCACAGCTCCAAGTGGCCACATGAACTGATGGAATGCGGCCTGCAGCAGCACCATTAACATTGAATTCTCCAATTTCACGTAACCTCTCCCCTCCACTCTTCTTATCCACCAGCTTTTCTCCACCCTCTCTCTACTGTTCCCTCTGCCTTCATCGCCCTGTTTTTTCCCCCTCCTCCATTAGCTCATCTCCCACTACTCCCTACCCTGGGCCGCACAGTTTATTTTCTCTCCCCTCCCCCATCCATTCCCTTCTACCCACCATCCTTCCTGTCGTTCTACATTTCACTCGCCGTCTTTCTTCCTTATCAATGGTTCAGTGATTCATTGGTCCAATTGTACTTTATAATCATATGTACCAAGGTACAGTAAAATTCTTTCAGCTTAGTGTTCAGTAAAAACCTTACTATACATAGGCACAATCATACTTAAATACAAGAGTGTGGGAATAATAGATTGCACTGAAGCAGTACATTTCCATGCCAATTTGTATCCTTCTAGTTCAGAGTTGTTAAAAAAGTTAGAATCATCAACTTGGCCATAAAGGCTTGTTGCACTGGGTTGTAGTTGCAGGGTCAGCCAGGACAGACAATGTAGTCGATACCCTCCTCTGCTGATCCATGCTGCAGACTACCCACATGAGGTGTTGTTCTTTCATTCTGCATGTGCCCACACTCTAGCAGTGGAAGTGGTTGGACAGAAGGTCAACATGGAAATGATTCAGTAATGCCTGAGGTTGGAGATGAAGGATTAAGCAATAAATGTTCGTTTTTTAGGGAATGGATATTAAAATAAAATTCTAGGAAAACAACATATGTTATCTCCAGTGGAAAGAAACATAAGGAAAACTTTTCAGCTTCAGTTTCACACACAAGGGGCTTGTTAGGGCTTTGTGTCTGATTGCATTACTTTTTATTAGCCCTCTGTTAGGAAATAAACCTGTTTGCCAGAAACAGTACTTAATCGGTTGACCCTGCCTTCAAACTTAATTAACCTGCTGAGGAAACATGTTTCTTCCAGCATTTAAAAAAAATTAACACATTATTTCAGTATACAATAAAAAAGAGACAAATAAAAATACTTGCAATTTAAAATTGGTCTCGAACAAAAAAATATCTTTTACATTTTTTTGTCCTTTAATACTAAAGCCCCTGTCCCACTTTCACGACCTAATTCGCGACCTCTGACGACCTTAAACGACTCAAAAGAAATCAAGGACATGGTAACCTTCGACCTCCTATGACCTTCCACGACCATGTCTACGACCTCCTATGACTATGTTGAAGACCTCCCACGGCTATGAAAAAGACCTCCTTCGACCTCCTTCGACTATGTTGAAGACTGGCTTCGACCATGTACGTTTTACTGCTGTTTGCAGTAGCCCTTTTGCTTCAGCAGCCTTTTAAGAAAGGCAGAAGGGGAAGAGCAAGGGTGAAGAGGAAGCACAAGAAGAGGTCTCAATGGGTGAATGGAGATGATGTGATGGACTGTCCCAGTACACCAGATGATTGGAAGAGAGTGGCGCTGGGCTTTGACAAAAGATGGAACTTTAAGCACACATGTGGGGCAGTGGATGGCAAGCATGCCATTCTTGTCCCTGTCCCTGTACCCCTCATTTTCCTTTTCGTACAGGATGGCATTCTGCTGGAACCATTCCTCAAGGTCCCCCTCCTGCTGCATGGTGAAGGTGTAGGGCATAACCTTCCTCCAGCCCTCCCTTACCACCAATGGGGCATCTGCCTCTGATACTGTCAGACACAGCAGAAAGGGCTGCTTTGCTGCCTTCAAATGAGGCAGTGAAGGATGGGGTGGTGGTGGGGACATATACTACCACCCTGGTCTCCTCCTCCAGGGGTCTCTCATGCAGGGCTACCTACTGCAATATCACCTCCTGTGGCATCACCTGCCACTCCTCCTCTTGGGTGGGCAACACCTGCATGGCCGTTTTTCTTTAGGGTTGTGCTGCTGCCTTTTTGGTGCCATCTCTAAAACACGTCTCCTCTCCAAAAAACTCTCTAGCTATGAATGAACATGCCGTGGAGTGACAGATGTGACGTTCTGCTGTTTAAATAACCTTTTTTTTCACCCTGGAGCTATTACCTTTGACTGCCTCCGACCACTTACCACTACCTATGACTAGCATCACGACCTACTACAACCTACCTACGACCTACCTACGACCTACCTACGACCTACCTACGAGTAAAAGTATCGTTTTTTTCCATGACAGCCTTTTTTTTACTCGTGGACATTTTTGATCAGGCTAGAAAAAACGCCGCGACCTACTTGATGCCAGGAGTACCCACGACTAGCATCACGAGCTGCTACGACCTCCTACGGCCTCCTACGGCCTCCTACGACCTCATGGCGACAATGCTGCGAGTATAAGTCAAGGGCAAACTCGGCAGAGGTTGTGAATTAGGTCGTGAAAGTGGGACAGGGGCTCTATAAATTTAAATTATATTTTGCACAGTGATGATTTAAAAATAAATGCAGTGACCTCAGATCTGGTAAGAAACAAAGGAAGGACTGCCAAAAAGAAATCAAAGGTAGACTCAAAATGCCGGAGTAACTCAGTGGGTGAGGCAGCATCTCTGGAGAGAAGGAATGGGCGACGTTTCAGGTAGAGACCCTTCTTCAGACTGATGTCAGGGTAGGGGGCGGGACAAAGATAGAATGTAGGTAGTGAAGTAAGACTAGTAGGATAATTGGGAAGGGAAGAGGATGGAGAAAGCAAGGGCTATCTGATGTTAGAGAAGTCAATGTTCATACTGCTGGGGTGTCAACTACCCAAGCAAAATATGAGGTGCTGTTCCTCCAATTTGCGCTGGACCTCACTCCGACAATGGAGGAGGCCCAGGATAGAAAGGTCAGATTGGAATAGGAAGGGGAGTTAAAGTGCTGGGCCACCGGGAGTTCAGATAGGTTAAGACGGACTGAGTGGAGGTGTTCAGCAAAATGATAGCCGAGCCTGCGTTTGGTCTTGCCGATGTAGAGAGCTTGACACCTGTAACAGCGGATACAGTAGATGAGGTTGGAGGAGGTGTAAATGAACCTCTGTCTCACCTGGAAAGACTGTTTGGGTCCTTGGATAGAGTCGAGGAAGGAGGTAAAGGGACAGGTGTTGCATCTCCTGTGGTTGCAGGGGAAAGTTCCTAGGGTGGTTTGGGTGGGAAGGGACGAGTTGACCAGGGAGTTTAAGAGCGAACGGTCTCTGCGGAAAGCAGAAAGGGGTGGAGATGGGAAGATGGGAAGATGTGGCCAGTAGTGGGATCCCGTTGGAGGTGGCTAGAGTGTTGCAGGATTATATGCTGTCGTGCCGGCTGATGGAATGGAAGGTGAGGACAAGGGGAACTCTGTCCTTGTTATGAATGGGGGGAGGGGAGTAAGAGCGGAGCTGAGGGATATCGAGGGGACCCTAGTGAGAGCCTCATCTATAATTGAAGAGGGGAACCCCCGTTTCCTAGAGAATTAGGACATCTCTGATGCCCTGGTATGGAACACCTAATCCTGGGCGGAGATGTGGTGTAGACGGAGGAATTGGGAGTAGGGGATAGAGTCTTTACAGGAAGCAGGGTGGGAAGAAGTGTAGTCAAGATAGCTATGGGAGTCAGTAGGTTTGTAGTAGATGTCGGTCAATAGTCTGTTTCCTGTGATGGAGACAGTGAGTTCTAGAAACGGTAGGGAGATGTCGGAGAATTTGAGTGCAGGATGGTAATTAGTGGTGAAGTTGATGAAGTCAGTGAGTTCTGCAAGGGTGCAGGAGGTAGCAGCAATGCTGTCATCAATGTAGCAGAGGTAGAGTTCGGGGATAGGCCCAGTGTAAGCATGGAACAGGGATTGTTCGACATACCCTACAAAGAGGCAGGCATAGCTAGGGCCCATGTGAGTAGCCATAGCTACGCCTTGCATTTGGAGGAAGTGGGAGGAGTCAAAAGAGAAGTTGTTGAGGGTAAGGACCAGCTCTGCCAGTTGGAGGAGAATATTGGTAGATGGTAATTGGCTGGTTCTGTGGTCGAGGAAGAAACGGAGGGCTTTAAGACCCTCCTGGTGGTGGATGGAAGTGTAGAGTGACTGGACATCCATGGTGAAAATGAGGGAGTGGGGGCCAGGAAAACAGAAGTCATTGAGGAGAGAAAGAGTGTGTGAGTTGTCTTGGACATAGGTAGGGAGGGATTGGACCAGGGGGGATAGGATGGAGTCGAGGTATGTGAAAATAAGTTCGGTGGGACAAGAACAAGCAGATACAATGGGTCTGCCAGGACAGTTCTGTTTGTGGATTTTGGGGAGAAGATAAAATCTGGCCGTGCAGGGCTGGGGAATGATAAGGTTGCAGGCTTTCGAGGGCAGAGAGCTGGAAGTGATGAAATCAGTAATGGTGCTTGAGATTAAGGCCTGGTGCTTGTCTGTGGGGTCATGGTCCAAGGATAAGTAGGAGGAGGTGTCTGAGATTTGTTGCCTGGCCTCAGTCCGGTAGAGGTCTGTGCGCCAGACTACCACAGCACTTCCCTTGTAGGCAGATTTGATTATGCAGTTGGGGTTGCTGCACAGTGAGTGGAGGGCTGTACGTTCAGGGTGGGAGAGGTTAGTGTAAGTAAGGGGAGTGGAAAATTTGAGGCGGTTGATGTCCCGCCAGCAGTTGAAAATAAAAAAGTCTAAAGAAGGTAGATGGCGATCCGGGGGGAGTCCAAGAGGAGGGGGTCCGTTGGAGATGGGAGAGGAGTCTCTCTAGTGGTGGCATGCTGTAATGTTGTACATCGTTTGCTCCCTTAACTTTTAACTCATTGCTTACCACTCTTTCAATGTTACTTGTTATTACTTGATTTCAAGACACAGTTTCAAGACACGGTTTAACCTATTTTAAAGTGTTGATAACACTTTTATACGTTTCAACCATGTAAAGGTTGGAGACAAGAGCAAAAAAAAGTTCTCCAATGAAGGAGCGTGGTGAAGGCACGGCTTCTGACTCCGGTACCTTAGAAGCAATATCGAAAATGAACGGAGAAATGAACACAAGATTCTATGGTTTGGAAGAAAAGATGAATGGAATTTCGAGCAAATTGAAGGAAGTTCAAGACAAGCTGATTATGATACAAGATGAATCTCATGAGCAGAAGGAACAAATTGATAACTTGCAAATCTTGGGTCAGGAAAGAGATTTGAAGATTGAAACACTGGAACGGAAAATGACCAAAAATACTCGGGCACTCGAGCAATACAAGACTAAAAACATGGATCTGGAAAACTGAAGCCGTCGACTGAATCTGCGAATTGTTGGTTTGCTTGAAGGTCAGGAAGGGGACAATATTATAAAATATGTCTCTAAAATGATAAAGGAGACTTTCAACATCGAGCAGTATGAAAATCTTCCAATTTTGGATAACGGGTCGGGAAGAAAACTGGTCTCAAAGACAAACCGAGACATCTGATCGATCGGTTTCACTTTCTGCAGATGAAGGAGAATATTCTCCGAGCAGCAAAACAGTTGGGCATGGTTGAATTTGAAGGATGCAAGTTTTGGTTTGTTACTGATTACAGCCGTGAGCTTATGGGACTGAGAATGCCTTTCCATAATGTAATGTCTGATTGTTTTAAGAAACAGTTACGCCCTGCCTTGCTCTACCCAGCTAGACTGCGTATACGACTCCCTAATGGTAACAGCCGATTTTTTAACAATCCGCAAGATGCTTCCAGCTTTCTGGAGGGTAATGGGGGTGGATACTGAAGCCACGACGGGGAGTTACTGATAACTGACTGAGTTAAAATCTGAGATTTATTGTTCCTATTTTGACAATATAACGCTCTGTAAATGATTAAGAATTTAATCGGATGAGTTATTTTCTAATTATTTTTTAGAATTTTAGTATGATGGTATCAAACCAAAACTTTTAATTTCTCTAAGATACTGTTAATTTAATGTAATTGTATTATACATTAACTTTTAAGATCTTCTTTGTTAGCTCTTCCACTTTTAAAATGTCCTCCGAAAGATTTGTCCCTATCTTTAGACAAACAATGTGAAGCAGTTCTTGTTTTTCACAGTTTGCACATACTTTTTAACCATAATATAAATTTGTTTTGGCTATTGGTAAATATACCTTTTTTTAACGTTTGGAGCTGTCATTAGAAGAGACGGGGTAGGGGAGGGGTTAGGTAGCGTACTGACTACCTACTGGTCAGTTTCGGGCTTTGCATGGGTGTGGGGGGGGGGGGGACTTTTGCTTTTAGTTTAGTTTTTTCTATCTGAGCAAAATTTGAACTACAAAAATATCTGAAATGTTGTCACTTCCGGCTCCGCCTTAGATTTTTCTCCTTCCAGTATCATGAACTGCTATGGTCTACGAAATTAACCCTTTACATTCCACATGATTTTTACAAACAATATGGATAAAGTTATTAACTTCCTCTCATGGAATGTTAATGGTCTGAACCATCCCATTAAGAGGAAATTTTGTTTTAAAGTTCTTCGTAGACTAAATGCTCAGATTATCTTTGTTCAGGATACTCATGTAAGGAAAGATGACAATCAACAATTCTTTAAGTTTTGGAGAGGACAGCAGTTTCATTCAAATTCACAGGCGAAAGTGAGTCTCTATTTTTATTGACTCCTCAACCTCGTTCGTTCATTATGAAACAATTTCTGATCCAAATGGTAGATTTTTGATGATCACTGGTGTTCTTCATAACCAAAAAGTTGTTATGGTGAATGTTTATGCACCTAATATTGATCACCTTGAGTTTTTTAAACAGTTAATCGCATCCATTCCTAATTTAAATGAACATCTTTTGCTAATGGGTGGAGATTTTAACTGCTGTTTGAACCCCTCGATGGACAGATCTGCATCTGATCATGCGCTTCCAAATAAATCCGCTAGTTTTATCAATTCTTTTATACTTGACTCTGGAATGTTAGAAGTCTGGAGATTCCTACACCCAAATGACAAAGAATTGTATTTTTTCTCTCATGTATATCATAGTTACTCTAGGATTGACTACTTTCTAATAGATTCTCAGCTAGTTTCATCGGTCACTGCTTGTGAGTATGATACAATTGCTATTTCTGATCATACACCATTGAAACTATCAATCAAACTACCTGATTCCAAGTTTAGTGCTAAACAATGGCAATTTAATACTATTTTGCTTCAAGATCTAAATTTTGTTAATTTTATTAAAGATTAGATTGCCTTCTTCTTCTTAACAAACTCTACTGAAGAAATATCCAATGGTGTAGTCTGGGATACTTTTAAGGCATATATTCGTGGACAAATTATTTCATACTCCGCGGGATTAAAATAACAAACTAATAATGAAATACATATATTGGCTGATGAGATTAAAGAAATAGATAACAAATATTCAAAAGCTCCTAGTTTAGAGCTCTATAAGAATAGTTGAACTTCAAATGAGACATGATTTGTTATTAATATCACCGATTGCGAATCAGCTACTTAAAAACAAAAGTCAATTTTATATACATGGTGATAAATCTGGCAAATTACTTGCCAATCAGTTGAAAGCTGCGTCAGCCAAACATCAGATTATTAAAGTGAGTAAACGGGATGGTACATTGACAGTAGATCAGGAGGAAATTAATAAATCCTTTCAGGAATTGTATACCTCCCTATACCAATCAGAATTTCCTACTGATTCCAATATAATGCATGAGTTTTTAAAGAAATTGAACTTGCCAAATTTACCCCATAATGAGTCTCTATTGTTAGATGAACCCATCACGGAGGAAGAAACATAGAAACATAGAAACATAGAAAGTAGGTGCGAGAGTAGACCACCAGGCCCATCGAGCCCGCACCGCCATTCGCTCATGGCTGAACACTAAACAGACACCCTTACCCACAAACAGTAGACACAAGACACAGAACACAAGACACTACCCTCCCCTTTATACCGCTATCACCCCTCTCCACCCCAAGAACCGCGTGATCTCCTGGGGGAGGCAAAAAACCGGATAAAAACCCAGGTCCAATTCGGGAAAAAAATCCGGGAAATTCCTCTCCGACCCCAATCCAGGCGATCGACACTTGTCCAGGAGATCATTCAGGTCTTACTATACTAATCATACCTAGGTCCATATCCCTGCCCTCTCCCCGTAGCCCCTTATCCCCTTGGCAGCTAAAAAACCATCTATTTTAGACTTAAATATATTTAATGTTTCTGCTTCCACTGCTCCCTGGGGCAGTGAATTCCATAAATTAACCACCCTCTGGGTGAAGAAGTTCTTCCTCATCTCAGTTTTAAAAGAGCCCCCCCTTATTCTACAACTATGTCCCCTAGTTCTAGTTTCCCCGATCATTGGGAACATCCTCGGTGCATCCACCCGATCAAGGCCCCTCACGATCTTATATGTTTCAATGAGATCGCCTCTCATTCTTCTAAACTCCAAAGAGTAGAGTTCCAGCCTACTTAACCTTTCCTCATATGTCAATCCCCTCATTGCAGGAATTAATCTTGTAAACCTTCGCTGCACTGCCTCCAGGGCCAGTACATCCTTTCTTAAGTATGGACCCCAGAACTGTACACAGTATTCCAAATGTGGTCTCACTAATACTGTGTACAGCTGCAGCAAGACCTCCGTGTTTTTATACTCAATCCCCCTAGCAATAAAGGCCAAAACTCCATTGGCCTTCCTGATTGCTTGCTGCACCTGCATACTAACTTTTAGTGATTCATGTACTACTACCCCTAGATCCCTTTGCGTTGCATTACAACGCAGCTCCACCTCATTTAGAAAATAACTTGCCCTATCATTTTTTTTCCCAAAGTGAATGACTTCACATTTATTAGTATTAAATTTCATCTGCCAAGTTGTTGCCCACTCACCTAGCTTATCTATATCCTTTTGCAGACTCTTCCTATCCTCCTCATCCCCTACTTTTCCTCCCATTTTTGTATCGTCCGCAAATTTTGATATATTACACTTGGTTCCCTCCTCCAAATCATTTATATAAATTGTGAACAACTGGGGTCCCAGCACCGACCCTTGCGGAACCCCGCTAGTTACCGGTTGCCATCCCGAGTATGAACCATTTATCCCCACTCTCTGCTTCCTATTTGTTAGCCAATCCTCTACCCATGCTAATATATTACCCCCAATCCCATAATTTTTTATTTTTAGCAATAGTCTCTTATGTGGCACCTTGTCAAAAGCCTTTTGGAAGTCCAAGTATACCACATCCACCGGTTCCCCTTTATCCACCCGGGTTGTTACTTCCTCAAAGAATTCGAGCAGATTCGTTAAACAGGACTTCCCCTTCACAAAACCATGCTGGTTCTGTCCGATGAAGTCATGTTTATCCAAGTGCCCCGTTAGTGTTTCTTTAATAATTGTCTCTAACATTTTACCCACCACCGATGTTAGACTAACCGGTCTATAGTTACCCGCCTTCTGTTTACTTCCTTTTTTAAATATAGGTGTTACATTGGCCATTTTCCAATCCACTGGGACCGTTCCTGCCTCCAGGGAGTTTTGGAAAATTATCACCAATGCATCCACAATCCCCACCGCTATCTCCCTCAAGACCCTTGGATGTAATCCATCAGGCCCAGGGGATTTATCCTCCTTCAGTCTCATTAATTTCCCTAATACCACCTCCTTGGTGATCTTAATAGTATTTAGCTCCTCCATTCCTACCGCCCCCTGTTTATCCAGCGTTGGAATATTTTTTGTGTCTTCTATGGTGAAGACTGATACAAAATACTCGTTTAATGCCTTTACCATTTCCATGTTCCCCACCAACAACTCTCCAGTCTCACCCTCCAATGGACCAACGTTCACCTTAGCCACCCTTTTTCTTTTTATATAGCTATAAAAACTCTTACTATTAGTTTTTATGTTGTTCGCTAAATTCCTTTCATAGTCTATTTTCCCCGTCTTAATTAATCTCTTAGTTATTTTTTGCTGACCTTTAAATGCTTCCCAATCCTCTACCCTCCCACTATCTCTGGCTACCTTATATGCCCTTGCCTTCAGCCGAATACTATCCTTTATAGTTTTACTGAGCCATGGCTGACTGTTCTTTCCCTTACCCCTTTTTTTCTTCATAGGAATAAATTTTTCTTGAAGGTTATACAGTAGATCCTTAAACGTACACCACTGCTCATGTACCGTCTTATTCTTGAGTCTGCTATCCCAGTCAACTTTGATCAGCTCAGTCCTCATACCTTCATAATCCCCCTTATTTAAACTAAGTACCCTAGCCTGAGTTTCAACCTGCTCCCCTTCTATTTGAATATGGAATTCGACCATATTGTGGTCACTTGTTCCCAACGAGTCCCTAACTATGACATTTTTAATTAATCCTGCTTCATTACACAGGACCAGATCCAAGATTACCTCCCCCCTTGTCGGTTCTGTGACATACTGTTCTAGGAACCCGTCTCTAATACATTCTATAAACTCTTCCTCTAGTCTACCCTGCCCAGTTTGGTTTACCCAATTAATATGAAAATTGAAGTCCCCCATGATTACAGCAGTTCCCTTTTTACATGCGTCAACTATTTGCAGATTTATGTTCTGACTAACAGCGTCACAGCTATTTGGAGGTCTATAAATTACACCCACTAGTGTTTTTTTCCCCTTGTTATTCTCTATCTGTACCCAAGCTGTTTCACTATCCTGATCCTTCAA
The DNA here is from genome assembly GCA_038087875.1 of Malacoraja senta. NCBI lineage: Eukaryota > Metazoa > Chordata > Chondrichthyes > Rajiformes > Rajidae > Malacoraja > Malacoraja senta. Next base: position 341,653,931 of record CM075977.1, on the reverse strand, counting down.
CGCAATATCCTTCCTCTCTATTGCCGTTATTCCCTCCCTTATTAAAAGGGCCACCCCTCCTCCCTTTCTTTCCTGTCTATCTTTTCTAATTGTCGAGTACCCCTCTATATTTAACTCCCAATCCTGATCCCCTTGCAGCCATGTCTCCGTAATGGCCACGATATCATAACTATATATACTTAATTGCACCGTTAATTCATTTATCTTATTTCGAATACTCCGTGCATTTAGATACAGCACTTTCAGATGATTTTTACTACCCTTCCTTTCTGTTTTTGCCCCTTTTACATCTAGAGCTTTATCTTCACACATTCTGGATCCTCCTGTCACATTTTGATTTTCCGTTTCCCCACTGATACCCTGCTCTATTTCCTCTACCCCTGCCTTTATTACCCCCCTTGATACCTCCCCCCCCCGCTACTTAGTTTAAAGACCTCTCTACTGCCCTAGTTATATGATTTGCCAGGACCCCAGTCCCAGCACCGTTCAGGTGAAGTCCGTCCTTACAGAACAGATCCCCCCTGTCCCAGTACTGGTGCCAGTGGCCCAAGAAACCAAACCCATTTTTCCCACACCAGTCTTTGAGCCACGCATTCAGCTTTTTAATTTTACGTACCCTCGCCGATTTGGCCCGTGGCTCAGGTAGCAATCCGGAGATCAGTACCCTCGAGGTTCTGCTTTTTATTTATTCCCTAACTGCTCAAACTCGTTCAGCAGATCCTCCTTCCTCGTCCTTCCTATGTCATTGGTCCCCACATGGACCACGACCACTGGATCCTCCCCCCACTCAAGAAATACAGAAATAAATTATTTCGATGAATTCTGGTAAAGCTCCCGGTTTAGATGGGTTTACAGTGGAATTTTTAAAGTATTTTTCAAGTTTACTGTCCCCCTGGCTATGCAAGGTTTTTAAAGAAGCCTTTTTAATGAATATATGACCACAATCCTTTTATGAAGCTTCTATTTCTTTAATTCTTAAAAAAAGATAAAGACCCTACTGAAGTGACATCATATAGATCTATATCACTGTTAAACGTTGATTCCAAAATTCTTTCAAAAATATTAGCAATGAGATGGAAAATATTTTAACGCAAATTATTTCTGAAGATCAGACAGGTTTTATTAAAAATCGTTACTCATACTTTAATGTTAGGAGATTAATGAACATTGTATATACAGCATCAAATAAAACTCCAGAATGTGTCATTTCACGATGCTGAGAAGGCATTTGATAGAGTAGAATGGGAAAACTTATTCAATTAACTTGAAAAATTTAAGATTGGTCCAAAATGTATCTCTTGGATCAAGTTGATATATCATATACCTCAAGCTTCTGTACTTACCAATAATCAGAGATCCCGTTTTTTCAAGCTCTTTCGAGGTACTAGACAGGGCTGTCCTTTAAGTCCTTTATTGTTTGATATCGCTTTGGAACCTTTGGCTATTGAACTATTAGGGCATCCCCTAATATTTTTTGGTATTGTTTGTAAGAATAAGACACATAAGCTATCTCTTTAGGCAGATGATCTGTTATTATTCATCTCTAACCCAGAGAAATCTATTCCTACAATAGTAGCACTACGTAATCAATTTAGTAGGTTTTCTGGTTATAAACTAAATCTTAGTAAGAGTGAGCTTTTTCCATTAAACAATCAAATTTCCGATTATGGACAGTTTCCATTTAGGTTGACTACCGACTCTTTTACTTATTTAGGCATTAAGATTACCAAGAAACACAAGGATCTAAAGCCAATTTTACGCCCATAATTGACCACATCAGACAACAGTTTACTAAATGGTCACCAATGTCCTTATCTCTAATTGGCCGAATCAAAGCTATTAAAATGTTTATCCTACCTAAATCTTTGTATTAATTTCAGACGATACCAATTTTTATTGCTAAATCTTTCTTTGATATTATTGACTCAAACATTTCTTCATATATATGGCAGAATAAAAATCCCTGACTAAGTAAAAAATACTTACAGAAATCAAAAAAAGACGGTGGTTTGGCACTGCCGAACCTTAGATTTTACTATTGGGCAGTTAATGCTTGCTATTTAACGTTTTGGACAAAAGATTTAGAAGATACCCAATGCCCAGGATGGATAAATCTTGATTCTATGCAAGGGTTATCATTGGCTTCTATCCGAGGGGCCTCGTTACATTTCACAATTATTAGATTGAATAAATATACGATTAACCCAATAATAAGAAATACATTCCGAATATGGTTTCAATTTCGTAAGTTTTTTGGATTGAATGATTTTATCTTATCGAGTCCTATCATATCTAATTTTTTCTTCCAACATTCCAGTGCTGATCAACCCTTTCTGTTATGGAAGGGATTAGCCTGGCGATATCCTGGCAGGGAGATCTGCAAAGGCTACTGGGGAGACTTTAAACTGGAATGGTTGGGGGGAGGGACTCAAATAGAGAATGCTATTAGACAGTGTGTGCGGCAGGAGGCAGAGAAGGAAAGCACTCAGACCCAACATGTAGGGGGGAAAGAAGAAAACAATAATAAACAGAGAATAAGAGGTGGTGGGGTTCTTAAATGGGTGAGCAGAGAAACAGAGGGGTGTAAAATGCAGGCGGAAGCAATAGGTAGCAAGGTGAAAAGTAAAAGTGGCAGGCAGACAAATCCAGGGCAAAAAACAAAAAGGGCCACTTTTCAACATAATTGTATAAGGGGTAAGAGCGTTGTAAAAACAAGCCTGAAGGCTTTGTGTCTCAATGCAAGGAGCTTTCGTAATAAGGTGGATGAGTTGAACGTGCAGATAGCAATTAATGACATTAGCTTGAAGGATGTGGAATCGGTATGGGTAGAGCTGCGAAACACTAAGGGGCATAAAACACTGGTGGGTGTTGTGTACAGGCCACCTAGCAGTAGTAGTGAAGTTGGGGATGGCATCAAACAGGAAATTAGAAATGCGTGCAACAAAGGCAAAACAGTTATAATGGGTGACTTCAATCTACATATAGATTGGGTGAATCAAATTGGCAGGGGTGCTGAGGAAGAGGATTTCTTGGAATGTATGCGGGATAGTTATCTAAACCAACATGTAGAGGAACCAACGAGAGAGCAGGCTATTCTAGACTGGGTATTGAGTAATGAGGAAGGGTTAGTTAGCAGTCTTGTTGTGCGGGCCCCCTTGGGCAAGAGTGACCATAATATGGTTGAGTTCTTCATTAGGATGGAGAGTGACATTGTTAATTCAGAAACAACGGTTCTGAACTTAAAGAAGGTAACTTTGAGGGTATGAGACGTGAATTGGCCAAGATTGACTGGCAATTAGTTCCAAAAGGGTTGACGGTGGATATGCAATGGAAGGCATTTAAAGACTGCATGGATGAACTACAAAAATTGTTCATCCCAGTTTGGCAAAAGAATAAATCAGGGAAGGTAGTGCATCCGTGGATAACAAGGGAAATCAGGGATAGTATCAAAGCAAAAGATGATGCGTACAAATTAGCCAGAAAAAGCAGCATACCAGAGGACTGGGAGAAATTCAGAGACAAGCAGAGGAGGACAAAGGGCTTAATTAGGAAAGGGAAAATAGATTATGAAAGGAAACTGGCAGGGAACATAAAAACTGACTGCAAAAGTTTTTATAGATATGTGAAGAGAAAGAGATTAGTTAAAACAAATGTAGGTCCCTTGCAGTCAGAAACAGGTGAATTGATCATGGGGAACAAGGATATGGCAGACCAATTGAATAACTACTTTGGTTCCGTCTTCACTAAGGAAGACATAAATAATCTGCCGGAAATAGCAGGGGGCCGCGGGTCAAAGGAGATGGAGGAACTGAGTGAAATCCAGGTTAGTCGGGAAGTGGTGTTGGGTAAATTGAATGGATTAAAGGCCGATAAATCACCAGCGCCAGATAGGCTGCATCCCAGAGTACTTAAGGAAGTAGCTCCAGAAATAGTGGATGCATTAGTGATAATTTTTCAAAACTCTTTAGATTCTGGAGTAGTTCCTGAGGATTGGAGGGTAGCAAACGTAACCCCACTTTTTAAGAAGGGAGGGAGAGAGAAAACGGGGAATTACAGACCAGTTAGTCTAACATCGGTCGTGGGGGAAACTGCTAGAGTCACTTATTAAATATAGGATAGCAGCACATTTGGAAAGTGGTGAAATCATTGGACAAAGTCAGCATGGATTTACGAAAGGTAAATCATGTCTGACGAATCTTATAGAATTTTTCGAGGATGTAACTAGTAGAGTGGATAGGGGAGAATCAGTGGATGTGTTGTATCTGGACTTTCAGAAGGCTTTCGAGAAGGTACCACATAAGAGATTAGTGTACAAACTTAAAGCACACGGTATTCGGGGTTCAGTATTGATGTGGATAGAGAACTGGCTGGCAAACAGGAAGAAAAGAGTAGGAGTAAACGGGTCCTTTTCACAATGGCAGGCAGTGACTAGTGGGGTACCGCAAGGCTCAGTGCTGGGACCCCAGCTATTTACAATTTATATTAATGAACTGGATGAGGGAATTGAAGGCAACATCTCCAAGTTTGCGGATGACACTAAGCTGGGGGGGCAGTGTTAGCTGTGAGGAGGATGCTAGGAGACGGCAAGGTGACTTGGATAGGCTGGGTGAGTGGGCAAATGTTTGGCAGATGCAGTATAATGTGGATAAATGTGAGGTTATCCACTTTGGTGGCAAAAACAGGAAAGCAGACTATTATCTGAATGGTGGCCGATTAGGAAATGGGGAGATGCAGCGAGACCTGGGTGTCATGGTACACCAGTCATTGAAAGTAGGCATGCAGGTGCAGCAGGCAGTGAAGAAAGCGAATGGTATGTTAGCTTTCATAGCAAAAGGATTTGAGTATAGGAGCAGGGAGGTTCTACTGCAGTTGTACAGGGTCTTGGTGAGACCACACCTGGAGTATTGCGTACAGTTTTGGTCTCCAAATCTGAGGAAGGACATTATAGCCATAGAGGGAGTGCAGAGAAGGTTCACCAGACTGATTCCTGGGATGTCAGGACTTTCATATGAAGAAAGACTGGATAGACTTGGCTTATACTCGCTAGAATTTAGGAGATTGAGAGGGGATCTTATAGAAACGTACAAAATTCTTATGGGGTTGGACAGGCTAGATGCAGGAAGATTGTTCCCGATGTTGGGGAAGTCCAGGACAAGGGGTCACAGCTTAAGGATAAGGGGGAAATCCTTTAAGACCGAGATGAGGAAAAACGTTTTCACACAGAGAGTGGTGAATCTCTGGAACTCTCTGCCACAGAGGGTAGTTGAGGCCAGTTCATTGGCTATATTTAAGAGGGAGTTAGATGTGGCCCTTGTGGCTAAGGGGATCAGGGGGTATGGAGAGAAGGCAGGTACGGGATACTGAGTTGGATGATCAGCCATGATCATATTGAATGGCGGTGCAGGCTCGAAGGGCCGAATGGCCTACTCCTGCACCTATTTTCTATGTATCTATGTATCTAGCAGCTTTTTGTGATTTGTTTTTGGATGGTTGTTTTATGTCATTTGAACAACTCTCCAATAAATATAATCTACCTAACTCACATTTCTTTAGATATTTACAAATTAGACATTTTTTGAAGGCTACTCTACCCTATTTTCCGTTACCACATCATACCGAAATCTTGGAATTTTTTTAACATTTGAACCCTTATCAGAAAGGTTTAATAACGACTATTTATGAGTTGATTTTGAAATTACAAATAGATACATTTGATAAAATTAACAATGACTGGGAAAGAGAACTTCAAAATTCACTACCAATTCAAGGTGGTTCACAGAGCTGATATGTCAAAAGATAAGTTAGCTCATTTTTATGGTCATATAAATCCTACCTGTGACAGATGTAATTCTGAAGTGGCCTTTGGTCTTGCCCACTTTTGGAAAAATATTGGAAATACATTTTTGATACTATTTCTGTAGTTTTAGGTATTGATTTACAACCTCATCCTATTACTGCAATTTTTGGGCTACCAATTTTAGATTCTACTCACCTGTCCCATTCTGCCCATCGGCTGATTGCTTTTACTGCATTAATTGCTAGAAGATCTATTTTATTTAAATGGGAAGACTCTAATCCTCATACCACACTCCATTGGTACTCTGAAACGATATCATGTTTAAACTTAGAAAAAATTAGGAGTGACATTGTCGAACCCTTGGTTACATTTGATAGGACTTGGGGAAGTTTTATTCAACATTTTCATACATAGAAACATAGAAACATAGAAAATAGGTGCAGGAGTAGGCCATTTGGCCCTTCGAGCCTGCACCGCCATTCAATATGATCATGGCTGATCATCCAACTCAGTATCCCGTACCTGCCTTCTCTCCATACCCCCTGGTCCCTTTAGCCACAAGGGCTACATCTACCTCCCTCGTAAATATAGCCAATGAACTGGCCTCAACTACATTCTGTGGCTGAGAATTCCAGAGATTCACCACTCTCTGTGTAAAAAATATTTTTCTCATCTCAGTCCTAAAAGATTTCCCCTTTATCCTTAAACTGTGACCGCTTGTTCTGGACTTCCCCAACATCGGAAACAATCTTCCTGCATCTAGCCTGTCCAACCCCTTAAGAATGTTGTACGTTTCTATAAGATCCCCCCCTCAATCTTCTAAATTCTAGCGAGTACAAGCCGAGTCTATCCAGTCTTTCTTCATATGAAAGTCCTGACATCCCAGGAATCAGTCTGGTGAACCTTCTCTGTACTCCCTCTATGGCAAGAATGTCCTTCCTCAGATTAGGAGACCAAAACTGTATGCAATACTCCAGGTGTGGTCTCACCGAGACCCTGTATAACTGCAGTAGAACCTCCCTGCTCTTATACTCAAATCCTTTTGCTATGAATGCTAACATACCATTCGCTTTCTTCACTGCCTGCTGCACCTGCATGCCTACTTTCAATGACTGGTGTACCATGACACCCAGCTCTCGTTGCATCTCCCCTTTTCCTAATCGGCCACCATTCAGGTAATAGTCTACTTTCCTGTTATTGCCACCAAAGTGGATAACTCACATTTATCCACATTATACTGCATCATCCATGCATTTGCCCACTCACCCAGCCTATCCAAGTCATCTTGCAGCCTCCTAGCATCCTCCTCACAGCTAACACTGCCCCCCAGCTTCGTGTCATCCGCAAACTTGGAGATGTTGCATTCAATTCCCTCGTCCAAATCATTAATATATATTGTAAATAGCTGGGGTCCCAGCACTGAGCCTTGCGGTACCCCACTAGTCACTGCCTGCTATTCTGAAAAGGACCCGTTAACTCCTACTCTTTGCTTCCTGTCTGCCAGCCAGTTCTCTATCCACATCAATACTGAACCCCCAATACCATGTGCTTTAAGTTTGTATACTAATCTCTTATGTGGGACCTTGTCGAAAGCCTTGTGGGACCTTGTCGAAATTTACGATATAAATTGTCCCCTCTCCAACCGTTAGAATAATTCTTTTACCTTTATACGGTGGAACGGATTTGACGACAAACAGGGACTTAAATTGTTGAAATTCTTTGTAGCCAGATTTTGTTTTGCTTTTTTTCTAGTTTAGGGGGTTTTGTTTTTCTCTTTTATCTCTCCATCGCCCGCACACCAACAAGGAGCGGGCAATGCCTTGCCAGGTCGCCGCTCCGGAGTGCTGTGACCGCCGACCACCAACATCGAGCAGCCGTGGTCTGCGGTCTGCGGTCTGTGGTCTGCGGTTTGAGGGCATCCCGCCGCAGGCGGGCGCCGCTGGATCGGAAGCACCGCGGAGTCGAAGCTCCAACCGGCACGGCCTAAAGTCCACGGGCGTCGCAGTCTCCGGGGAAGGAGCGGCCGCTCCAGACACTTCTAAGCTGCTGAGGACTTTTCCACCTGATGTGGGTGGGGCCTATAATCATCGGGCTGCCGTTGCGGCGACTGGCTGCACTGGCCTCAAACTGGCCCCGACCTCGGGTGGACTAGGAGAAGGAGCAGGACTGGACATTTTGGTGCCTTCCCTCACAGTGGAGAGTGTAGATTCTACTGTGGGGGAATGTTCATGTTGAATTTCTTATAGTGTGTTGTGTCATTTTTTTATACCTCTTTTTATTATTTGTATGGATAGTCTTCCCTGTAAAGCATTTTGGCTTTTGATTGAAATCGACTGAAAAGTGCTATATAAATAAATGTACTTACTTACTACACTCTTTTTCTTTCTTTTTTCTTTTTATCTTTTTGTTTTTATATAGACAAGTTCTCTTTTAAACAACTATATTTACATAGAGATCGGGAGGTTTATAGTCAATGTGTATTTTGACACTGGACTCATACTTAGGTTATACTTGTTATTAATGTAATCCTGATCCCTATGTATCAATATCACTGTTATGTTTATCATTATTGTTTTTTTGTTTTGTCTTTTGCTTTTGAAAAAAATTAATAAAAAGATTTTAAAAGAAAAGAAAAAGGAGACGGGAGAAGGGGTCATCACTCGGTGGTGAGGACTCCTTACCATAGAGAAAGGCCTGGAGGCGGAGGCGATGGAAGAACTCTACATCGTGGCGGATCCCGTACTCAATGAGGTGGGGTCGGAGGGGAACAAAGGTGAGGCCTCTGCTGAGGACAGTCTGTTCCGTATCAGAAAGGAGGAGGTCAGGGAGGATGGTGGAGACCTGCGGGGAGTGGAGTCTGGGTTAGTGGACAAAGTGTTGGTAGTCCCGGTCAGGGGATGGCCGGGAGGCAGCAAGGGTCGGCGTCATCGGTGAGGCAGAAAACATCAGCGGTCCCGGTGAGGTTGTGAAGGTCGGCGACAGCGGAGGTTGTGGCCCGGGGAGGCCATGAAGGTCGGTGACAGCGGCCCCGGGGAAGCGGTGAAAGTCGGCTGCAGCGGCCCCGGGGAGGCCGTGAAGGTTGACGATGGCGGCATCTTTGGTGGTCCAGGAAGGCAATGAAGGTTGATGACGGCAGCATTTTCGGTGGGCCGGTATCTGAGATTGGCCAGGAAGTCTACCGGTCAGGAATTCCTGGATGACCTGCAAAACAAGTTGTCTTTGAGAACATGGAACATATTACAAAGAACATAACAAAACTGGAACAGGCCCTTTGGTCCACAATGTCCCAGCCAAAGATGATGCCTTTTTAAATGTCCTCTTCATTCTCAGCCCCCTCCTTTACTCCTTGTCCAGCCACGACTGTGTAAGCCATGCACAAATTTAATTCAATTTACAAATTTGCAGATGACACCACCATTGTGGACCAGATATCAATCTCCAGGGAGGAGATTGAGAACATCCTGTCATGGTATTGAGCCAACAACCATTCTCTCAATGTCATCAAGACAAAGTAGACAGTGATCGAATTCAGGAAGCATTGATGGCGCCGAAGTAGAGATGGTTGAAAACTTCAAATTTCTAAGAGTAAAACTAGACCAAGTGGGACCCGTTGGGCCACGTTCCCCAAGGCAATATTCCACCACTGACCCATAGCCCACAACTGCGAGTCACGGCAACCCTCCTCCAACTGTGCCTCACCATCCCTCTTCCAACCCCTATCCTCCTCCATTTGCCCTCATCCCCCAGCACTCCCTACCCCTCCTCTTCACCATCCCTATTCTTTCCCCTCTCATCCTCCCCTCCCCATTCCCTCCCTCATCTCTCCCTCACTCTTGTTTCCCCTACCCTCAGTCACTACCTCCCTCCCTCCATATATACTCTCCCCCCTACCCCTCTCCTCTCCCTCTAGCTCTCTGCTCCACCACTCCTTAAATGTGAATAACATGTAAAATATACCATCAGTCTGAACAAAACTTGAAACACCACACCACAGGATAATGGTGAGTAAGGTGGGCCAAAAATTGTAGCACTATTGTGTACCGTTTTGGCGTAATTTCAGGATCACACTCACAGACAGACAGACATAATAGCAGACATAATAACAAACAAGATGAGAGTTTTAGAGATAGATAGATAGATAGATAGATAGATAGATAGATAGATAGATAGATAGATAGATAGATAGATAGATAGATAGATAGATAGATAGATAGATAGATAGATAGATAGATAGATAGATAGATAGATTATTAGATAGATAGATAGATAGATAGATAGATAGATAGATAGATAGATAGATAGATAGATAGATAGATAGATAGATAGATAGATATATAGATAGATAGATAGATAGATAGATAGATAGATAGATAGATAGATAGATGGACGGATGGACGGATGGATGGATGGATGGATAGATAGATAGATAGATAGATAGATAGATATCACCAAACAACTTCCCCTGGAACACCCATATTGAAGCAACGGCCAAGAAAGCACACCAATGCCTCTACTTAATTAGAAAGCTTAGGAAGTTCGGCATGTCCCCAACAACTCTCACGAACCTCCACAGATGCGCGGTGGAAAGCATTTTATCAGCATACATTGGTTGGCTCGGGAACAGCTCTATCCAAGACCGCAAGAAATTGCAGAGAATTGTGTTCTCTGCCCAGACCATCACACAAACCAACCTCCATTGACCTCATTTATACCTCACACTGCCGCGGCAAGGCCTAACAGGTCTCTCTTTAGCCTGGCTTGATAGCGCCCAACCCAGGCAAGTATTTCTGTGCTATTCATCGAAGTAGATCTGCAATCACACATTACAATTGCTCCTCACTTCCAAATCTCTACTCCTACAGCAACATTTCTTACTTTAACTATAACCTTGCACGAAACATTATTCCTATTTCACAGTGATTACAATTTGGCTCGACTGAACTGAAACTGAACTGAACTGAGCATTATCAAGGACAAGTCACACCCTAGCCACTCCATCTTCTCCCCTGAGTAAAAGGTATAGAAGTGTGAAAATTCTTACCTCCAGTTTCAGGAACAGTTTCATCCCAGCTGTTATAACTGAACTATCCTAACACAACGAGAGAGCAGTCCTGAACTACTATTCACCTCATTTGGAGACCTTCGGATTATCTTTGATCAGAATTTACTGGGTTTACCTTGCACTAATCGTTATTCACTGTGAATGGCTTGATTGTAATCATGCATTGTCTTTCCGCTGACTGATCAGCACGCAGCAAAAGCTTTTCACTGTACCTCGGTACACGTGACAATAAACTGAACTAAACTAAACTGTGTGATCATGTCCCTCCCAATGATTTTCAGAAGATTTCCCACTTGATAGCAGCCTGTTTGACTGGGAACCAGGTAAGCAAAACAATATCTATTAACTCACAAATTATGGTATGTGTTAGAGATTATGATGAGGAGCAGGAAGTGGGGCAAGGAAATGACAGCGATGGATCAGGAGGGAGTGGGAAAACTCAAGTTGAAGAAGGAAGCAGGAGGTCAAGAGGTGAGCTGAAGATGATGAGTGAAAGGAAAAAAGAGATCATGTACAGAGTTGAGCTTATGAGCAGAGGGAAGGAGGATATAGAGCTGAAAACAGGGAAAGTAATTACAAATGAGAACACAAGAGAAGTAAGACATAGGCTCTGTTACCCAATTTCACCCCAGCTACTTCCCCACCTGGTTCCATCTGACTGTTATAATTCACCCCCACCTCAGTCCACCATTGGCCACTGTCTCACACCTTCCTCTCTCGTCTTTATGATGGCTGTTTCCACTCTCCAATCTCAGTTCTGATGCAGGGTCTCAACGTGAAATATCCTTCTCCCACCCCCCCATCCCTTGGCAGATGCGACTCATGCCATTTAGTTCTTCCAGCAAATTGTTTTGTATATTGTAGATGGGAGCCTCAACCATCAGGCTCCCGAACCACATTCTACAACCCTAACCACAGCCCACCTCAGCACCAAACTGCTATGGGCATTGTATAAGGTTGTACCATATACTTCAACTTGCACTGTTGTAGTCTGGTTACAGTATAACTGATAATTTGTGTAGGAATGAACTGCAGAAGCTGGTTTAAATCGAAGGTAGACTCAAAATGCTGGAGTAACTCAGCAGGACAGTCTGAAGAAGGGCTTGACCCAAAACATCGCCCATTCCTTCTCTCCAGAGATGCTGCCTGACTCGCTGAGTTATTCCAGCATTTTGTGTCTATCTAACTGATAATTTATTGTTTTATTGATTATTGTATCCCTATTTGTTGTGTTCTTTTGTTAATGTGTCTGTAATGCTGCAATCAGCAAGAATTTCATTGTTCCAGTGCACGTCAATTAAACAAGCTTGACTCTCTTGAATTGGAGATAGAGAGGTGAAAGAAGTAAGAGTGTGTTATTGGAAGGAGTTAGATTGGAAAAATATGGGAGGCTGAGATTGAGGAATGTGATTGAAAAAGGGATAAGTGCATAAGATCATAACTCCCTCTGCATTTTTCAACGAATCTTCAATGTATCCCAAGACTAGGATAGGAGGTAGGAGATTTTAGAAGCAGTTGGATGTTTTTTTTATGTGTAGCCAGGCTTAGGCAATAGGAGGAAATGGGTTGGTCTAATGTGGGAGCAGGAACACACAGAAAAAATAGAACTCTGTGGTAACTAATCAGAGATCATGAGTGAGTTGGAAATGATTGGATGCAAAAGAGTTTGAGGGGATGGATGTCAGGTAATTGCTAGATGTATAATGTTGTTCTCTTATTATGTCAGAGGGCTATGTTTCTACCCCTCTTCAATCAGAAGCCACAATAACCTTCTGGATCAGACCGTATTGCATCTCAATACCGAGCCCAGAAAATTGCAGCTCCATGGGTTATAAATATCCTCCTGATGGTTTGTCTCCAACACCACCTTCATTAAAACCTGGTGGGGAGTTAGACAGGAATTGGGGCCATTTGAGATTTTAGATGTATTCAAGAGAGAGTTAGATATAGGATGTATTCAAGAGAGAGTTAGATATAGATCTTAGGGCTAACGGAATCAAGGGATATGGGGAGAAAGCAGGAACGGGGTACTGATTTTGGATAATCAGCCATGATCATATTGTATGGCGTTGTTGGCTCGAAGGGCCAAATGGCCTACGCCTGTGCCTATTTTCTATGTTTCCATGTTAAACATTTGTAATTCCATCTTGCACAACACACACACACAGGTATGATATATATAGGATATATAATTCCTCACAATTTTAAAAGTTGAAACAAAATATGTTTTTTACAATTTTCTACTAAATAAGTGAGACTACCTTTTTAATTTAAACCAATTCAGCATTGTTTCCGCTGTACATGGTGCATATTGGTACATGCAAGGATTAGTCAGAATCAGAATCAGAATGCCATTTATTGCCATTTAAACATAGGTTCAAACAAAATTATGTTCCTGCAGTCATAACAACAACAACAAAAAACACACAATTAATACAATTCCACACAAACATCCATCACAGCGAATCTCAAAACACCTCCTCACTGTGATGGAGGGCAAAAGTCTTATCTCTTCCCTGTTCTCTGTTCTTTATTCTTCTCCTGCAGTCAAGCAGTCAAACTGCTGCATTGAGCTGATCGAGGCTCTTGATGTTAGAGCCCCCGGCGGGCGATGGTAAGTCCCGCGGCCGTTTAAGCCGCGCCGGGCGATGTAAGGCCCCGCTCCGGGTCGATTTAAACCCCTCGATTCGGGCGGGTGAAGTTTGCCATTGCGGAGCTCCTAAAAGCGGTCTCCCACCAGGGACCCGCGAGCTCCCGATGTTACTGTCCTCAGGGCCGGCAGCCGAAGCCTCCGAACTCCGAAGTTGGGTCGCAGCCGCGCGCCACCACAGCGCTCCACGCTCCGAAGTCGGCCAGCTCCGCGATGGTGAGTCCGCAGGCACTGCGACTGGAGCCACAGGACGATTCCGGTTGGAAAAAAGAGATCATGTACGATGTTAGGCCCCAACGACAACGGAGACTCGACAAGGAAAAACTCGGGTCACCGTACAGGGAAGAGTTTAAAATGTTTCCCCTACCCCCACCCCCCCACACATACACAACTAAAAATAATATAAAACTAAAACCAAAACATACACTTAACAGGACAAAAAGAAAGAAAAGACAGACGGACTGCAGAGGCTGCCGCATCTTATTTCAACGAAATAAGTGAGACTGCCTATTTTAATTTAAACCAATTCAGCATTGTTTCAGCTGTACATGGTGCATATTGGTACGTGCAAGGATTAGTCATTTGGTGTGATAAAGATTACCTGATCACATTGTTAACCAGAGAACTTAGTTCATCAAAACTGTCAAAGTGTAATAATATTCGGTGATCAATACTCAGGTCGTCATTTTCTAGTTGTTGCAGGAGCACGGTGACTCTGTGTACTCTTCCCAGAGAAAGATCTACCATTATCTGATACAATCACTGCTTTTTAAAAATCTCTTTCCTGCCTGTAAATCTAACTATATTCTGCATTCTGCATCTTCCCCTTTGCTCTTCCTATTTTACTTGAGTTTGACTTGATTGTATTTTTGATTGTACTATCTGATCTAGCCTGACAGAATGGAAAACAAAGCTTTCCGCTGTATCTCAATACAGGTAACAATAATAAACCTAATAAGAGGTTATCATGAGAAGGCAGGAGAATGGGGTTAGGAGGGAGAGATAGATCAGCCATGATTGAATGGTGGAGTAGACATGGTGGGCCGAATGGCCTAAGTCTACTCCTATTCCTTATGACCTTATAATCTAAACCGATCCAGTGATCCAGTGGATCCCACTCACTTCTTTCAAAATGAATTGCCGGAGGGAGAAGTCTGAGGAAAGGCAAGTGTAGAATTAGCCCAGGAGTCTCCAAAGGAAACAAATGCCAGCACACTCTATGTGCTTCATATTTGATTGCTTTTGAAGTGTGGTCTCTGTTCTCTTGTAGGGAAATTTTTCAGGCAGTTATGCATAATAAACAGAAAATGATTAGGGACCAATTTTTTGTTCTGTGCTGTGAAGGAGAAATTTTTGCCAAAATATTAATTTTACTTCGGAGTCACGTGAGTGACTACGTGAAGAAGACCCGTCAGGGCGCATGCGCGTCATTACGTCTGACGCATTGGCGAGAACGGCAGCAGGAGGACGGAGCTCCTCCTGCAGGTGAGTAATTACAGCTCCACCAAAGTCGGGGAGACTTTGGAGGAGTTAGGAAAAAGTAAAAAATTGTTTCTGTGTGTTTTTTCCCCACATACAGGAACAAGGAAAAGGTGCAGGTCTGCTGCCGACAAGGAGAGAGAGAGCTGCGGGACGCAGTCTCTGAAAGGCAGCCTGTCACCTCGGGGGAATCGCAAGCCGGTAGACTTCGCAAAGTGCCCAGCCGGGTACACAGCCAACGCCAGTCGGGCGGTAGGCATAAGCTAAGTCTGTCAGGGCTATAGACTCCGCAGAGTCGGGCCACGAGAGTCCCATCGGGGACAGGATACCGTTCCCCAGCGGTTATCCAAAAGGAGCAGCTCATACAGGGGCTGCTCCACAGAGACGCTCCAGGAGGAGGAGTGCAGGAGGGAAGCCATAGGGAAGGCTCCGCTGGCAGTGCCTAGGAGAGGTCTGCTTCATAAAGCCATACTCCAGGAGGAGTTGTGCAGGCGGGAGGCCTTGGGGACGGCTCCGCTGGCAGTGCCTAGGAGAGGCCTGCTTCACAAAGCCACACTCCAGGAGGAGTTGTGCAGGCGGGAACCCTTAGGGAAGGCTCCGCTGGCAGTGCCTAGTAGAGGTCTGCTTGAAAGCACCCTCTTTGCAAGAGGTGAGTGTAGAAGGGCAGATACGCTCTGACCCTGAGTCCGACGACGACTTCCAAAGGGAGGGCAGGCAGCTGCCAGAGCTGACACCGTGTGCAGCACGGTTTGCCATGTCGTCGGACGCTGGTGAGCCTCTGGGTGAGGAACTTGGCACCAGCATAAGTTACCAAGTCTCACATCAGCTACAGGAGCTGACAATGGATGAGACAGTAAGGAAGCATGAAGCCTCAATCAACTTTGGACTGTTAAAAGTTCCTGTTGGGAACAGGAAGAATTGGGGCAAGATGGGCATACTAATGAGAGCCCAGGAGCATGTCAAGCTCCAGCATATTTTTAAAGTTGCTGGCATCTGGTATAATGAGCTTTGCCAGGATGGTGGATGGAGAGGCCATGACAAATTACAACAAAAGGCGCTATTGTGGAGTGCCCACATTGAGATCAACTGCGTTTCGCAAGACTGCGATTAGACCAACCATCAATTCTAAATATGCTTCACTCTGCCAGCCTGGCACAGTGCAACCGGCACAGCTGTTTGGCGAGGATTTCGCACAGCAGGTGAAGGAGCTGGAGGAGAAGTATCCCTATAAGCGAGGAGACTGGTCCGGGCAAGGGACGAGTCCAGCTACGATGCAGCGCAGTTGGCGTTTGGCTGTAGCACCACCAGGGAAGGAGAGATATCCAGCTCGAGGCCGGGGAAGAATGCCAGGTGGTAAGGAGGTAAGTGGGTCTGGTTCGCATGTAGACAGATCTAATGTGATACCTCAGATATGTTTATACTGAAGGTTATAGAAGGATATCGAACAAAGCTTAATGCAAATTCTGATTTACCCATGCAACATGTCCAAAAAGGAGTTTGACTTCAGTATCACTGAACAATTGGAAGTTCAGTTGGAACTTGCAAGCTTATGTAATAAAGGTGTAGTTGCTAAGGCAGTTTACCAAAGCCATCAGTTTGTGTCCAATATCTTTCCCAGACCAAGCAAGGATGGGGGATGCAGAATTATATTGGACC
This sequence comes from Malacoraja senta, assembly GCA_038087875.1. NCBI lineage: Eukaryota > Metazoa > Chordata > Chondrichthyes > Rajiformes > Rajidae > Malacoraja > Malacoraja senta. Next base: position 341,637,287 of record CM075977.1, on the reverse strand, counting down.
TGAATAGTCTTAACCCTTTTGTAGGGTATAGACATTTTAAGATGGAAATGTTTGTGAAGGAGATCTTAAAGAAAGGGATTCAGTGTCTGTTCATTTGCAGGATAGAAGATTTATAATTCAGCTTGATGGGGCAATTATTGCAATACAATGCACTACCTAATAGTTTGTCTTCAGCTCCTAGAGGGATTACAAAGTTGTTAAAACCTATTCTAGGCATGATGAGAAGTCGAGGGCATGTGCTCATGGCTTAACTAGATAATATCTTGATTGTAGGAAATCAAAGGAAACAGCTGAAGCATCAGTGGCAGTTGGTAAAAAACATGTTTTAATTGGGCTTCATAAGCTATCCAGAGAAATCTAAATTTATACCTGTGACACAAATTGACTAGTTGGGTTCACAATAGACTTACGCAACATCATTGTGACCTTGCCCAGGCAAAAAAGGGTAGAGCTAATTAAGAGCTGTATCAAGTTAATTGCTGACACACAGCCTTCAATTAGCCAGGTAACAAGTCTGCTGTGGTAATGGCTGGCAGCATTTCCAGCAGTGCAACATGGCCACTTTATTATCTACAATTACAAAGGTCAAAGGAACAAGCATTGAGGATACATTGGGGTCTTTATAATAGACCTACGCTTCTATCAATAGAGACTGTTGCTGATGTACAATGGTGGATTCAGCATGTGTCCACTAGTAGTTCCAAAGTGTTATTGGACCAAGCTTCCATGATTTGCAGACAGATGTCAGAGCACTTCGGTAGGGTGCGACTGATACAAGATCTAGCTGTGGAGACAGATGAACATTGCTTCTGCAAACATGGGGAATTAACCAAGAGTATTTTATGGACTCAAGGCTTATGGCACTAACTAAACTAGTTTGCATGTGTAGTGCAAAATAGACAACACTACAGCAGTTGCTGATATGAATCACATGGGTGGAATCAAATCGTTATCATGTGACAGGTTGGCAAATACAATTGGACCTGGAGTAGGGATAGAGAGATTTGGATTGGAGCTATCTATCTGCCAGGGAAACTTAATGTAGTACCAGATGGCAGCTCACGAAAATTCCATCATAACACAGAGTGGATGTGGAACCAGGATGTGTTCAAGAACATAGTACTTCTATATGGAAGGCCAAAATATGTTTCATAGGCACCACATCCAGGGGCAGTGGCAATTGATGCTTTTTCACTAAATTGGGATATGTTTGTGTACATTTTCCCACCATTCTGCCTCATAGGTCGGTGTTTGAGAAACGCTTCAGGGGTTTTTGTGATACCAAATTGCCTGATTCAACCATGGTTCCCTTTGATGTTACAGATAGCGATCCAACCTCTTTTTGCTGATTCCAAACAGTAGGAATTTGCTGGAGCATCCAGTAACGCATTAAGTTCATCCGTTATGTGATCGTATGAATCTGTTAATTTGCAGGTTTTAAGAATGCCTTACATTGGTCAAGGACTTTCTAGGCCAATGGTGGATATACTCACTGCAGCCTGGAGAAAGAGTACTCAAAAACAGTATATGACATGAAAAAAAAAAAATTTAAAAATGGGAACAATATTGTGTTCAAAAGAATATTCAATATGATACTGTAGTTATTGAAAATGTGTTAGAGTTTTATCTACACTTCATTATGATGAGGGTCATAGCTATAGTGCTATCAATACAGTGAGAAGTGCTTTGTCGGCATATCTTGTAATAGGTACACGGACACAAAGTATAGGATCTCACCCTCTCATATCTAGGTTGATGAAAGGAATCTTTAATTCCAAAACGCCTAAGCCTACGTATATGGTAATCTGCGATGTAAGCATTGTTCTTAACATGCTTCGTCATTGGGTCCCTGTCACGTCTATAACTTTGCTGAATTGGCTATGCTAATGGCATTGGTGTCAGTTCAGAGAGTGCAGACTTTGCAAAAACTTCAGTTCGAGAGAATGGAAGTGAATACAGAGAATGTTCTGTTTTATATTTCTGACCTGCTCAAACAAAGCAGGCCAGGTGTGTCAGGATTTAAGATTGTGTTCTCAGCATATCCTACAGCTCCATGTTTATGTGTAAGGACACATTTGTTACATTACATTGAAGCCACAAGGGCTTTAAGACAAGAAGAAACAGGATTATTTCTCAGTTACAAGAAGCCAACATAAAAGAGTGGCAGTTCAGACTATCTCAACGTGGTTAAAGCAAGAGTTGGTTCAGGCAGGAATTAACATTTATGTGTTTACATCTCATTCCACTAGCGCAGTAGCAACATCCGCGGCCAGGGCGATGGACGTTCCCATCGACCATATATTAAAAGCCGCAGGTTGGAAAAATAAACTTGTGTTTCAGCAATACTACCATCGGCCGAGTGCCGATGGAGGGCTGTTTGCCAACTCAATATTGAGTGCTGTTGCTATTGTTTAAAGTCTGTTTTCATTACTGTTTCATTCTGTTTCATTTGTTGCCCCTACATTAAGAGGGTTTTTTGGTTGTTTTATGACCAAAAATAAAACTGCTTGTTTTTGCATGATATGCAATGTCATGTTTACAGCATTATTGATGATACTCAGAGTCAATCGATGCAGTGAGAAGCCGGGATTTTGATCTGCGGCATAAAAATCACAGAGCTTTAAAATCTTCACGTAGTCACTCACGTGACTCCGAAGTAAAATATTAAGATTAAATGAGAACTTACCAGTTTGAAGTTTGATCTTTATTTTATGAGGAGTTACGTTGGTGATTACGTGCCCGCCACGCCCAACCCTCTCTCATAGAAAAAGGTCATAATGGTAGTTCTCATGTTGATCATCTTAATATGTTACTTCAATTATGCTGTTGTCTGTGATTTCATACCGCTGCTTTGAAGATTGACGCGCATGTGCCCTGACGGGTCTTCTTCACGTAATCACCAACGTAACTCCTCATAAAATAAAGATCAAACTTCAAACTGGTAAGTTCTCGTTTAATCTTACTATTAATCCCTTCCTTTTCTTCATACTGCTTATGAAATTCAGTGTTTGTTCAACTCACAGAAAACACTTTTGCCTGAGTCAGAAGATGGATTAAATGGAGAAAATGATGAAGCGTGCAGCACTGTTGCAGATTGAGGTGGGCAGGCAGCATTTGTGGGTAGTGAAACAAAGTTTACATTTCAGTCAATGACCTCTCAACACAACTGATGAATCAATATTTCCAGCAGTCACAGTACTTTGCCTTTGTTGGTGATCAATTTGCTGTTTGTGGAACCTTGCTGAGTGTAAATTAGCTGTTTTGTTTATCTGTTCAACAGAAACTGCACTTCAGCAAGCAAATAACTGGTTGTAAAGCTCTTTGCTGAGACTGTGATCAACAATGTGTTGCTTTTGTTGACATCCACTTGAGCAATCAATGGGGCCCTTTGTTTAGCATCTAATGCAAAAAGAGAACGGGAATGATTTTATCTGTTGCCTCTACCTCTCCACGCACACAATGATGACTTGAGGAACATTTCATTTCTGCTGCTGCATCTCGCATTAGTGGAAGGTGCTTCATGAATCCAAATACAAATACAAATTCTTCATTTATTAATTCATTCATTTGTTAAGCAGTAAGCAGCATGCAAACCTGTGAATGCATCCCTGACCATTCCAGCTTTCTGAGGAAGGATGTGTTTATGCTGGAGAGGGTCCAGAGGGGGTTTAGAAGAATGATACATACATAGATACATAGAAAATAGGTGCAGGAGTAGGCCATTCAGCCCTTCGAGCCTGCACCGCCATTCAATATGATCATGGCTGATCATCCAACTCAGTATCCCATACCTGCCTTCTCTCCATACCCCCTGATCCCTTTAGCCACAAGGGCCACATCTAACTCCCTCTTAAATATAGCCAATGAACTGGCCTCAACTACCCTCTGTGGCAGAGAGTTCCAGTGATTCACCACTCTCTGTGTGAAAACGTTTTTTCTCATCTCGGTCTCAAAGGATTTCCCCTTATCCTTAAGCTGTGACCCCTTGTCCTGGACTTCCCCAACATCGGGAACAATCTTCCTGCATCTAGCCTGTCCAACGCCATAAGAATTTTGTACGTTTCTATAAGATCCCCTCTCAATCTCCTAAATTCTAGCGAGTATAAGCCAAGTCTATCCAGTCTTTCTTCATATGAAAGTCCTGACATCCCAGGAATCAGTCTGGTGAACCTTCTCTGTACTCCCTCTGTACAACTGCAGTAGAACCTCCCTGCTCCTATACTCAAATCCTTTTGCTATGAAACCTAACATACCATTCGCTTTCTTCACTGCCTGCTGCACCTGCATGCCTACTTTCAATGAGTGGTGTGCCATGACACCCAGGTCTCGCTGCATCTCCCCTTTTCCTAATCGGCCACCATTTAGATAATAGTCTGCTTTCCTGTTTTTGCCACCAAAGTGGATAACCTCACATTTATCCACATTATACTGCATCTGCCAAACATTTGCCCACTCACCCAGCCTATCCAAGTCACCTTGCAGTCTCCTAGCATCCTCCTCACAGCTAACACTGCTCCCCAGCTTAGTGTCATCCGCAAACTTGGAGATGTTGCCTTCAATTCCCTCATCCAGTTCATTAATATAAATTGTAAATAGCTGGGGTCCCAGCACTGAGCCTTGCGGTACCCCACTAGTCACTGCCTGCCATTGTGAAAAGGACCCGTTTACTCCTACTCTTTGCTTCCTGTTTGCCAGCCAGTTCTCTATCCACATCAATACTGAACCCCCAATACCGTGTGCTTTAAGTTTGTATACTAATCTCTTATGTGGGACCTTGTCGAAAGCCTTCTGAAAGTCCAGATACAACACATCCACTGGTTCTCCCCTATCCACTCTACTAGTTACATCCTCGAAAAATTCTATAAGATTCGTCAGACACGATTTACCTTTCGTAAATCCATGCTGACTTTGTCCAATGATTTCACCACTTTCCAAATGTGCTGCTATCCCATCTTTAATAACTGACTCTAGCAGTTTCCCCACTACTGATGTTAGACCAACTGGTCTGTAATTCCCCGTTTTCTCTCTCCCTCCCTTCTTAAAAAGTGGGGTTACGTTTGCTACCCTCCAATCCTCAGGAACTACTCCAGAATCTAAAGAGTTTTGAAAAATTATCACTAATGCATCCACTATTTCTGGAGCTACTTCCTTAAGTACTCTGGGATGCAGCCTATCTGGCCCTGGTGATTTATCGGCCTTTAATCCATTCAATTTACCCAACATCACTTCCCGACTAACCTGGTTTTCACTCAGTTCCTCCATCTCCTTTGACCCGCGGTCCCCTGCTATTTCCGGCAGATTATTTATGTCTTCCTTAGTGAAGACAGAACCAAAGTAGTTATTCAAGAGGAGGAGCCATCTTGAGGAACGGCTGCAAAACAGCAGCCGTCCGTTAATTGTACTTTTTTACCAAGTTTTTAGTTTTCTTTAAGTCTTTGTTTTTATTTATTTTGCCTTTTGATGTGGGGGGAACAAGGGGAAATCACTTCCTGGTCCCTACCTGGTCGGTGAGGCAGCCTTCTCTCCGGCTGCCCATTCGACCCGTCCTCGCGGCCTACCAGCGGGCGTGGAGCGGCGTGGAGCAGCGTTTCCTGGCGGGAACCGCACAGCACCCTCAGCTTCGGTGGCGGCACGGTGCTGGAGCGCTACTGTGCAGCGGAGCGGGCGATGCCTTGCCTGGGTCGCCGCGCTGGACCGACGCGCTGGAGCTCCGGTGAGCTGGACCGCCGAGCTCAACACCTCCGGGACTGGAGCGACCATTCGCGGGCGGCGGCGCCGACTCCAACATCGGGAGCCTTGAGCTCCAAGTCGGCGCGGCCTTGTCGGCTTCAGGTGCTGCGGACGCCTGCGGGAAATCGGCCGTTCCAGCCGTAGTTGCGGCCTCCGGTGAGGGATGCGGCCGTTCCAGGTGGCCCAGCTGCTGGAGGACTCTCCCGACGCCGGGGCTACATCACCCGGCGAGAACGGCCAGGATCATCGGGCCTCCGTAGAGGCAATAGCGGGGGCTTCATTTGGCCTGATTTTTTTGGGTGAACTGGGGCTGGGGACTGGACATTGTGCCTTCCCCCACAGTGGAAATCATTGTGGGGGGATGATTTTTGTATGTAATTGTTTGTAATTGTATTTGTTAGTCTGTGTTCAAGATGGCGGTCGGAGGGGAGAGTGGACGCTGGCGTTAAATTGCCGCTGCTCTCTCCTCAAATTGTGCTTCTGATTTTCTTTTTTTTGTGTTTTTGGAAGGAATTCTGTCCCTGATTTATGTATTGGTCTTTATAACCTATTTTTTTAATTCTGATTATATGTTTTCTATAAATCTCTGTATGGTGTCCTTGAGACCTCGGTATAAGGCGCCCGTAAATAAAATCCATTATTATTATTATTATTCAATTGGTCCGCCATATCCTTGTTCCCCATGATCAATTCACCTGTTTCTGATTGCAAGGGACCTACATTTGTTTTAACTAATCTCTTTCTCTTCACATATCTATAAAAACGTTTGCAGTCAGTTTGTATGTTCCCTGCCAGTTTTCTTTCATAATCTATTTTCCCTTTCCTAATTAAGCCCTTTGTCCTCCTCTGCTGGTCTCTGAATTTCTCCCAGTCCTCTGGTATGCTGCTTTTTCTGGCTAATTTGTACGCATCATCTTTTGCTTTGATACTATCCCTGATTTCCCTTGTTATACACGGATGCACTACCTTCCCTGATTTATTCTTTTGCCAAACTGGGATGAACAATTTTTGTAGTTCATCCATGCAGTCTTTAAATGCCTTCCATTGCATATCCACCGTCAATCATTTTAGAACTAATTGCCAGTCAATCTTGGCCAATTCACGTCTCATACCCTCAAAGTTACCTTTCTTTAAGTTCAGAACCATTGTTTCTGAATTAACAATGTCACTCTCCATCCTAATGAAGAACTCAACCATATTATGGTCAATCTTGCCCAAGGGGGCACGCACAACAAGACTGCTAACTAACCCTTCCTCATTACTCAATACCCAGTCTAGAATAGCCTGCTCTCTCGTTGGTTCCTCTACATGTTGGTTTAGATAACTATCCCGCATACATTCCAAGAAATCCTCTTCCTCAGCACCCCTGCCAATTTGATTCACCCAATCTATATGTAGATTGAAGTCACCCATTATAACTGTTTTGCCTTTGTTGCACGCATTTCTAATTTCCTGTTTGATGCCATCCCCAACTTCACTACTACTGCTAGGTGGCCTGTACACAACACCCACCAGCGTTTTCTGTCCCTTAGTGTTTCGCAGCTCTACCCATACCGATTCCACATCCTCCAAGCTAATGTCTTTCCTTTCCACTGCGTTAATCTCCTCTCTAACCACCAACGCTACCCCACCTCCTTTTCCTTTCTCTCTATCCCTCCTGAATATTGAATATCCCTGGATGTTCAGCTCCCAGCCTTGGTCACCCTGGAGCCATGTCTCCGTGATCCCAACTATATCATAATCATTAATAGCTATCTGCACGTTCAACTCATCCACCTTATTACGAATGCTCCTTGCATTGAGACACAAAGCCTTCAGGCTTGTTTTTACAACGTCTTACCCCTTATACAATTATGTTGAAAAGTGGCCCTTTTTGATTTTTGCCCTAGAATGAGTGGGTTAACATATGATGTGCGTTTGACAGCACTGGGCCTCTATTCGCAGGAGTTTAGAAGGATGAGGTGTAAACTCATTGAAACTTACTGAATAGTGAAAGGCTTGGATAGAGTGGATGTGGAGAGGATGGTTCCACGAATGGGTGAGTCTAGGACCAGACATCATAGCTTCAGAATTAAAGGACGTTCCTGTAGGAAGGACTTGAGGAGGAATTTCTTAAGTCAGAGGATGGTGATTCTGTGGAATTTATCGCCACAGAAGACTGTGGAGGCCATCAGTTAATATTTTTAAGGCAGAGATAGATTCTTGATTAGTATGAGCGTCCAGGGCTATGGGCAGAAGGCAGGAGAATGGGGTTGAGAGGGAGAGATAAATCAACCATAATTGAATGGTGGAATAGATTTGATGGGCTGAATGACTTAATTCTGCTCCTATAACTAATGAACTAATGAGCAAAGTGCTGGAGTAACGCAGCAGTTCTGGCAGCATCTCTGGAGAACATGGATAGGCGACATTTCAGGCCGGGATTCTTTTTCAGACTGAGTTCTCTGGTCATCTCCACCAGTTATACTGCCCCTCCTTCTTCTACAGCTGCCTTACTAGAGAATAGATGTAAACTAAACATTAACCCTGGAAAATTCAGAGAATATATAAAAAAGATCTTCTGGAAGTACCTTGAGGAACCTACTGGGATCACCCACCAAGCAGCAGTTTTGATCTCACTGATGGAAAATGTAGTCATCCTACCATTTGATTTCTCACTATGAACAAGGTGTGTTAAAATTAGGTCCCAATTAGCTTCTTACTCATAAATCAGCCAACCTTAAATTAAATGCCCTGTTAGTGTTGAGTGAACATGCACATCATACACGCCAATTGCAAAGAAAGATGCGAAATGCAATAACTACAGAGCACAGCCTGAATTTTCCATTTCTAAAGATGGGGCTGGGAATAAGCGATACCAAACTCGCTTATTCCCTGCCCCGTCTATAGAAATTGAAAATTCTGGCTGTGCTCTGTAGTTAATGCATTTCGCATGCCCAGGTCATAGGTCACAAGCGAAAAACACTCTTGGCAGCCGTGCCGCGGCCTGGACATAGACCTGCACCTCATCTGCAGCCAGGATCGATCAAGGGACTCTGGCGCCGCATTCGCTGCCGAACCGCCACTGGACCATCACCGTCCCCTCCCGAGTGCCCCCCCCCCCATCCGGGGGTGGCCGGAGACATCGGGAATCAGGCGGGAGCGGTGCCCCCATGCCCCCAGGCAGCGCAGAGAGGCATCACGGAGAAGCATGACTAACTCCACAGCTCCGGGCTGGTGTTCCGTCAGTCCAGGCAGGGCTGTAGGTTAACCCGGCGAGACAGGCAGAGTTGAGCTGGATTTAGCCCTCCTCTCCGCACTGGCTATAAGCCTGGGCCGTCGTTTCCTTAAGTCCAGGCAGGGCTGGTAGGTTAACAGGCAGAGTTGAGCTGGATTTAGTGCTGCTTCTCCACGCTGGCTGTATGCCTGGGCAATCGTTCCTGTAACTCCAGGTAGGATTGGTAGGTTAACAGGCAGAGTTGAGCTGGATTTAGTGTTTGTGTGGTTTGTGCGTTCTCCCTGGTGGGTTTTCTTCAGCTGCTCTGGTTTCTTCCCACATTCCAAAGCTGTGCAGGTTTGTAGGTTAATTGGCCTCTGTACATTGTCTCCAGTGTGCAGGATAGAACTAGTGTATCATGGTCAGCGTGGACTCAGTCGGCCGATGCGTCTGTTTCCTCACTGCATCTCTAAATTAAAACTAAACAAACTTGCCCTTGAAACCTGGAGTGGTCAGCGAAGGGTTCATAGGTTTTTACGCTTCTTGCTGCTTTGCAAAGGTATGAATAACCCGCATTCAAGCAGCACCTTCCATGTTTCCAAGCAATGAACTAATTTTGTAGTAATTCTTCCATATATTTCCTCTGCTACATTATTGTTCATGGGAAATAGTGACATAATCCACTGATTCAGCTATGGGCTGGTTTGTTACTAGTCCATCACAATGCCATTCCTGTAATAGAAAGCCAGTATGTCAAGTGTGCAAGTAGGTTGACATACCATCACATTAATAGAGGAAAACTGATAATAAATTAAAATGTTCACTTTTTCAAGAGAGAATTAGATATAGCTCTTAAGGCTAACAGAATCAAGGGATCTGGGGAGAAAGCAGGAACGGGGTACTGATTTAGGATAATCAGCGATGATCACATTGAATGGCGGTGGTGGCTCGAAGGGTCGAATTGGCTACTCCTGCACCTATTTTCTATGTTTCTAAAATAAAATCCGATGGCACTCAAAGAAAAACATGAGCAAAGGTCTGACCAATATCTATTATGTAATCAATGTCACTCGGACAGTTCATTTGGTCCTCTTAATGATCACAGTATTTTAATGTATAATAACATAACTACATTTCAAAACTTAACCTTAATGTTGCTTGCAAATTGTGAGGGAGTGAAAGGGTATATTGATGCAGTTTCTTTCCTTGTTTCATGTAGAGCCCTTCATGTAAAGATCCCCCGATGTAAGGCAGTTAGATATTTATCTTCATCATCAATGTTTTACAAAGAAGGTAGTCCAATAGACTTCATTTTCTTGTCAAATTCAACCCATATCAAGCTATTGTTTTATCTATGGCTATAAAGGTGCCAGTTCCATTAAGTGTTTACACCAACACATTTCACCCATATGTCCCTTAAAATTGTAATCTGAATCCTAGCTGCAACATTATGCAGTCACAATTCGCATGTGACAGAGGCCCAGGATGCTGCATCTGGAAAGTCTGTGATAATGAGATAGGATCAGCTTGAATTAAACCTGCAGGAAGTTTTTTGTCCTGTTAAGACCATTCTTCCAATTTCAAAATCAGCCCCTGTATTTTGAATTCTTCTGACCCCAAAAAGTCACCATTCTGACTGTTTGTTTTGACACCTGTTCCTTTACTTGTTTTAGCTCCTTCAACTGCAACTGGTATTCTCATTTGTTCAGCCCTCTCTGTTTTATTTATCTGCTGGTGTTGTGCAGGTCATTTAATTTGTTTTTTTCCCATCATTTTGAATTTACCTCATCTGCTGTTGAATCGTGCAGCAAATGAATTGGGGCCAGGGTGCACTGCGAGCTGAATCTGAGTTCTTTCTTGCTACAAACAAACTAACTGGATTACACATTAGAGAGATAAGGTCTCTGAAGTGAAATACACCCAAGACATTAAAATTATTTTTTTCATCAGTCCTGGTTTGTCATAATAACATGTTAATGTTATCATGTGGCTGATAGTATACTTTTGAGATTTTTTATTCTCTTAATGATAGACTTTTGTGTAAGTGCATTATACATTGCCATCTTTAAATGGTAAATCGCCACAGCTGCACTTGCACAGGAATAGGCAGAAGCTTGGCAGATGCCTATCGGCTGCTCCCACTGCATGCTCGAGAATAATGCACAACAGGAGATAGCAACAGAAGTGAGGAATATGCAGAAGGGCAACTGATAAAAGTGATAAAACCAGCCCTGCTTAAATCAGAGTTGTAGTTGGAATGAAAGCTTGGATATATTAATATCTTAAAACTGAAAAAAAAATTGGAGTATCAGAAAAAAGAGGATAACAGAAAAATGTATAAAAAGAGAAAGGTTAAGCATTAGAAAGGAAACCTGGAAAAGGCAAAACAGAGTGAACACAATAATTTTTAGGGAGATAATGGAAGACAAAGATATTGCTATTTCCTTTTCTACATTTCAGTTCAAAACTTATTAGTTATAAAGTGCATTTTGATTTCCTGAAGTAATTAAAGATGCTTTGTGAATGGTTGTACTTCTCTGTTAAAAAATAATGGTCGAGTGAATATGATATACTCCTTCGGGAGTAACTCTATTGTGTGAAATATTTCAACCGTACCGTGCTCACTGCCCTGCTCTTCCCATATTGAACTCCAGTCCTTGTTCTTTGCAGAATTACATCTGCCCGTCCATTGGACTGTTGTATGTGATTGTCAACTATGTCAATAAGCCTACTTCTAAGTGGCTATGTAGAAATATTCCCATTTTCAATTGAGTTTTTTCGGATAGATGAGCTGTTTCTGTGCATCATAGCAGCCAGCAAAGGGGCATGTTGGTTGAAGTGGTGAGTTGGGCTGAAGGGCATGTTTCCGCGCTGTAGGACTCTATGACACTAAATAGAACAGGCATGGATATGGCTAATTATATTCATCAACCCAACATTTTTGGTAAAGATAGCCTGACCGGATTGAAACTGGTCTAGAAAGGGATGTTTGACATAGATGCTGCAGGACTACACCATCATAACAATGGGCATAAATATTCATGGATATCTGTAAAGGTATTACAGATTACAATGATTGTATCTATATCAAGCTAATGCCAATTTTCTGTAAGTCTTGCACTATTTCAAATGCATTGAGGAATCTGGTGTGGAGGAATTACCAGCTGCATCTGAAACATTAATTGCTTCTCTTTCCACAGATGATGCTTGACCTGCAGATGTTTCCAGCATTTGTTGCTTTGATTTTAGGTGAAGGAAAAATTTGATAGATTAGAAATGAACAGAGGTCAAGTAAAGATGACTCAGATTGACTGTAATAGTGTTGCACTATGTGGTGATTGCAAGATGACTTTGAACAAGGTAGTTGATGCCAAGCAGTGCTCAGTGACCTCTTCAAAAGGTTTGTACGGAGAATTGTCAGGAGTTGACAATTTCACCAAAGTGAGTCTGTTCCATGCATGTGCTCAGCTGATTTTGGAGGGAAAGAGTAAAACATCTTTTATAAATACAGACACATACTCCTTTGCAAAAATCATTATAGTGTGATTTTTTTGTAAAAAACCTTGTATGCTATAAAGGGCAAGATATAACAAAGTATCAATACTTTCAACCTCAGTCTTTAGAGATACAGTATGGGAACAGGCTCTTAAGCCCACCAAGTCCACACCACCCAATGATTACCCATACACTAGCATAATCCTACACATGAGGGACAATTTACAGATGCAAATTAACCTACAAATCTCTACATCTTTGGAATGTGGTTGGAAACCGGAGCACCTGGAGAAAACCCACGTGGTCACAGGGAAAATGTACAAACTCCATACAGACACCACCCGTAGTCAGGATTGAACGCTGGTCTCTGGCTCTGTATGGCAGCAACTCTACCACCACACCACTGTGCTGCCCTCAGTGATAGCCATAAGTATTGAAAAAGAAAGTCCTTCGATATTGGAAGTGTACAGGCAACAACTCAAACACAATGCAAGGCTCAAATGAAACAAATGTGCATTTGTACAGAATTAGTTACATCATTTACATTGACAATGAGTGAGTGAAACTATGTGCAAGTAGAGAAATAACCATTAGCAATTATCTTTGGAGTAAAACTTTTGTTTATTTCTGTTGGTCAGATATTTAACTTTGAACACAGACCATACATATTTATTATCAATTTCTTGTCCTATTCAGCAAAGGTTGCATCAAGAATGTCAGGCAAGCCATCCTCATCTCTCTATACATTCACACGATTCAATACAGTACTTTAAAACAAAGTGTGACTCCAGAAGCATTGCCAATGTTACTAAAAATGTAGGTTTACCATGTAAGCATGAGTTTTACTTTGAAGATAGTAGAAGATTAATTTATAATAATAATAATAATAATAATAATAATAATACACATTTATTGTCATTGTAAATATATACAACAAAATTTCAGGCGCACCGCCCGAGCGGAGATCCAACGTAACAGATAAATAATAATGACAATGGAAACAACAAAAACGTCAAGAAAAATGTCAAGTCGTCAGAATATGCAAAATTTCACAGTATAATGTTGTGGAAGTACAAAATATTGGCTATGAGAGGTGTGTGTTCAGTGCAGAGTTTAGAGTGGTGAGGGCCTTGGGGTAGAAACTGTTTGTTAATCTTGTGGTGTGTGATTTGATGGACCTGTAACGCTTTCCTGAGGGCAGAAGGGCAAACAAGTGATGTGCGGGATGAGATGAGTCCTTTAGTATGCGTGATGCCTTCTGCAGGCAACGAGAGCTATAGATCTCTTCCAGGGCAGGCAGGTGTGTGTTGGTGAACATCTGGGCAGTATTGATGACTCTCTGCAGAGCCTTCTTGTCAGCCACAGAACTGTTGCTATACCATACCAGGATGCCATGTGTCAGGACATTCTCTACGGAGCAACGGTAGAATGACACTAGCAGCTGTTGTGGCACGTTGACTTTCCTGAGTGATCTTAGGATGTAATGCCTTCTTTACCAGGGAGTGCGTGTTAGTTGACCACCTGAGATCTGCTGAGATGTAGGTACCCAGGAACCTGAAACTGGAGACTGTCCACTCCTTCTCTGTTTATGTGCAGTGGGGGATGGCCACCCTGCTTCTTCCTGAAGTCAATGATGAGCTCTTTTGTTTTCTTTGTATTGAGTATTAAATTGTTCTCTGAGCACCAGACTATTAGCCTCTATACCTCCTCCCTGTAAGCTGACTCATCGCCCTCAGTGATCAGCTCCACCACATTGTGTTGTCTGCAAATTTGATGATGGTGTTTGTGCTGTGGGTCGGTATGCAGTCATAGGTATAGAGGGAGTAGAGGACGGGACTCAGCACACAGCCTTGTGGAGCTCCTGTGCTGAGTGTCAGAGTGGGGGAGTCGTGTGGTCCCATCCTGACTGACTGTGGCCAGTCCGTAAGGAAGTCCTTAATCCATAGGCAGATGTTGTGTTCGAAGCCTAGGTCGGACAGTTTGGAGACCAGTCTACTGGGTACGATTGTGTTGAATGCAGAGCAGTAATCCACAAATAGCAGTCGTGCATATGCTCCCCATTGTTCTAGGTGGAGCAGTACAGTATGGAAGCCAGTGGCAATGGCATCGTCTGTTGATCTGTTTGCTCTGTAAGCATATTGGTGTGGATCCAGGGTTGATGGGAGAGTGGCCTTGATGTGCTTAAGGACCAACCTCTCCAGGCACTTCATAATTATTGGTGTTAGTGCAATCGGCCTCAAGAATTCTAGGTAGCCTAAGGAGCTAGCCAAGAATACAACAATAATACAGTTCTAAAAATAAGTAAACAAAAAACTCACAAGATTGAACTAATTAAACACATTTTGAAATGGTCCAATAACGAACAGAACAAGTTGTTGCTGGTCAAATGAGACACCAAGTCGTATCATTTTATTGAAAAAAAAAACTTGAAGAGTTTCACAATAAACAGTCTGCTACTGTAAGCATAAAGGCAACAATCAAGCATTTTGTTTATTGGCCTGCATTAATAAAAGACTGAAGAGCAAGTAAATGGTATAAACTGTCAAAATTGCAGCACAGAGGCTTTATGGGCCTGTCTCACTTACGCACCTTTTTAGACGACTACAGGAGAATTTGAGGTCACCACAAGGTCACCACATGTTCGCCGGAGGTTGCCAGGGTGTCGCCTGCATGGTGGTGAGTAGTTCCCACATTCTTGTAACTAGTCGCGGCTTCATTCTGGTCGCCGCTAATTTTTCAACATGTTGAAATGAACAACGTGTTGAAAAATTAGAGGCAACCAGAATTTTGACGCCATGGAAAGTAGCGAGAGTTCTTGTGTCGTACGTGCAGTAGTAGTGGGTCACCAGGAGGTCGTAGGTTGTCATAGGTTGACGTAGGTTGTCGCCAGTGCTGACCGGTGAAAATGTAAACAGTAGTTTTCAGAACCATGGATAACCGATCGGTGATGTTAATGTCCGCCGAGCTTCACAGCCGTGTATCTCTGGCTTTTTAAAAGTTGTCTCCAACCCTTCTCCCCACCTCGTCACCCCCCTTCTCCCCCTTTCTCCTCCCTTCTGCCCCCTCTTCCCCCCTCTTCCCCCCTCTTTTAAAGGACTTACGTGACCCTTCCTGTACACTGTGCTTTTACCGTCTTAATTACAGTGCCAACCTTCGTGGTGTGTCTGTATCACATTGGATTTGCACCGTGTGAATTCCACTCAGTCAGCACTCCCTCCCCGTTTGCTCTGTCCCCCGCCTTCATAACTGGCTGGTGAAGGAAATGATGTGCATATGTGTATGTGTGTTCCACTCTGACAGTCGCCGTTCCAGTCGCCAGTTTTTCAGCGACCTGCTACGACTTGACAGTCACCGGCAGTTGCCTGAAAAATCGCCTAACTGGGACAGGCCCATTACAGAGTTAAAATTGGCCTACAACTTCTTTCCAAAGAGACCACATGTTATTGTGAGTGGAGGGACTGTTAGCTTCTTGGTATCCATAATTAATCATTCAAAATGAATCGGGGTGAAATATGTTGAGTCTGGTACCACAGCAGAACACATTGGTGAAGAAGAAAGAATCACTTTCTCATATCATGACTTACCAAGAGACCTAATTGCCGATAATGATTCCCAATTTTGTCCACTTTTAAATGACATTATAAACCAAATTGGTATTAAACTCACACTTATTTAGTTTATTTTAGTTTAGAGATACAGCGTGGAAACAGGCCCTTCGGCCCACCGAGTCCACACCAACAAACGATCCCCGTCCTAGGGACAATTTTACATTTACACCAAGTCAATTAACCTACAAACGTGTACGTCTTTGGAGTGTGGGAGGAAACCGAAGATCTCTGAGAAAATCCACGCAGGTCACAGGGAGAACGTACAAACTCCGTACAGACAAGCAACCTGTAGTCAGGATCGAACCTGGGTCTCTGGCGCTGTAAGGCAGTGGCTCAACCGCTGAGCCACTGTGCCGCCATCGCCCAGTATTAATTTGTGTGCTTGTGAATTGATGAAGAAGCATTAAAGAAACAAATCATGAAGTGCTTGAGTTTAACAATGACATTGATGAATAATTGTCAAACTAAATTACAGAACTGCACCACATTTCACAATATGTTATATTCTTGTTGGGTAATCAACAAGTAGAAAACTCAGATTAGGCTAAATTCAGCTTTACTTTAAGAAGAAGCTCAAAGAGACAGAAAGAAAATTAATCACAAGTACGGAATTTAAGTACCACGATGGGTTTACAGGGTACACCGTGTTTAAGGAAAGTAAAGTCCACATTTAGTACGCCAACCATTGTACACACACCTTCAGTGTCACTTTGTGGTTCAGTTGGTAGAAGATTAGAGATTTTAACTCCCTCCTGAGATTTGAGCATGAAAATACAAGCTGAGTGTAATACTAAGGGAGTACCAAGCTCTTTGGATGAACGTCTGCTCTCTCTGCCAGATATTAAAGATGCCATGGCATTCTTTTAAAAGTCATTATTTATCCATTCCCTCATCATCACTAAAGGAAACAGATTGCAAAATGTATCCTCAGTCACTCAATTACTAGTCCTAAACATGAAATATTGTTGCATCTGCTTCTGAATTCAATTCTATTTAAGTAAAGGGATTGCATGTGGAGCTAATAACCAAGGATACATTTCTTGATGTTTTTTTCTCGTCACTATCATTTATAGGCACATGCTATGCACAAAATGGCTGTTGCTGTTCCTACATTACACAGTGATCACATTCCAGAACACTCAACTGGAATATCCCCTGAGAGGTATATTAAGAAGTTCATTAAAATCATTTTATAAAATGCATATTAAAAACACAAAATGCTGGAAACATTCTGGCTGGAAAGAGAAACATAACGTTTCAAGTTGAAGAAGGGTCTCTTTCATTTTTATCTCAGTATTCCAGCACCTGCAGATATTCTTAATGGAAATGCAAGTTGTTCTTTTGCAGAATCTCATAGTAGTTGCAGCTCCGGATGAGGCTATACAGACTATTGAGCTTACATCGGCAATTTCCAAGAGCAATTTAACTAGTCCACTCTCCCACCCTAAGAGTTATAAATTCTTTCCTTTCAGGTACAGTTTTCAAAACTCTAGTTGAACCTACCCTGCAAGTAACCTTAACACGCGCACAGTACAAAGAAGTTTTTATCCATGTCATTTCTGGTTCTGTTGCTCATTAACCCTTTTTCTAATGGGAGTAACTCCTCTCCATCAGTAAATATGTTCTCCAAGCTATACCTCTTAATCGGATCCTGTGTTTTAAGAACAACAACCCAGGTTTTCTAGTCTATCGGCAGATGAAAAGATTCTTATTCCTCGAATTATTTTAGTAAAGCTCATCTGCAACCTCTGTAAAATCTTTACCCCTTTCTTCCAGTCTCCATATTATAGCTTCATAATTTTAAATCCTACTGTGACGGCCATGAAATGTTCGCTTGACAGGTTTGACAAAGTTGCTTTGCATGTGTAGTGCTAACTCGGACACTCGCTGTACAAAGGCCACTTGTCCTGCCCTCACCAGTCCTAATGTCCATCTTTGGTCCATATGAACAATGTGATAGAGATGCCATCACCCAGTTAGGGCTCTGTGCTGTTAACAATAACTCAGTTGTTGTTGACTGTGTACAGTCAGCAGAACAAAAACAACACAACCATGTTCTGGTAAAGATCTCCCCCGAGTACAGATATTTATTACAGTGATGCTGTATTCTGGAAAACTGGAGAGAGTCAGACAAAGACGCAGATCCATTTGTGGGGTGGGACAAAAGAAATGGATAAGAAATCTCCTTGGGAATTTAGTTAAGGAGGAATACATGGAAACAGGCTATTTAGTGAAAATAAGGACTTTGTTGAAAAGAAGAGAATGGAACAAGTAGTCTGTTGAGGAATTGTGAGGCAAGGGGAGAAAGGTGCTAATGAGGAAAATGTATGAAGGGGGAACAGGTTAAATGTTGGTTTAGATCCAGCACATGCAGGTCCTGAACCCAGAACTAAAGGCCCGAGGTTCTTCCAAGTGGGTTGCAATCTAATAACTCCTGATTGTCAACCATCATTTAACATTCAGGAGAGGTCCAGATAAGGGCTCTGGAATGGGGAGGTGTGGTGAGCAGGATGGGTTGGATTTAGTAGGTGGTGACATTGAGAGTAGGCTGGTACCATCCCTTGGGAAGGCTTTGGAGCCAGGAGGAACATTCCTGCTTACCTTGGCTGCACATGAAAGCAAGTTAAAAATAAAAAATAAAACCCTTTTGTTGGCAGCCTTCAGCAGTCCCTTAAAGGTATTACATTTTCAGAATAAATTTAAACGTATAACATATACTGTAACTCTTACAAATGTCTACACATCAACTAAACAACATTTACTTCAGTACGAGTTTATAAATAGCTCAGAGAAAAAAAAAATCACACTTAATCATTATTAAGAAAAGATAAATAGCCCCCAAATAAGGAAAGCAGTTTATTTGCTCGACTAGAATGTCAAATGGTTATAATTGCTGTGACAGCACAAGAACTAACTTAAATGCCAGGTCTAAGTAATTTTAGGAAAATAAATGTATAAATGTCAAGTCATGAGAAGCCCAAGAATTTTATTGCAAAGTTGAATATTTTTTCCTGGAAAGTGTGCCAATGCACCCAGCAGAATTGTAACACATGAATGATTTCTCAGTGTTCAGGGAAACTTGGTAAAAGTTACTGATGATTAGAGCAATTTAAAGTAATTGAACAGTGACAGCCTTTTAACTGTGTTTATATTCCCCAGATATCATCCCGAATTACTAACATATTTGCTAATGGTGTACCACGTTAATGGATTGATTTCTTGATCCTGCCTTCAATCCTGTGCTGGAATCAAACCAAAATTCAAAAAGTTACAATCTCTTTACATTATATTCTTTGGATTCTTACTTATGAGAAAACACGAACAAGATTATTATGAAATGACTTGCAATCCCTGGACAATACCAGAAGTACTTACATAAAATCAGCTGCTTAACTAAGATATCATGCTGTCTGCAAGTAAAGACATACATAGAGAAACACTCATTTGTACCCCTTTTATTCCTTCTATCCCTTCCTATTATTTTTTGTATTGCTGCTTGAGAACCTTGGACTTGTCAATTTGGTGTTTCACACTTTGTTAACTCCAGACCTGAAGGAATCTGAGATGTATGATATGATCATTACTTCCGGTGTCACATCATTGTCCCGTAAGTATGGAGTTCTTTAAAGTAAGAGCCTGCAATACAATGAGAGTTTGCTATGTTTGGGAGCTTGTTTTGCTTTCAGCGCCACTAATGGTGCATGTCATCTCGTGAATAAAAGATGTTAAAGTGAATGTGACTTTTTCCTGTTTTCTCAGGTGGTATTTACTTTGTCGACTCATCTGTGGCCCAGTGCTCTCTGCGTTGCTAACTGACCTTCAGCTACAGTTGGAATGCACATCAGCTATTCTATCCCTTGCACTATTGTACACAAACCTATTGACTACTTGGCCACTAATCCTAAAAACCAAGCAAGGGGACTCCAACAATAAACAAAATCTTCCTGCTATTCTCAAGCCTTTGAATTCAATATCGTTCTGTAAAAAATACCATAGCATCTGCTGCAAAGACACCCCAGTGATAAGGTATCCTGCATTGGGGATAAAAGTAAATAACATTTAGAAAAGAAAATAGCATTTACTATTTTGCAGAGATTTGTTTCGCAGGTGGCATGATGGCACAGCGGTAGAGTTGCTGCCTTACAGCAGCAGAGACCCGGGTTCGAACCTATCTATGGGTGCTGTCTGTATGGAGTTTGTACATTCTCCACGTGTCCACGTGGGCATTCTCCGGGAACTCGAGATCGAACCCGTGTCTCCGGCGCTGAATTCGCTGTAAGGCAGCAACTCTACTGATGCGCCACCATGCTACTGGTCAAATTGTAAATTGTCATTAGGGTATGTAGGGTAGTGTTAGTGTGCAGGGATCGCTGGTCAGCGCCGACTCAGTGGCCCGAAGGGCATGTTTCTGCTCTGTATCTCTAAACTAAACTAAAATAGGATGGATCTGGGGACACTGGGAGAACGCGTCAGTTCTTCACAAGGGAACAGTGTTGCTTTTGTCTGAACAGACCATGTCTCACAGAGGGCTTATACCAGATCAATCACACCTCAGTGACTCAGTGGGCCGAAAGTTCTGTTTCCGCGCTGTATCTCTAAACTAAAAAAAAGATGAACGTTTTATGCCATTTTGTCTTTTCCATGTTTAAAAACGTATTGAAAACACATGGCCCTGGAAAATAATGGAAA
Organism: Malacoraja senta; assembly: GCA_038087875.1. Classification (NCBI taxonomy): domain Eukaryota; kingdom Metazoa; phylum Chordata; class Chondrichthyes; order Rajiformes; family Rajidae; genus Malacoraja; species Malacoraja senta. The sequence goes on along the minus strand of CM075977.1, from coordinate 341,616,569 downwards.
GACAATTTGCAGACCAAGTAAATGAGGAGAACTCTGTTATGATACCACCAGGGCCGCCGGGGAGATGGCATCCCTGCCGGCAGTTTGTTCGTTTTTTCTTTCTATTTGTTATTTTTTAGTTTGTTAAAAGTTGGTTTTAATGTTCTTCGGATTGTTTTATGTGGGGGGAAGGGGTATGGGATCGGGGGAAACTTTTTTCAAGTTCTTACCTTCCCGTAGATGTGATCAATTTTGGGATCACATTCTCCGGGCTCTGTGGCCTACCATCGCTGGAGCTGGGAGCCGCCTCGAACTGTCGTGAGCCCCACCGCGGGGCGCAGACTTAACATCGGAGTGGATCCCTTGCCTGGGATCGCTCCCCCCGTGACCACCGTGGACTTACCATCAAGGGCTCGCAGTCTCGGGAGAGGTTAGTCAGGAGCTCCAACGCCGCAGGAGGCTCGACCAGTTCCGACGCAAGGTTCGATCGCCTGGCGCGGGGGAGGTGACAACCCCCCGATGCAGGAGCTGAACGCCTCGACGCGGAGGGCCCGAACGCCGCCGGCTACAGGAGTCAAGACCATCCCGTCGAGGCCCCTGACTGAGGAAGAACATAAGGAAGGACTTGAACTTTATTTCGCCTTCCATCACAGTGAGGCATGTGTAGGAGTCACTGTAGTGGATGTTCATGTAAAATGCGTTTTTGAGTTGTTGCTTTTAATTGTATGGCTGACCTGGCCAATGAAATTCCTCGTATGTTGTAAAACATACTTGGCGAATAAAGTGTGATTCTGATTCTGATTGTCCATGGGCTCCTGGAGGATCTCCATCAGCCTCTGAATTTATGGGGATAGAGAAGTTTAGTCCTAGAAGAATCATGTCTCAATATAAACAATTTCCCATTTCATGTGTCTTTACTCTCAATGTGCACAAGCCTATGAATTAGTGCAACATTACTCTCGCAAAAGCAATCACAGCAAACTCAGGGATCATTCTGCGCACCACCTGGAAACTTGGATACTGTACATTGTGGACAAGCTTAAAACATAACAACCAAGTGAGAATCACTGCTGTATTCACAAAGCAATCGGTTATCTGCTATAAATATGGCTCTATGAGCCATTCCAGATGTGAGAATGGAGTGAGCTATACCAGATGTAGGAATGGGAGTGTGAATGCAGGAAGTAGAGAGCAAGACTTGCACAGCAGGATACAGGACAGAAGCTGCCACACAAGACACTCAATGACCAGCTGAGTCACAAGCAAAGGAGCAGTAGACCTCTTGGGAGATCCTCCATCCATTCCTTAGTGGTGGAACTGCCACTGCTTTACCACAAGTTAAGACATGTGGCATATCTGTAAAATTGTGTTGCTACCACTTTGAGCATTGCATCATGTGAACAACTGTTCTCTATGTATATTTATTACAACAAAGATTGGGGTAGAATATTTCAGAGTCTCCAGTGTGGATGCCGCTCTGAACCCTCTCACTGGCTGGCAGCTCTATCCACAGCATCACTGGTAATAACTGGGTCCCATTAGCTGACATTGGATTGGCCGCCTGAACCTCGTCAGACTGCTCCTTAAAAAAAAAACAGGCATTCTAGCCAGAAGAGAGAAAGGAGAGTGAACATTTTGTTTAAGGTGCCTGTCTCACTTAAGGGCCTATCCCACGAGCATGCGACCTGCATGCGGCAAGCGCGACCAAACTGGAAGCGGGGGCCGCGCGGAGGTCGAGTGATCCCCGTACAGGGCCGGTCCCACCAGCATGCGCCTGCATGTGGCGAACGCGACCAAACCGGAAGCGGGGGCTGCGTGGAGGTCGAGTGAGTGACGTGAAGTTCGAGCGAAGTCCGTGGGAAGTTCGTGCGTACGGCGTCGAGACGCTGCGTATGCCCGTCGAGGCGGTGCGTACGGCATCGAGGCGGCTGCGGGCCGGCAGGCCATTGCCGCATGGAATTTTTGAACATGGTCAGTTTTTTGGAGCTCCGCGCGATGTCGGGACCAGCTCTGCACAACTCCATACGGCTCCAGTGATCAAAGTGGGACCGGCCCCGCGAGGCCGTACGGCTCAAGCGACCACGTTAGGTCACGCTTGCCGCATGGAGTCACATGCTCGTGGGACAGGCCCTTTAGGCGATTTTTTTCGGCGGCAGCCGGGAACATAGGCTGTCGCCACATGGTCGCAGGGTGACACCTGTATTGTCGTGAGTTGTCTCCTCAAGCGTTGTAACATTTTTCTTGTCGCCACTGGATTATGAAATGTTCAAAACCTTTCGGCGACAGTGGGCTTGACGTTGCCTGGCTTCTCCTGTCATAGGTACTGTTGTAGGTTGTCGCCAGGATGACGCCAGGTGACATTGGTTGTCGCTGAGTGCTGACTTCGGTGAATTCAATTGGCGACTAAAAATAGCGGAGTCTTAAAAATAGCGGAATCAGGGGATATGGGGAGAAGGCAGGAACGGGGTACTGATTGGGGATGATCAGCCATGATCACATTGAATGGCGCTGCTGCCTCGAAGGGCCGAATGGCCTACTCCTGCACCTATTGTCTATTGTCTATTGACTACCTACATCAACCGGTGACAGGTACCAGCGACTGAATTGTCTTCAGTTGTCTTCAGTTGTTGCCGACAGGGTCGTTGCTTGTCGTAGCTTGTCGTTGGTGGACATAGGTTGACTTCGGTTGTCGTAGGTTGTCACCTGTGGTGAGGTCGTAGGTGGACGTCCTAAGTCGTAACGATTGGGTTGCGGTAGCTTGCTGAAGCTTGACGTCGACTAGGTGGTAGGTTTTCGTAGACATTGTCGTAGAGGGGGTCCAGTTACCGCTTTTTCGGCGACCAGCTACGACTGTGACAGTGGCCAAAAAAAAATCATCTAAGTGGGACAGGCCCTTTAGAGATACAGTGCAAAAACAGGCCCGTGGGTCCACCGAGTCTGCACTGACCAGCAATCCGCGCACATTAACACTATCCGACACGCACTAGGGGCAAGTTTACATTTATACCAAGCCAATTAGCCTACCAACCTGGATGCCTTTGGAGTGTGGGAGGGAACCGGAGCTTCCCGGAAAAACCCAACACAGCTCATGGGGGAACGGGTAACCTCCGTACAGACAGCCACCCGTAGTGAGGATTGAACCCGGGTCTCTGGCAGTATAAGGCAACATCTCTACCACTGTGCCAGCATGACGCCCAAAGTGAAAGGAGAGAGAGAGAGGAAGGCAGAGAAAGTGGGGAGCCTCCCTGCTAGCTGTGTTCCCGTTGCAGCTTCGAGGAAGACTGAGCCACTTAAATATTGCTTTGCACAATGTAAGTTCTTTCACAAATAAATTCCCCCCCCCCATCCTCCACCACTACACCTTTTGACATTTTATTTTCCTCAGAGTAGTAGACATGTCCAGCCTGATCTGCTAGACATGTCTTCCTGCTCTTCATTTTGCAAGTCCCACATTTTTGTTTATCTTCATTTGCCCATGATCCCACTCTCACACTGCTCCCATTCACTTACTGACTAGATAACCTTGTTAAGCACATGCTCATATTGGTTTTAGCCAAACACAGGCATGCCCCTTGCCAACCTCACCGGCGGCTTAACAAACCTCCTTTGTCTCTTTTTAACAAAGTGTCTTTGACTTGAAACGTTAACTGTTTCTCTTCTCACAGATGCAGACGGACCTATTGAGTAATTTAGTTTAGTTTAGTTTAGAGATGCAGCATGGAAACAGATCCTTCGATCCACTGACTCTGCACCGACCAGCGATCCCCACACATTACCACTATTCTACACACCAGGGACAATGTACATTTATATCAAGCCAATTAACCTACAAACCTTTACCCTTTGGCGTGTAGGATGAAACTGAAGATATCTGAGAAAACCCACGCGGTCACGGGGAGAACGCACCCGTACACGGGATGGAACCCGGATCTCTGGCGCTGTAGGCACTGTAATGCGCTGCCCCACCTTGTCACCTGTATATCCAGCATTTTCCGTTTTAATATAGTATTAACTCTGTTGCAGCAAGAACCCTGAAACAGAAATGAGATAAATGTTCAGTCAATCTGTGCTTTTTGGAGTTTCTCTTTGATGAATAGATGTTGTTTGAGGACCAAGAATCTTTATTTATTTTATTTTTTTGTGGAACCTTAGCAGTCCTGATCAGGTCAGTGTTTATTGCTCATTCCCAACACCCACTTTGAAAGTGCTGTGTTGCTTTCTTGAAATACCACAATCCTTCTGATGAAGGTACAGCCATTGTGTTGTTACAGGAGGTTTCAAGACTTAGACCAGTGACAATCAAAAAAAGTGACATATTTCCAAATCAGGACAAAAGAGTTTACCAGATTGGTTACAAGGAGAGGTTGGATAAACTTAGGCTGTTCTCTCAGATACTCAAGGTATTGAAGGGGCCTGGTACAAGAATATAACATTATAGAAGGCATACATAGGGTGGACAATCAGTACCCTTTTCCCATGGTGGAAAGTCAAAGACTTGAGAGCAAAGCCTTAAGGGGAGCAAAGTTTAAATAATAATAATAATAATAATGGATGGGATTTATATAGCGCCTTTCTAATACTCAAGGCGCTTTACATCGCATTATTCATTCACTCCTCAGTCACACTCGGTGGTGGTGAGCTACTTCTGTAGCCACAGCTGCCCTGGGGCAGACTGACGGAAGCGTGGCTGCTAATCTGCGCCTACGGCCCTCCGACCACCACCAATCACTCACATACATTCACACACATTCACACGCAGGCAAAGGTGGGTGAAGTGTCTTGCCCAAGGACACAACGACAGTATGCACTCCAAGCGGGATTCGAACCGGCTACCTTCCGGTTGCCAGCCGAACACTTAGCCCATTGCGCCATCTGTCGTCATTGAAGAGATGTGTGAGGCCAGATTTTACACAGAGGATGTTGGATGCGTGGAATGCGTTGTCAGGGTTGATGGTGGAGGCAGATACAATAAAGGTGTTTAAGAGGCTTTTAGATAGATACATGGGTATGCAGAGAATGGAGGATTATGGATCATGTGCAGGCAGATGAGATTAGTTTATCCTGGCATCAGGTTCAGCATTGACATTGTGGGTTGAAGGGCCTGTTCCTGTGTTGTAAATTTTATATTATATGAAGGCTAATGTACCAAAAGACTTCTTTATCATCCTGTCTACCTGCGACACCACTTTCGGGAAACTGTGTACCTGTACTCCTGGATCCCTCTGCTCTACATCCCTCCCCAGGGCCCTATCATTCACTGTGAAGGTCTACCTTGGATTGACTTCTCAAGATGGAACACCTTGCACTAATCTGCATTAAGCTCCATCATCCATACCTCTGGTCACTTACCCAGCTGCCTAGGAACCTGCTGTAAATGTTGATAATGTCTGCATAGTCTACAATACCACCTACTTTAATGTCATCTGCAAACTACCTCATCATGCCTTCTACATTTACATCTAACCTTGTCAAGCCATGTAAACATGTTGCATGTTTCCAAGAGATGACCTTTCATTCTTATAAACGTTATAAGCACACACTCTGCTCTCGGCCATCGCCTGGTGGTAGTGTTCTCACGCACCTGCTGTCCTTGTTTAGTTTAGTTTAGTTTAGTTTAGAGATAGTGTGTGGAAACAGGCTCTTCGGCCCCCGGGTCTGCGCCAACCAGCGAACCCCGCACATTAACACTATCCTACACACTAGGGACAATTTACACATACACCAAGCCAATTAACCTACATACCTGTACGTCTTTGGAGTGTGGGAGGAAACCGAAGATCTTGGAAAAAAACCACATGGTAGTGGGGAGAACGTACAAACTCTGTACAGACAGAACCCATACTCGGGATCAAACCCGGGTCTCCGGTGCTGCAAGTGCAGCAACTCTACCGCTGTGCCACCGTGGCCGTCCTCATTCTAGAGGTCACAGATTGGGAGGGGCTGTGGGAGTAAATTCAACAAGTAATTAATTTGGGTTGACTATTCCGATAGCACACATTGTAACCATTGTAGCTAATGATAGAGGGAATGAATAAATAAGGTGATTTACGGGGTGGCAATCAAATGGACCTCTTTGTCCTGAATGGCGTTGAGCTTCCAGCAAGTGTTCTATCACACTCCTGACTTCTGCGTTGTAGATGGTGGAAAGACCTTGGGCAGGCAGGAAGCAGGTCACTCACTGTAGGCTGCCCAGACTTTGAACTATTGCAGCCACGTTGTTTACTTGGCTCGTCCAGTTGAGTTTCCCTTGGATGTTAATGGTGTGTGACTCAGCGATGGTTTAATGTCCCGGATAGGTGGTTAAGTACTTTATGGTTGGAGGTGGTCATGGTCTGGAATTTCGGTAGAGCAAATGTTGCTTTCCATTTAACAGCCCATGTCTGAATGTTGTCTGAGTCTTGCAGCAAAAGGCAGGAAATGTGTAGGAAGGATGCAGGGTTTATACCAAAGATAGACACGAAATGCTGGAGTAACTCAGCGGGTCAGGCAGCATCTCTGGCGAAAAGGAAGAGGTGACATTTCGGGTCGAGATCCTTCTTCAGATTAAGAGGCAGGGGAGAGGGAAACTAGAGGAATGAAAAGAAGTAATTGGGTATTTTTAAAGCAGAGATTAACAGGTTCTTGATTAATAAGGGTGTCAAAGGTTACAGGGAGAAGACAGGAGAATGTGGTTGAGAGGGAAAGATAGATTAGCCATGATTGAATGATGGAGTAGACTTGATGAGTCGAGTGTCCTAATGCTGCTCCTTTGATTCATCAACTTATAGAAACATAGAAAATAGGTGCAGGAGTAGGCCATTCGGCCCTTCGAGCCTGCACCGCCATTCAATATGATCATGGCTGATCATCCAACTCAGTATCCTGTACTTGCCTTCTCTCCATACCCCCTCATCCCTTAAGCCACAAGGGCCACATCTAACTCCCTCTTAAATATAGGCAATGAACTGGCCTCAACTACCATCTGTGGCAGAGAATTCCACAGATTCACCACTCTCTGTATGAAAAATGATTTTCTCATCTCGGTCCTAAAAGACTTCCCCCTTATCCTTAAACTGTGACCGCTTGTTCTGGACTTCCCCAACATCGGGAACAATCTTCCTGCATCTAGCCTGTCCAACCCCTTAAGAATCTTGTAAGTTTCTATAAGATCCCCCCTCAATCTTCTAAATTCTAGCGAGTACAAGCCAAGTCTATCCAGTCTTTCTTCATATGAAAGTCCTGCCATCCCAGGAATCAGTCTGGTGAACCTTCTCTGCACTCCCTCTATGGCAAGAATATCTTTCCTCTGATTTGGTGACCAAAACTGTACGCAATACTCCAGGTGAGGCCTCACCAAGACCCTGTACAACTGCAGTAGAACCTCCCTGCTCTTATACTCAAATCCTTTTGCTATGAATGCTAACATACCATTCACTTTCTTCACTGCCTGCTGCACCTGCATGCCTACTTTCAATGACTGGTGTACCATGACACCCAGATCTCGTTGCATCTCCCATTTTCCTAATCGGCCACCATTCAGATAATAGACTTTCCTGTTTTTGCCACCAAAGTGGATAACCTCACATGTGTCCACATTATACTGCATCTGCAATGCATTTGCCCACTCACCCAACCTAACCAAGTCACCTTGCAGCCTCCTAGCATCCTCCTCACAGCTAATACTGCCCCCCAGCTTCGTGTCATCCGCAAACTTGGAGATGTTGCATTCAATTCCCTCATCCAGATCATTAATATATATTGTAAATAGCTGGGGTCCCAGCACTGAGCCTTGTGGTACCCCACTAGTCACTGCCTGTAAATCTGAAAAGGACCCGTTTACTCCTACTCTTTGCTTCCTGTCTGCCAGCCAGTTCTCTATCCACATCAATACTGAACCCCCAATACCGTGTGCTTTAAGTTTGCATACTAATCTCTTATGTGGGACCTTGTCGAAAGCCTTCTGAAAGTCCAGATACACCACATCCACTGGTTCTCCCTTATCCACCTACTAGTTACATCCTCGAAAAATTCTATAAGATTCGTCAGACATGATTTGCCTTTCATAAATCCATGCTGACTTTGTCCAATGATTTCACCACTTTCCAAATGTGCTGCTATCCCATCTTTAATAACTCACAATAGAAGTTTCCCCACTATCGATGTTAGACTAACTGGTCTGTAATTCCCTGTTTTCTCTCTCCCTCCCTTTTTAAAAAGTGGGGTTACATTAGCAACCCTCCAATCCACAGGAACTACTCCAGAATCTAAAGAGTTCTGAAAAATTATCACTAATGCATCCAATATTTCTGGGGCTACTTCCTTAAGTACTCTGGGATGCAGCTTGTCTGGCCCTGGGGATTTAATGCAGAACAAATCACAGTGGGCACAGATGACCATGGAGCACACAATGGTCCTTTGTTGGCTGCGGAGGATGTGATAACGAAGGGATACTAACAGAGAAAATAGCAGGACTAGGGTGGGGGAGAGATGGAGAGAGAGGGAATGCAAGAATTAATTTACAGAACTGTGAATGGCATACGATCTTCAGTGAAAATCCCCACATATGAAGTTATGCTGGAAGGAAGGTTAATGATGGAGCAGTTGAAGATGATTGGGTCCAGTACTCGATCCTCAAGAACCTCTGCAGTAAAATTCTGGGTCTGGAATAATTGACCTCCAATGAGCATAAAGGGCCTGTCCCACTTGGCGATTTTTTTTTTGGCGACTGCCAGCATCACGGACTGATGCATCATGTAACCAAACAATTTGCGGCGGTGACGCGGCATGATGGCGTAAGACACGTGGTGTTTTTTCAATTGTCGCAACATTTTTTTTTATCGTCGCTGGATTTTGAAATGTTCAAAATCTTTTGCCGACCCTGATATGATGCCGGCAGTCGCCGAAAAAAATCGCAAAGTGGGACAGGCCCTTAACCATCTTTTTTTGTGTGACTCCAGCCACTGGGATTCTTACCCTTTCATGCTCATTAGCTTCAGTTTTACTAGGGCAGTCAGTCTCATCTCATCTCTGGAATTCAGCTCTTTGATCCATGTTTGGAATTTCCTCACTGCTCTTTGAATGCAGCCAAGGAACCTGTTATATCCACATTAGAGGGACCACAGTTTAAATTCCCATCTGTAGGACTGCTGTGTAACATTATTCCACTAAACAGCCAACCCAAATATTGGGCTGCATTTTGCTGTGGTCGAGTTTCTACTGGCATCTTCCATTGGGCAGGCTCATCTATGCGTGTTCCCCACACATTCTTGTGTGGTAAGTTGTTGAAGGTCTGAGTTGCTAATGTTACTGGAGTGGAAACTGGGCAGTTGAAACTAATGAATAAAATAAACAACCATTTTAATTGTGTATTTAACCCATGGGCAACTTGTCCTTGAGCCTTTCTCCCCCCCCCCCCCCCCACCCTCCCCTCACCTTGAACCTATGTCCTCTGGTTCTTGATTCTAATCTGGGTAAAAGACTGCATTTATCTTATCTATTCTTCTCATGACCTTGTATACCTCTATAAGATCACCCCTCAGACTCCTGCGCTCCTAGGAATAAAGTGCTAGCCTGCTCAACCTCTTCCTAAAGCTTAGGCCCTCAAGTCCTGGCAACATCTTCATAAATCTTCTCTGCACCCTTTCCAGCTTAACAACATCCTTCCTATTACAGGGTAACCAAAACTGAACACAACACCCTAAATTTGGCCTCATCAATGTCTTGTACAACTGTGACATGAAACCTACCGTTTATTATTTATCTGAGCACTGTGGATGGCTTGACTGTATTCAAGTATAGTCTTTTTGGCTGGATAGCACACAACCCAACATTTTCACTGTACCTCAGTATATGTGACGATAATAAACTAAACTTAATCTTTGTGAATGTCTTTGGCACTAATATTCAGTGACATTAGAAATATTAAGGAATACAAATATTTGAGAAAACTAAAATATTATATTTTTAACATTGAAAACACACCCACACTTTTAAAATCATTGAAACCAACTTAAACAAATAATAAAATGAGTCTGAGGTAGGAGAGACTCTGTTCCTGAGTCTGGCTTTCAAGGTTTTGTACCTTTTGCCTCACGGGAGAGAGGAGAAGAGTGAATCACTTGGGTGTGAATGGTCTTTGATTATGTTGCTACTTTCCTAAGGATGTGTGAAGGGGAGATGAAGGCGCCGGAGAGAAGGCTGGTTTACATGATGGACTGGGCTGCTTCCACAACTTCCTGCAGTTTCTAGCGATCTTGGGCAGAGCTGTTGCCACACCAAGCTGTGATATATGTCAATAGGATACTTTCAACGGTACATCTGTAGAAATTGGTAAGATTCATTGGGGACATGCCAAATGTCCCTAGTCTTCTGAGAAAGTTGAGGTGTTGGTGTGATTTCTTGACCATATCAGCATTGTGGTTGGACCAGGTCAAATTGTTGATGATCTTTACATCCAGGAACCTGAAGTTGGAGCATATGGAATTGTAGGTAATACACAAGTGCAGGTGGTGTGTTGCGTAACAGAAGCAAAAAGGAGAGTATGGTCCTGTTGGTTGGCTCTGATGTGTGGGGTAACACAAAGATCACTGCTTGGGCCACAAATATTCACAGTCTCTCTTAACAGACTGGCTGTGAGAACCAAATATAACATTTCCAATAAGGAAACATGCAAAACAATCTGTGAAAGCTAAAAATCTGAAATATAAACAGAAAATGCTGGAAACATTTCACAGTGAGTTGAAGTGTCCAGACCTGATATGTTAACTGTTTCTTATTGGGCCTGTCCCACTTAGGCGATTTTTCAGGCGACTGCCGGTGACTGAAAAACTGGGAACTGGGACAGCGACATCCAGAGTGGAACAAACAAACACACGTATGTGTATCGCTTCCTTCACCAGCCCGTTATGCAGGCGGGGGACAGGGCAAGCGGGGGAAGCGCTGTCCGAGTGAAATTCACACGGTGCAAACCCAAGGCGATACAGACACACATGTACGGTAATTAGTCCTTTAAAAGATGTGGGAGATGGGGGGGAGATGGGGGGGAGATGGGGGGGAGATGGGGGGGAGATGGGGGGGAGATGGGGGGAGATGGGGGGGAGATGGGGGGAGATGGGGGGAGATGGGGGGGAGATGGGGGGGAGAAGGGGGGGAGAAGGGGGGGAGAAGGGGGGGAGAAGGGGGGGAGAAGGGGGGGAGAAGGGGGGGAGAAGGGGGGGAGAAGGGGGGGAGAAGGGGGGGAGAAGGGGGGGAGAAGGGGGGGAGAAGGGGGGGAGAAGGGGGGGAGAAGGGGGGGAGAAGGGGGGAGAAGGGGGGGAGAAGGGAGGAGAAGGGAGGAGAAGGGGGGAGAAGGGGGGAGAAGGAGTGGAGACAACGTTTAAGAAGTCAGAGATACACGGCTGAGAAGCTCGGCGGACATTTAACATTTCAGGTCGGTAACTACAGCTTACGTTTTTTTCCCAGTGTACGGTAAGTCCTTTAAAAGAGAGGGGGGTAGGGGGTGGGAGAGGGGGGAGAAGGGGGGAGAAGGAGTGGAGACAACTTTTAAGAAGCCAGAGATACAGTGCTGTGAAGCTCGGCGGACATTAACATTACCGATCGGTTATCCGTGGTTCTTAAAACTACTGCTTACGATTTTTTCCCCCCCAATGAGCCAATTAAATTGTCAGCACCGGCTACAACCTACGAGAACCTCCGAGAACCTTCGACCTCCTGGCAACCCACTAGGACCTCCTGGCGACCCATCTACGGCACG
>CM075977.1:341572638-341604659 GCA_038087875.1 Malacoraja senta | reverse complement strand
ACAATCTTCTCATCTCCATAACCATTCTTGTGAATTCATGAAACATTGAGGATATCCAACTTCGGGCCAAAATTGCGCACAACACTCCAAATGAGGTCTCTGTAAAGCCTTGTATTATCTCAGCAAAAGATCCTACCTCCAACATTTACTAGTTTCTCATTTTAAAAATGTTCTGTTTATTTGTCTATTTCCCTTTTCATGGTTGCCTCTTTCATCTTTCTTACACGACCATAAAACCATAGCACCATAGAAATCATTTTATCAGGATGCATCACAGCTTGGTTTGTGAACAACTCCTTCCTGGACAGTAAGAAATTGCAGCGAATTGTGGACGCAGCCCAGACCATCACACAAACCAACCTCCCTTGTATGGATTCCATTTATACCTCACGCTGCCTCAGCAAGGCCAGTAGAATAATCAAGGATGAGTCGCATCCTGGCCACTCCCTCTTCCCGCCTATCCCATCAGGCAAATGTAGGTCCCTTGCAGTCAGAAACAGGTGAGTTGATCATGGAGAACAAGGATATGGCGGACCAATTGAATAACTACTTTGGTTCCGTCTTCACTAAGGAAGACATAAATAATCTGCCGGAAATAGCAGGGGACCGCGGGTCAAACGAGTTGGAGGAATTGAGTGAAATCCAGGTTAGTCGGGAAGTGGTTTTGGGTAAATTGAATGGATTAAAGGCCGATAAATCCCCAGGGACAGATAGGCTGTATCCCAGAGTACTTAAGGAAGTAGCTCCAGAAATAGTGGATGCATTAGTAATAATCTTTCAAAATTCTTTAGATTCTGGAGTAGTTCCTGAGGATTGGCGGGTAGCAAACGTAACCCCACTTTTTAAGAAGGGAGGGAGAGAGAAAACGGGGAATTACAGACCAGTTAGTCTAACATCGGTAGTGGGGAAACTGCTAGAGTCAGTTATTAAAGATGGGATAGCAGCACATTTGGAAAGTGGTGAAATCATTGGACAAAGTCAGCATGGATTTACGAAAGGTAAATCATGTCTGACGAATCTTATAGAATTTTTCGAGGATGTAACTAGTAACGTGGATAGGGGAGAACCAGTGGATGTGGTGTATCTGGACTTCCAGAAGGCTTTCGACAAGGTCCCACGTAAGAGATTAGTATACAAACTTAAAGCACATGGCATTGGGGGTTCAGTATTGATGTGGATAGAGAACTGGCTGGCAAACAGGAAGCAAAGAGTAGGAGTAAACGGGTCCTTTTCACAATGGCAGGCAGTGACTAGTGGGGTACCGCAAGGCTCAGTGCTGGGACCCCAGCTATTTACAATATATATTAATGACCTGGATGAGGGAATTGAAGGCAATATCTCCAAGTTTGCGGATGACACTAAGCTGGGGGGCAGTGTTAGCTGTGAGGAGGATGCTAGGAGACTGCAAGGTGACTTGGATAGGCTGGGTGAGTGGGCAAATGTTTGGCAGATGCAGTATAATGTGGATAAATGTGAGGTTATCCATTTTGGTGGCAAAAACAGGAAAGCAGACTATTTTCTAAATGGTGGCCGACTAGGAAAAGGGGAGATGCAGCGAGACCTGGGTGTCATGGTACACCAGTCATTGAAAGTAGGCATGCAGGTGCAGCAGGCAGTGAAGAAAGCGAATGGTATGTTAGCTTTCATAGCAAAAGGATTTGAGTATAGGAGCAGGGAGGTTCTACTGCAGTTATACAGGGTCTTGGTGAGACCACACCTGGAGTATTGCGTACAGTTTTGGTCTCCAAATCTGAGGAAGGACATTATTGCCATAGAGGGAGTGCAGAGAAGGTTCACCAGACTGATTCCTGGGATGTCAGGACTGTCTTATGAAGAAAGACTGGATAGACTTGGTTTATACTCTCTAGAATTTAGGAGATTGAGAAGGGATCTTATAGAAACTTACAAAATTCTTAAGGGGTTGGACAGGCTAGATGCAGGAAGATTGCTCCCGATGTTGGGGAAGTCCAGGACAAGGGTCACAGCTTAAGGATAAGGGGGAAATCCTTTAAAACCGAGATGAGAAGAACTTTTTTCACACAGAGAGTGGTGAATCTCTGGAACTCTCTGCCACAGAGGGTAGTCGAGGCCAGTTCATTGGTTATATTTAAGAGGGAGCTAGATGTGGCCCTTGTGGCTAAAGGGATCAGACGGTATGGAGAGAAGGCAGGTACGGGATACTGAGTTGGATGATCAGCCATGATCATATTGAATGGCGGTGCAGGCTCGAAGAGCCGAATGGCCTACTCCTGCACCTAATTTCTATGTTTCTATGTTTCTATGTATAAATCCCATCAGGCAGAAGTGTGAAAACGCACACCACCATATTCTGGGACAGTTTCTTCCCAGCTGTTATCAGGCAACTGAATCACTGTACCAGAGAGCAGTGCTGAACTATTATCTACTGTATTTCTGATGTCCCTTGGACTATCCTTGATCGGACTTTACTGGCATTGCCTTGCACTTAACTTTATTCCCTTATCATGTATCTATACACTGTAAATGGCACGATTGTAATCATGTATTGTCTTTCCATTGACTGGCTAGCACGCAACAAAAAGCTTTTCACTGTACCTCAGTACACGTGACAATAAACTAAATTGAACGTAATTTTCCCCACTTTTATAATATGATTAAACCTGGACACAATATGCTTTGTTTTTTATAATTAATCGTGATCATAAAATGTGAATAGGTCAGAACCCATAAATGGTTACTTTCTAATTCCTGAAAAATGCTCCTTTATAGGCCTGTCCCACTAAGGCAATTTTTTAGGCGACTGCCAGCGACTAGGACAATGGAATTCACTGAAGTCAGCACCGGCGACAACCTACGTCATCTGGCGACAACCTCCGTTAACCTGGTGACAACCTACGACAGCCCAAATTGTCGCCACTGTCGCCAAAAAAATTTAAAGATGTTGAAAATGTTTCAGCAGTCGCCTGTAGTCACCTAAAAAATCGCTTAAGTGGGACAAGCTCAAAACTTCTTTGCCATTTTCTGTCATTTAACTAATCTATCCATGGAATATGTTACTTGTATAACCATCTCACTTTATTTCAAGTGATAACATGTTGAATGTTATCATATCAGAACTTTTGAAAATCCCAAATAAGTGGGTTTCTCAAGCTATCTGGTTAGTTTCAAAAGTGTTCTATTAGATTTGCCAAATGTAATTAATAGCTACGATGATTCAATGACCTAGAACAGCCTTTTCCAGAGCGCAAAAATATGTTCATCTGCATGTCAATGCTAAATCAGTTGGATGATTTGAAAGCACTCATGCGATATCAGCCAATTTTACAGAAGAAATCTATTTCATTTCATTTCAAAATTCATTCTTACTCTGACTTCTTAAAATGAAGATATGCCCATTGAGAGTCAGGCAACCCTGTTCTATAACATATTAGGCCCCATCACATATCACTCACCTCTACATACACCACATAACCATCAGTCTCACACTTTACTCATCATACACATATCACCACATACCTCATAGACACTGCACCACCCGCACATCGTGCATGCATGCAAGCACAAATCCCATGTGCACAATCTGCATGTACAAATTCCACACAAAATTCACACCACAAACACATCACATACACATACTTCACCCAAAGTTCATATGTACAAAAACTTTGCACACTGCCCTCGCCACTCACAACTCATAAGCACACAAGCCTAACACATACTTAAAATACATAAAGATACCCTCACATCTCACACATATACCAACACATGCACCTCAGTCTCCTCTGAATGAGTGCTCAGTGGAAGAATTTAGAGAACACTTGTATTACGAGGTATATTGTGATATATATATAAAGCTAATTCCCAACACCATTATAAACAGAAAGTTAAAAAGCACCCCTGTTGGTAGAAATTACCAAATTTCCATCTTGTCTTCCTAGATGGGCAACTGGCAAAAATGTCATATATAATAGTAAGATTAAATGAGTACTTACCAGTTTGAAGTTTGATCTTTATTTTATGAGGAGTTACGTTGGTGATTACGTGAAGAAGACCCGTCAGGGCGCATGCATGTCAATCTTCAAAGCAGCGGTATGAAATCACAGATAACACAATATTTGAAGTAACATATTAAGATGAGCAACATGAGAACTACCATATGACCTTTTTTATGAGAGAGGGTTGGGCGTGGCAGGCACGTAATCACCAACGCAACTCCTCATGAAATAAAGATCAAACTTCAAACTGGTAAGTTCTCGTTTAATCTTACTTCGGAGTCATGTGAGTGACTACGTGAAGGGTTCAAAGCTTTGTGATTTTATGCCGCAGATCCAAATCCCGGCCTCACTGCATTGATTGATTTTCGATGAGAAACAATCAATAATGCGTTAAACATGAAATGTGCATATCATGCAGTAACAATTGATTTGAATAATCAAAACAAACAGTAACCCCTCTATCCCAGGGGAAACTAAACAGGACTTAATACTGAATTTGCAAACAGCCTCTCTCCGATCGGCGATCGGCCGATGGTAAACAAAAAAAATTAATAATTCATTTGACCACCCGGCACCTATAAAAATATGGCCGCTGTGAACATCCATCGCCCTAGCCGAAGACATTGCTGCTGCACTAGTGGAAAAAGGATATATACATTTCAGTGTTAATACCTGCCTTAATCAACATTTGCTTTAAACCACCTTGAGATAGTCTGCACTGACACTCTCCTGTGTGGATTCATGTAACTGATAAACAATGCTGTTTCCACATTTCTTAAGGTCTTTATAGCTTCAATATAATGAAAATAAATGTGCCATTACACATAAACATGGATCAGTAGGTTATGCTGAAACACAATTTTAACAAACCTGTGACACCTGGTCTGCTCTGCTTAAGCAGGACGCAATTATATAACATAACATTCTCTTCAGCAACTTCCATCCTGCCTAGCAGAAGTTTTTGCAAAATCTACACTTGCTATGCTGAACCAATGCCAAGAGCATAACCACTTTCATGATTAGTTTGGCAAATTCAGGGACATGACAGGAACCTACTGTCGAAGCATCTTGAGGACCACACTTGCATCCCAGATCGCCATATACCTGGGTTTAGGTTTAGAGTTGAAATTCCTTTCATCAATCCAGCTATGATATGATGAAAACACAATAGGATCTTTCCTGACCCCATCAAAACCATACGATGACAAAGCACTTAAAGCTGTATTAATGGTGCTATAACTGAGCCACTCATCATCGTAGAGTGTCAACAGGAACTCTAAAATATCCACAATACCTGCAGTACTATAGTCAATATTATTTTGTACACAATATTGCTTCCATTTTTTACATAAGTAATATACCCCTTTTTAGTACTCTTTCTCCAGGCTACAGTGAGCATGTCCACCGTTCACCCAGACAGTCCTTGCTCCAGGTATGGCCTTCTTAAAACCTGCAAATTAACAAGTCAATACAATCACATAACAGATGACTTTCCCATGTTAGCGGATGCTCCAGTCAATTCCTACGCTTGGGAACCACCAAAAAGAGGTTGGATCCCTAACTGTAATATCAAAGGGAACCATGCTTGATTCGGCCAATTAGGTATTACAAGCACCCCCAAAGCGGCATCCTCCTTGATTTCTTGCAGACTCCGACCTATTAGGCAAAATGGTAGGAAAATATATAAAACATACCACCCCAATGTAACATCAA
This sequence comes from Malacoraja senta, assembly GCA_038087875.1. Lineage (NCBI taxonomy): Eukaryota > Metazoa > Chordata > Chondrichthyes > Rajiformes > Rajidae > Malacoraja > Malacoraja senta. The sequence goes on along the minus strand of CM075977.1, from coordinate 341,598,972 downwards.
AGTATCAATTGCAACTGCCACCTGGTCTGGATCCCATGAAACCTATTTAGGCTGCTGATGGTTGAACCTTGATGCAAAACAAATCGATATCTGGCATTCATATATAAGTACTATATTGTTGAACACCTCCTGGTTCAACATCCAATCTATGTTGTCATGGAACTTTCGTGACTTGGCGTCTGTTACTATGTAGAATCTACCTGGTAGATAAATAGCTGAAATAACTTTTCCAATGCACCAGGCCCAAATTTGATTAGCCAATCTGTCACAAAATACCGACTTGATTCCACCGATGTGATTAATATATATGCCACTTGCGTAGTATTGTCAATCTGAAACTGAACATGCAGATTACATTTGTTAGAGCAATAAGCCTTATCCATAAAAAACTCTTAATAGTTAATTGCCCATGTCTGCAGAAGCGATGCCTCTTGCTCAGTCCATCTGCCTCCACAGCTGACACTCGTATCCATGACACCCCACCCGAGTGCACTGACATTCATCTGCAAAATCATGGAAGGCTGGTCAAGCATTACCTTGCTATAACTCCTGGACACATGGTGAATCCCATTGCAAATCAGAAATAGCCTTTACTGATAACTGCATAGGTCTATTATAATGACCCGAATGTATCCTTAATGCCTCAATTAGCTTGATACAGCTGTCAATTAGCTCTACCCTTTTTTCCCCTGGGCAGAGTCACTTAATTGAATCAATTGTGACCCAAATAGTCAAGTGTTCATTTGGATTTCTCTGGATGGATCAGCAATCAGCGACTGAGCAGCAATTTTAGAGGCAACGCCCACTGCTTCCCCTCATGCGATCGTCGTGCCTTATGCATTCAGCATGGGATCCCGGCACATAGCCATGTTTGGATTCCTGTTTGGAGCTAATCCATACTAACCGTAGACAATCTTTTAGAGTGGGACTAATCGAAGCTGAAGCAGGTATCACCATCCATCTCCTCCATTTGCTTGTACATGCCTCTGTACCAAGCATGGTGTTCGACACCATTCCCCACAATTTTATCATATATGTGTGTGGCTCCATCTTCATCTACTATACATCCACATGGGAGGACTTATGCAACCTGCAACAGGAGCTGCCCCAGGCCTGTGTGCATGTACTTTAGCACCATCTCGACCACTACGGAGAACCGAGTGGGAGTAATGGCAACCCTGCAAACAGGTGTTGCTTCAGGCACATGTGCATACACCTGTAGCACTCTCTCAACCACTCCGACCCTTGAGTGGGAGGAATTTTGCAAACCTTTACTAGGTGTTGCTGCCTGACATGCCTTACGATGGAGCATTGTTGGATTGCAACGAGACGCAATGTTGTCTGACATTGGTACCCCAGGCATGGCACTCGCTCCGAGTTGGGGTTGTCAGGTCACTGCCTACAGCAGCCGCCAGGACTAGCCATGCAAATCGATGCTCTGTTGGTATCCTCCTTCCCCAAACAGGGTGCACGTGCTTGCGATTCCAAATCGTGCTCATTCCCGATGTCAACGCCGTCTATAGGGAAGAATTGGAGCACCTCTGGCCCCCGTACATCAGACATAGTGGGAAATGCTGGAACAAAACTTAACAGTTATTTGTCATAGGCAAAGACATTTATGTGAATGAAGACGCCCATCCCAGTTAAACCTGGGATTTATTTACTTTTAATATGAATAATCCGGCACCTTGGGGAAGAAAACATGCACAATCCCTTTAATGAGCAGAATTACTATGACGCCACCTGGTGTGACTCCCACAGGTGACTGATAATACAGCTCAACAAGGCTTCCCATTTCCTAAATTGAGTAAATGATAATCATCTGTCTCAGTATGATAGTCACAATGTGACCAAGTGGTAACTATAATGTCTACCCTTTTGAACGCTTCCCAAAATTGCGTTCGTCCTTAATTTGGAGGGTAGCACTGCCGGGATGCGTGAATTGTAAATTCTCCTTGAAGGCCAGCTTGGACCTAGACCTGAAACCTCCACAGAATTAGCAGAAAATGCTACTGCCATAGACACATAAGGGTGATAAACCACTAATCTCACTTCCTGAGTTGGAGTTGGGGTCAGCCACACACTGACCCCTTGTACTCCTCTCCACTGAGGGAATTGGTAAGCAGCCCTGAAAACACAGGTGCTGCCGCAATCCCCTGATGACCTGCCCTGATATGGAGCACCATATCAGGATAATACACGTGTGAGGACATACATATATAATAGAGGGGACCCTCCTCGCCAGGCTCCACATAGTTTAGACTCATATGGGCTGCCAAAGTCGGGGTCCCTGCCTCAATGAGTCGTGTAGTAAACCCTCGGGAGTCGCTGACCTTACTGTCAGCGACTCTAACAAGAAGTCCGACGGCCACCGGCTCCTCACTTTACCGCGGACCGTAGCCGGTATCCCCGCAGTCTAGAGAACCCCGCGGCCCCTATTTAAAACACATCTCGGGAGTCGCTGACCTCCCTGTCAGCGACTCAAAATAACAAGCCCAACAGCCACCCGCAGTGACCGTAGCTTGCATAACCCGCGGTCGACAAAACCCCATGGCCCGAATTAAACCTCGGGAGTCGCGGACCGTTCTGTCCGCGACTGAACCAGCAAAACCCACCAGCCACCTGCTACCGCACTCCGAAGCCGGCATCCCCGCAGTCAACAATTTCCCCGCGGTCCACCGGGTTATGCTCAATTCGATATCCAGCAGGACCCTGCGAGAAGAAATTCTTGCAACGGACAACCTGAAAAGTAAGTTTAAACTTACCTGCAGTATTTTTCAAACTTACCGCTGGAGGACTCTGTTCCTCCCAGCTGGTCTGTGCCAATGCGACCGACGTAATGATGCATCCAGTTAAGTCTAAATTGGTACCATCTACGATAATTGACTATTTGGGATTCACCATTAACTCAGTACACATGTCAGTGACTCTGCCTCGGGGCAAGCAATTAGAGTTAATTGAAGACTGCAGGAAACTCATTGTTAATAATCAACCTTCTATTAGACATGTGGCTAGTATAATTGGAAAATTAGTGGCTGCTTTCCCAGCTGCTCAGTTTGGGCCTTTGCACTACCAAAACTTACAGCGTGCAAAGGAACAGGCACTCAAGCTTCATAGAGGTCGCTTCGATAGACCCATGCAATTGCCAGCTGAAGCCCTGGCTGAGTTACAATGGTGGGTTACCAATATTCAGTATTGTTCTAGTACTATTTTAGTCGATACACCATCAGTTATCCTGCAGACTGATGCCAGTGTGCTAGGTTGGGGTGCTACCGACACCGTCTCGAGCTGCAGTGGCAGATGGGATCTGCAGGAATCATCGATGCTTCAGTCACACGGTATTAACTACTTAGAGTTGTTGGGAGCACTCTAAGGGTTAAAGGCTTTTTGTACCAACATACATCATGTGCATGTCCAAATTCAGATTGACAACACTACAGCAGTAGCGTACATTAATCACATGGGTGGATGTAAGTCTGTATCCTGTGATAAATTGTCTAATCTCATCTGGCTCTGGTGTATTGCGACAAACATCTGGGTTTCAGCTATCTACTTACCTGGTAGATATAACACGGTGGCAGACACCAGGTCACGACAGTTCAATGACAACAAAGAATGGATGTTGATTCACGAAGTGTTTAATGACATTGTCCTTCGTTATGGTGTACTGGACATTGACCTGTTTGCATCCAGGCTTAATCAGCAGTTACCAATTTACGTGTCATGGGAGCCAGACCCAGGGGCAGTTGCAGTAGATGCATTCTCGCTACACTGGGGAGGAACATTTTTGTATGTTTTTCCCTTATTCTGCCTCATTAGTTGATGTTTGGCAAGACTCCACATCTGGCATATTGGTAGTACCAGACTGGCCTACTCAGTATTGGTTCCCACTGGTTCTAGCTTTAATTACACAGCCTTTTATGGCAGTGCCCAAGAGCAGAAATCTGCTGGTACACACGGTGACAGGGGAAAGCCACCCTCTTCATGACCGTATAAATTTATTGGTTTGCAGATTCTGAGGAGACCGTTCCTGGGGCTCGGGCTTTCAGATCGTATGATAGATGTCATCACTGCAGCCTGGAGGAAGAGCACTCAGAAACAGTACATCACTCACATAAGGAAATGGGAGATGTACTGTTCCCGCTCTTATATTTCATATGACACGGCTTCTATCACGGACGTTTTGGAGTTTCTTTCGTCACTTTTTTATGATCACAAGCTCAGTTACAGTGACATTAACAGTGCCAGGAGTGCTTTGTCATCTTATTTATGGCTGGGGTCAGGAAACCACATGGTAGGATCTCACCCTTTAATTACAAAGTTTATGAAGGGCATTTTTAACTCCACTCCCCCTAGGCCCAGGTATTCACAAATATGGGATGTGAGCGTGGTTCTCACGCTGCTCCGTCAGTGGGCACCAGCTTCATCTCTGTCTCTGCACCATCTTACACTTAAAGTAGTCATGCTCATGGCACTGGCCTCAGCACAATGGGTCCAGACATTACATAAACTCAGACTGGACAGTATGGGTACATCTTGTAATAACATCACCTTTTTTGTTCATGGCCTCATTAAGCAGAGCAGGCCAGGGATGTTAGGGCTCAAATTGAGTTTTATGGCATACCCCTCAGACCCACGATTGTGTGTGGTGTCACACATACTTCAATACATAAAGGTCACTAAGAGCCTGAGAGGCTCGGAACTCTCCTTCTTTGTTAGTTATACCAAACCTCATAAAAATGTTACGGTGCAGATCATCTTTAGATGGATTAAACAGGTTCTGGCGTGTGCAGGAGTGGACACTGACACGTTTAAACCTCATTCCACCAAGGGTTGCATCGACATCAGCAGCAAGGGATATGGAAGTCCCTCTCGACCACATTCTAGCGGCTGCGGGATGGTCTAATGAGCGGACGTACCAAAGGTTTTATAACAAGCCTATCGCCAGACCGGGGATTTTTGCTGATTCTGTTTTAAGTTCTGTTTCACAGTTTCCCCCTGGGTGAGAGGGGTCACTGTTATTTTTTCTTTTGTTATTAAAGCATCAGTATTGTTTAACCATGTAATGTTTGAATGCATTACTATTCTCACTCGTCCTGGTCAATTGATGCAGTTGTGACGCGTGGACTCGTTCCTCGGCATGAAATCACAGAGCTTCAAAATCTTCACGTAGTCACTCACGTGACTCCGAAGTAAAATAGTAAGATTAAACGAGAACTTACCAGTTTGAAGTTTGATCTTTATTTTATGAGGAGTTACGATGAGCGATTACGTGCCCTCCGCTCCCGACTCTCGTAACATAAAGATCTTCCTGTAAGTTCTAGTCAACTCTAATCTTACTATTTTAGTCCAACAACTCTTCTCTGTGATTTCACACCGCTGCTTTGAAGATTGACGAGCATGCGTGGTGACGGCCTTCTTCACGTAATCGCTCATCGTAACTCCTCATAAAATAAAGATCAAACTTCAAACTGGTAAGTTCTCGTTTAATCCTACTATTTCAATGCATTCTTGGCTAAAGTTGTGTATCAGTAAATTGGGTACTCTGAAACAAGCATCTATAATATTCTTAGAATATGTTTAGCAGGGTGTATCTCCCAGTTTCAAGTGCAACACGTGCTATTAAATAAGCTAGAAAATAAACAAATAGCATTTTTTTTAAAGTAAGAAGCACACAATAAATCTAAAATTGTTCATATCATTTTTGCAAAGTGACAACTGTGATCAAATGTTTGTGTGTGCCCTTGTGTGCATGTGTGAGCTGTGGGGGGAACACACCAGTGGAGAAATACTCTTGCGGTAGGTTTGGTCTGTTTAGCTGATTTAACCATGCAACCACACTGCCAGAATATTCGTCATGCCTGTGCCCCACCCTACCTAGACACACGTACATCCAAAATGATGCAGCAAGACAACTTTATGATTCTTGTCTTGGACCTCTTGTACTTTAGACTGATCCAACTTTGAAAAAAAACTATTGCTGGGTGAATGTGGAGTATGACGAAATGAATAAGACAGAGACAATTGCAGGATTGTTTTTATGAATGCTGAGCAAAGCAGCTTCACCCAGCCTGTCCTGACCTATCTTAATAATGTGTTATTATAATGCATAAAGAAAGTCGGTCCACCCAGCCCATCCACCCCAGCTGGCGGGTCATCAGCTTAACATCTCATTCAAAGGACGGCATCTCCAACAATGCAGTTGTTCTCTTTGTAACATATTGGAGTGTCAGTCTAGATTAATGAAAATGTAAACACCTTTCTCTCTGCATAACATGCTATTCACAGAAGTATCTGTTTCCTTTCGAAGATTATTATGCCACCAGCTGTAGGAGTATCAATCCATCATCTCTGTTCTACAAGTGCTCCCAGTGCTGTCTCTTAGGTCATTCTTCTCAGTGATTTCCTTCTTAAAGTATGAATCTGCACCAACAACAAACACAGACATTTATCAAAGAATCTTTCTTCACTTTTAACTCTGTCACATTTCAGAAACAAGGGAATTTGGCATTTGAACAAAGAAAATTGTACTTAACATCAACGAGACTTGTTGGAAGCTAATGAAGCCAAATGTAATTTGGTTATATTTCACCACTCACTGTAATGATCGGTGTGCAACAGGCTTATTGCTGTTACCAAACGTAGGGTTGATCTGTGAAAAGAAAGATGAGTGTTTTTTTCTTTTAGGGAAATAAATGATTGGCAAGGTTCAAGTGAAATCAAATAGAAAACAGTTTCTGGGTTACTACTTACTTTTAGCACAGGTGTTTTGCTCTGAATATATACATTTGATTTGAGAAAACTTGAAGAATACCTGAGGTAAGGTCCGCTCTGCTCCGCTGCATGAATTCAAAGGGCAGCTGCAGACAATGACCTGAAGCATTAATAGCATTTTTCAGAGCTGTTGTATGTTGATATAAAATTGCATGACTAACAGTATGTCCATCCAAGTTAGGAATCATTACAAAGTAACTCACGTTTTAATATGGATGGAGCAGGTAAATTAAAGGGATGGCTAGTAGCAGATTTGGCAGATGGAAATATGCCACATATATCTGTTTCTGAGAGATTAATAATGATGTGCAGGTTTGTACTTAAATGGCTTCTGTAAAATTGCCCGTGTGTAAGATACGAAAGTGGGATAACAGAACTAGTGTACAGGTGTTTGATGGTCGGCGTGGACTCGGTGGGCCGAAGGTGCCTATTTCCATACTTTGATCTGAAAATGTTTCCTTCTACATACTTCTGTCTTGCTCATCCACGTTGATGAAGTTGCCTGACTGAGTTAGTTCCACTTCCTTGGGCCTGGTCCATATCCCTATTAATCTCTCCTATCTGTGTACCTATCCAAGTATTTTTAAATGCTGTAATTGTACCCATCTCTGCCACTTCATCTGGCAGCTTGTTCCAAATATACACCACTATCTAAGTGGAAAAGTTACCCCGCAGGTCCCTTTTAAATCTTACCCCTATCACCTTAAATCTGTACCATCTCATTTTAGACTCACCCTACCCTGGGGAAAAGACTATGGCTGTTCACCTTATGATTTTATATGTTTCTGTCAGCACATCCCTCAGACTCTGCTCTGAGGAAAAGGGTCCGAGCTTCTCCAGCCTCTTCTTATAACTCAAACCGTACAAACCTCATAATACTTAAGATGTTTAAATTAGACAGGTACAAGGATAGGACAAGTTTGGAGGTGTATGGACCAAGCACAGGCAGGTGAGACTAGTGTAGCTGGGAAATGTTGGCTGGTGTAGGCAAGTTGGGATGAAGGGCCTGTTTCCACAATGAGTTGAGTTCATGGCCCCTGGGATGTATCAGGATAGGGAAAACTACTTGATCTCCTTGTTCCAGGAGGCAGTCTAAGTACATTAGAATGGGTCAGTCAAAAGATCAATGAAGGTGTGACTATGAAGAAGGCACGTGTGCCAATCCAGAGGGTAGGCCTTGTGATTGTTTAACAGGGACGAATTTGCAGAATTTGCAGATGAAAGCAGAGTTGACAAGGTGAATGATCAAACTCAACACAGCACCATGTTTTAGGGTATTATTCAAGTTGGAAGAGCGAAAAGGAATATAGTGGTAGTAGGGAACTGTATGGTTGGATGCGGGTGAGGGGGAATCGATCCCGCTCTCTGCAACCAGAGCATGAGTCACAAAGATCTATGCCAGGATTAAGGAATCCTCTTTTGGGCTGGAGAGCAACTTGAAATGGGAAAGGAAAGATACAACGTTTGTAATTCACGAGGGAGCCAACAACATGGACAAGACAAAGATAGAATTATGTTGAAGGAAACATGAGCAACTGGGTCCAAACAAAAGACAGAATCAGAAGGATTAAGTACTTTGTGTAGAGAATGTGCTGAGGATAAAGTGAGTGAGGGTAGAACTAATGTAAACTGATAGTTGATACGGACTCGGTGGGCCAAAGGGCTTGTTTCCATGTCGTGCATCTCTCTGTGAATCTCTCTCTTTCTCTCTCTCTCTCTCTCTGTCGCTATCTGTTTGTCTGCCTATGACTATCTGGACCACATGAACATTGGTATGGGGCTGGTCGATCAGAAGGACATGGTATAACTCAAGAATTGTGATGAGGGTAATATAGTAATCATGAGAAACTGGCAAAGTATGACAGCTTCCAGTGGTCCCTCACTCAATGTGCAGGATGTCTTCTCAGAAGCAAGTGCAAAGAGAATCAGTTGTACTAAGGGTCAATGTTTTTTTTTTAATGCAGTATTGACAGCATTGCTGTGCTGGGGAATCTGGTGCAAACCACTGCCTTTCTTTTGAGCTTCACCTCTTGCTTAGTGTGAAGAGGCTGCTGGTGCAGGCTGATGTAGGACAAGCTGGGGTGAGTGAGTGGTGAGATGTGGTACTCGAGGATGCATCCTAATCAGCAAGGTGAGTTAGAGACCACTGCTTTACAGACCAGTAATGATCTCTTCCTTCCTATATGGCTCTGAGACATGGACAACCTCCAGACATCTCAAGTCATTGGAAAAATAACAACAATGTTGAATCTGTAAAATCCTCCAAATGCACCAGAGAAATGAGGGAACTAATGCCTGCATTTTCAGGCAAACGTCCCCAGGTCCTCTCAGATGGCTACGATCACCTTCCTGCCCAACATCGGACTCACAAAACCAAGTTCTATTCAAAGTTCTGTCTTTTTAGTTCAGTTTAGAGATTTAGCCAGAAACAGGCCTTTCGGCCCTCTGAGTCCGTGTCGATCAGCGATCCCTGTACATTAGATACATAGATACATAGAAAATAGGTGCAGGATAGGCCATTCGGCCCTTCGAGCCTGCACCACCATTCAATATGATCATGACTGATCATCCAACTCAGTATCTCGTACCTGCCTTCTCTCCATACCCCCTGATCCCTTTAGCCACAAGGGCCACATCTAACTTCCTCTTAAATATAGCCAATGAACTGGCCTCAACTACCCTCCGTGGCAGAGAGTTCCAGAGATTCACCACTCTCTGTGTGAAAAAGTTTTTCCTCATCTCGGTCTTAAAGGATTTCCCCCTTATCCTTAAGCTGTGACCCCTTGTCCTGGACTTCCCCAACATCGGGAACAATCTTCCTGCATCTAGCCTGTCCAACCCCATAAGAATTTGGTACGTTTCTATAAGATCCCCTCTCAATCTCCTAAATTCTAGCGAGTATAAGCCAAGTCTATCCAGTCTTTCTTCATATGAAAGTCCTGACATCCCAGGAATCAGTCTGGTGAACCTTCTCTGCACTCCCTCTATGGCTATAATGTCCTTCCTCAGATTTGGAGACCAAAACTGTACGCAATACTCCAGGTGTGGTCTCACCAAGACCCTGTACAAATGCAGTAGAACCTCCCTGCTCCTATACTCAAATCCTCTTGCTATGAAGGCCAACATACCATTCGCTTTCTTCACTGCCAGCTGCACCTGCATGCCTACTTTCAATGACTGGTGTACCATGACACCCAGGTCTCGCTGCATCTCCCCATTTCCTAATCGGCCACCATTTAGATAATAGTCTGCCTTCCCGTTTTTGCCACCAAAGTGGATAACCTCACATTTATCCACATTATACTGCATCTGCCAAACATTTGCCCACGCACCCAGCCTATCCAAGTCACCTTGCAGTCTCCTAGCATCCTCCTCACAGCTAACACTGCCCCCCAGCTTAGTGTCATCCGCAAACTTGGAGATGTTGCTTTCAATTCCCTAGTCCAGATCATTAATATAAATTGTAAATAGCTGGGGTCCCAGCACTGAGCCTTGTGGTACCCCATTAGTCACTGCCTGCCATTGTGAAAAGGACCCGTTTACTCCTACTCTTTGCTTCCTGTTTGCCAGCCAGTTCTCTATCCACATCAATACTGAACCCCCAATACCGTGTGATTTAAGTTTGTATCCTAATCTCTTATGTGGTACCTTGTCGAAAGCCTTCTGAAAGTCCAGATACAACACATCCACTGGTTCTCCCCTATCCACTCTACTAGTTGCATCCTCAAAAAATTCTATAAGATTCGTCAGACACGATTTACCTTTCGTAAATCCATGCTGACTTTGTCCAATGATTTCACCACTTTCCAAATGTGCTGCTATCCCATCTTTAATAACTGACTCTAGCAGTTTCCCCACTACCGATGTTAGACTAACTGGTCTGTAATTCCCCGTTTTCTCTCTCCCTCCCTTCTTAAAAAGTGGGGTTACGTTTGCTACCCTCCAATCCTCAGGTACTACTCCAGAATCTAAAGAGTTTTGAAAAATTATCACTAATGCATCCACTATTTCTGGAGCTACTTCCTTAAGTACTCTGGGATGCAGCCTATCTGGCCCTGGTGATTTATCGGCCTTTAATCCATTCAATTTACCCAACACCACTTCCGGACTAACCTGGATTTCACTCAGTTCCTCCATCTCCTTTGACCCGCGGCCCCCTGCTATTTCAAGCAGATTATTTATGTCTTCCTTAGTGAAGACGGAACCAAAGTAGTTATTCAATTGGTCCGCCATATCCTTGTTCCCCATGATCAATTCACCTGTTTCTGACTGCAAGGGACCTACATTTGTTTTAACTAATCTCTTTCTCTTCACATATCTATAAAAACTTTTGCAGTCAGTTTTTATGTTCCCTGCCAGTTTCCTTTCATAATCTATTTTCCCTTTCCTAATTAAGCCCTTTGTCCTCCTCTGCTGGTCTCTGAATTTCATCATTAGTATGATCCTATTGGGCAGTCACGGTGACGCAGCAGTAGAGTTGTTGCCTTACAGCAAATGCAGCGCCAGAGACCCGGGTTTAATCCCGACTACGGGTGCTGTCTGTACAGAATTTGTACGTTCTCCATGTGACCGCATGGGTTTTCTCCGAGCTCTTCGGTTTCCTCCCACGCTCCAAAGACGTACAGGTTTGTAGGTTAATTGGCTTGGTAAATGTAAACATTTCCCCTAGTGATTGTAGGATAGTGTTAATGTGCGGGGATCACTGGTCAGTGTGGAACCGTTGGGTCGAAGGGCCTGTTTCCGTGCTGTATCTCTAAACTAAAATAAAATAAAAACGAAACTAGGGACAATTTACAATTATACCATGCCAATTAGCCTACAAACCTGTGTCATTGGACTGTGGGAGGAAACCGGAGCTTCCTTTGCAGGTCACGGGGAGAACGTACAAACTCCGTTTAGACAGCATCCGTAGTCACGCTCGAACGTGTGTCTCTGGCACTGTAAGGTAGCAGCTCTATTGCTGCCCCACTGTGCCGCCTGGTCATTGGTGGAGATTACTAGGCAGACTGAGAACAAGATTGAAGGGTGTGCTCAAAGCTTCTTTGAAGAAGTCCACCTTTGCCATTAATATGCCTGGATAATTTGCCTGGATAATTATTGCTCCAAATGGAGAAGAACCAGTTGGTGTGGTCTCAAAAACTCCGTAGCTAAGTATCTGTGACATAAAAAGAAAGTTGAAGCCTTGAATAAACCACAAAAGGAACACAGCACCTCACAAACTACTCACCCAGTTATCCCCTCAGTTACATCCTTCTCCAATTATGGAAGAAGCTATGATTTCTAAATTGGCCTTATCAGTTACATCAAATCACATAAAACTGGAATGGGAAGTCATTCTCGACCTCAAGGTACTGCCTAAGAAGATGAATTTGGTACATTGTTTTACCGGTCTTTACTGTTAGTGACAGTTGCTCGCTGTCTTCAATAAAGGTTGGTTTTTGGCAGTACTCTATCTTGATCATTCCGCAGATTTGGGCTGATTTTTTCTTAATAAAGCCAACAAAAATGAAAATGCGTATCTGGAGCAAACAGAATCTACAGCAGTTTAATATGCTTCTAAATAATATGAAATGATAATGATGTTGATTGACATTAGTCTCATAATACACTTATTGTAACAAAACTACAGGGAGGTGAACCTTTCAGTGAATCTGGGTTCACTAGCATTGGCAGGAATTTTTAGAGAAGTCCTCTCATGGTTATTGCACTAGAATAAAGGTACATTCAAAGAATTTGATGAATGGGCTGTTTCATAGTGGAATGTTTTCTAAATCCTAATATATCTGACATGCCCAACAGCCCAGAGGGTGAAGTGTAACAATGGGAAAAGTGTCAGTGTTACCAGTCGTCACTCTATGGAAGTGACAGTAACCAAGCACTTCTTGCTTGCCTGCTCCACAATGGAAATTGGCAAATACATGTCAGCAATTCACGCAAGCCTTCAGACTTTGCTACTTCATTAAACAACACAAAATTCAATGCAGGAACTTAGGCTTATTACCAAATACTTACAGAGGGAACTCACCCAAGGTTTCTTCAACAGGACTGAGGAGGAGTAAATAATATATTCCCATTGATTTTGATAGAACAGCTAGAAGAGAACTTATGCTTAGAAAGAATTTGAAATCTGTTCCAGATTTTTATTTAAATTTCTGTTAATGACTTGCTAATTAAGACACTTTATTGTCTTTTGACTTTTTTAAAGTCTTTTATAAGTTTTTTGTTTCTTGCATTTTCTGAAGTTTTACTTTTTTTTCCAATGATTTTTCAATATTTCTAAATATTTTGGCATGATTAAATTTATAGCTGTTTTGGCTAAGACTTGGGTTATGTCTCAGCATCCCATAAGATATTTTTTTCAGGTATTTGTGAGCAAGGCTTTTCTTGACAGCCCCACTTGTACACCTGCTGTTCACACCATGATGTGCAAAAGATGCTAAATAAAAGGATAGTACTAATGTACGGGGTGATTGTTGACTCAACAGGCCAAAGGCCAAAGGGCCTGTTTCCACAACATGTCTAAACTACACTAAACTAAGAAACTAGACAAGACCACAGTATTCTAATACAATAAAAGGGAATTACCATCAGGATACATTCCACTGTTTTCAGAAAGGTATTTGTCAGTTCAATGTAAAGGGGATAATTACAATTTTTGTTACTTTTAAAATGAGGGGTGTTGGTCAGCCATCCATTGTTGATCTCTCTCTCTCTTGCTCACATTGCTGGAATTCAAAACCAGGAGAGATGCAGAGCAGGTGGCCGAGATGATAGCCTTTTTATCCCTTAAGATAAGACGCTGCGTGTAAATCAGCGCTGTGGGAGTCGAAGTTTAAAACGACGTGCTGTGAGAGTCTGCTTTAAGATAAAATAAGCTAGTAAGAGTGAGGGAATGCGCTGATATTTCAAAATGGTGCAGACCAGCCCACCTTTCCACGTGGCTCCACCACACAATCTAAAGAGAACAGGGGGAAGAGTGGAAAATGTTTCAACAAATGTATGAAAATTATGCAGTGATAACAGAACTGGATAAGAAGGAGAAACAGCATCAAAAAGCAGTATTCCTGCACACTGTTAGACCGGAGGACGTGCAAATCTACAATACCCTGACATTCGAGACGGTGGCAGGTGAGACAGATGTGAAAGTCTTCATCAACAAGATGTCTACCATCATCATAGGAGACACGAATGAAACCTATGAAAGATTTGTTTTTTAATAAATGAGACCAGAAATCAGGGGAAAGCATTGAATCGTATGTTGCAGAACTGAAGGAGTTTGCTCAAACATGCAACTTCTGTGAGTGCCTAAGATAAAGCCTCATTCGAGATCACATCGTCATTGGTATTGCAGACTAGGAAGACACTCCTTCAAAAGAGGAATCTGACACTGCAGAGGACTGTGGACATATGTAGATCCTCTGAGGTAACAGCGGCAAGAATGCAGGTCATCAGCAAAGGGCCAACAATACACAAGGTGGAATGATTCAAACCAAGGGAAAAGATGGTTGATTTTCATTCGCAGAGGAAGAATCAGGGACTAGTAAAGTGCAAGTTCTGTGCAAGGACGCACAAGCGTAGGAAGGAGGAATGCCCACCGTATGGGAAGGACTGCAACAGATGAGGACGACAAAACCACTTTGCCTGGTGCTGCAAGCAGAGGAAGGAGAGCATGCAGAAACGGCATCTGCACAAATTCATAGGGACATCTGACATAACGTCCATTTCCGACACAGGGTCTGTGAGTTGCATTGAGATCAATGCAGCTGGAAACAATTCCTCTTCAGGCCTATTCGCTGAGATGCAGGTCGGCACAGCAGCCATCAAGTTACAGATTGAATGGTGCCAGTGTTAATGTGATTCCCAAGCATCTTGTACCCAACAAAGAGGACATTAGATGAGAGAAAATCACCTTAAAGATGTACAATGGATCCAACCTGCTGGCGGAAGGTAGGGCGAAAGTCGTACTCCGGAACGAGACGAACAACAAGAAGTATCGTGTTCACTTCATAGTGGTCGAGGAAGGCTGGCTCACACCGCTCCTGAGCGGCAAAGCTGCACAACAGATGAAACTCATCACGGTTCACTACGAGAACTTCAAGAGCCTGAATGCTGTTAGCGAGGCTGGCTCATTATTCAAGAAATACAACTATGTCTTTGACGACGAAAGACGGGGGAGACTGCCTGGCAAGGTCAAGTTGGTAACTAGGACGGAGGATGTGACTCCATCACAGTGTTCTGCAAAGCAGGTGCCTGTAGCCATGAAAGAGAAGGTCATGAATGGTCTCATGAAGCTGGTCGAGCAGGACATCTTGACTAAAGTCGAAGAACCAACTGAATGGTGTAGCAGGCTGGTCGTTACGGAGAAAAAGGACAGCGCAGAGTTGAGGTTCTGTATAGATCCTAGACCCCTCAACAAAGTCCTGAAAAGGGAGATCCACAGACTACCAGTCATAGAGGATGTACTCCCTGAGCTGTCCAAGGCAAAGATTTTCTCCAAATTCGATCTGAAGTCAGGATACCTCCACTGCGAACTAGATAATGAGAGCAGTTTCCTAACAACCATGAACACCCCTTTGGGAGATATCGCTGGAAGAGGTTGCCATTTGGACTGAAAGTAAATGCAGAGATCTTCCAGAAGAAGCTGCAACAAGCCCTAGAAGGATTAAAGGGAGTGGAATGTGTTGCAGATGATATCATCCTATTCGGAGTAGGGGACACCAGAGAAGATGCAGAAATAAATCACAATGCAAGACTGCAAGATCTTCTTCAGCGATGCAGAGACAGAGGCATCAAGCTAAACCGGAAGACGTCGGTAGTGAAAACTACTTGTATCACATTTCTAGGACATATAGTTACAGATCGTAGCCTGAAACCGGATCCAAAGAAGATCCAAGCTATCCTAGAGATGCCCAACCCAACCAATCCAACAGAAATCCAAAGATTACAAGGCAGTGTAAACTACTTGGCAAGATTCCTGCCAAGGTTGTCGGACACATTTGAGCCTTTGAGGAGATTGACCCACAAAGAAGCAGAGTGGGAATGGTCATCAGAACATGACATGGCAATGTCAAAGATCAAGCTGTTGACAACGGCACCTATCCTGGCGTACTACACACCAGACGAACAGCTGACCATACAATGTGATGCAAGCAAGGCAGGTCTAGGTGCAACACTTATGCAGAAGGGACAACCACTGTCCTATGTGTCGAGCATTGATGCCAACCGAGCAGAGATATGCTTAAATTGAAAAGGGGCACTAGCAATAGTGTTTGCCCTCGAGCGCTTTCATCAATATACCTACGGACAGAGAGTGATCGTTGAGAGTGACCACATGCCATTGGAAGTCATAGTCAAAAAGCCTCTGCATATAGCACCAAGACTCCTCCAGGGCATGATGATGAGGATGCTACACTATGACATCGAGATCAAGTGGGTAAACGGAAAAGACATGCATCTAGCAGATATGCTCTCCCGTGCATACCTCCAAGACACCACAAGATCAACCAGATTCACTGATGTCAACATAGTTGAGTCCTTGAGCATGGGCGAGGACAAGGTCAAACACATCCAAGCCCATACCAGGGAAGACGAAACACTACAAACAGTTAAGAGAGTAATCAAGAATGGATGGCCAGGTCACAAGGCAGAGGTACCAGAGGCAGCACAACCGTACTTCAACGTCAGAGACGAGTTGAGTGTGAGAGATGGCCTAGTATTCAGAGGAGAGAGAGTTGTAATCCCTGTCATTCTACATAGAGATATGAAGGAGACCCTCCACACCTCTCACCTGGGAGTGGAAGGAACCCTCAGACGTGCTAGAGAGTGCATTTTCTGGCCCAGAATGAACTCTGATGTGAAACAGTTCATTTAAAAACTGTGAAGCCTGCAGGACGTATGAACAACGGAATCAAAAAGAAACTCTGATGCCCCATGACCTCCCAGATTGACCATGGAAGAAAGTGGGAACCGATATGTTTGAGCTTGAGGGAAAGCACTATTTAATCACAGTGGACTATCTATCTAATTTCTGGGAGATAGACAGACTGTACGACCTGAGCAGCAGGACAATCATTGTGAAACTCAAGAGCCACTTTGCAAGATACTGAATTCCCAGCACTGTGGTAAGCGACAACGGGACACAGTTCTCATCAGAGGAGTTCGCCAAATTTACCAGGAAATGGGCATTTGACCACTACACAATTGCTTCAAGACATAGCCAAGCTAACGGTAAGGTGGAATCAGCAGTCAAGGCAGCTAAGCGAGTGCTGAAGAAAACTAATCACTCTAAGACAGATGCTTACTTGGCAATACTGGAATTACACAATACCCCTGCGCAAGTAGTCCTGCACAAAGACTACATGGAAGGAGAACAAGGATGACTCCAACTACATCAAACCACGTGGTGCTGAGATACTTGCAGAAGAGAGGAAAAAGATGAAGGATTTGCAAGGAAAACAGTCAAAAATCTACAACCGACATGCCAAGGATCTGCCAATCCTGGAAGAAGGTGATGTCAAACCCTATAAATTAGGAGATACCAGATGGCAGAGAGCAACAGTTCAGAGACGATTGGATGAGAGATCATAGGAAGTCGAGACAGTCAGGACTTCTAATCCGACATAATCGAGTGGATCTGAAGAAGACCGGAGAACTACCTCCACACATAACTCCAGAGAAACCACCAGACGTGCAGAAGACTGGGACACCTTTGCAACCTCAGCTGACATGGAAAAGAACAACACAACATGCATCACCAGAAAAAGATGCAACTCGTGAAACTCTTAACACAGAGAAACCTAAACAAAAACAAAGTGACACGAGAAGAAACTAGAAGTGATGCACAGAATGTACCTACTGAAAAGAAAGACATTTCTGAAAGAAACACCATCACAAAGACTAGGGCAGGTAGAGTTGTCAGACCGCTGGAAAGGTACGGTGAGTATGTCACGAAGTAATGTGTTTTGCTGTGATGTACCTACTTGCTTATGAGAAGAAAGCATGTGAACATTAGTTTATGTTATTGAAATGTCACGAGTGTGACTATGATTGAAATTGTGAAATAAGAAAGAACAGCAGAACAGTTGTTTTACTCTGTTAAGTTAAACCATATTACTACGGTGTAATATTATGAAAAGTGTTTAAGTTAACTTTGTTTTGGGATCGTCGGAAATGTAATCCCAAAATGTCAAAATGGAAAGGATGTGACAATATCCCTGTAATTGATGCATATGAGCTGTGCTCATTCTCGCACATGCTCAATAAATCAGTTAGTGACCTTTGACTTGGAAATAAATCATTCCTGTTTTAGACTCCAACATGAGTGTGTGTGTAGCCATCTTTCTCTGTACATTATGTACTAGTTTACTTATTTTATAAGTAGACAGATATGAAATCAACATGCTTCCTGCTGCCACCGCATTCCAGCTAGTATGCATTTTACATGGGTGCATGCCGCTCCAAAGATGCCTGACTTGTGGAGTAACCAGAGCAGTTTTACAAAGCTCTTCCCCATCTCCTTTCTGCTTCCAGCTTCCAGGTAAGTGTGTTGCCTTAATTACAAAATAGGCCACATAGAGTTACATATTTTTGCACTGCATATTACAATTGCCTGAAAAGTATAAAATAGTTAGTGGAAATCACGGATTTACCGCAAGGATTGTGAATCCCTGCTCCTTGTGCTTGCTGTGCCAATGCACACAGTCTTCAATTCTGCACAGTGGGGGTCCAACAATATAGAATCCCTGAATGAACAGCACATTGGTAATGTTCAATCATGTATATGAGGTTGGAAGAAAAATCCTGACCTGAAACGTCACCCATCCTTTTTCTCCAGAGATGCTGCCTGACTGGCAGAGTTACTCCAGCACTTGGTGTCTCTCTCATGGATCTGAGGTTCATGCTTTTCATTGGCAGAGAAGGTCCCCACAGCTCCTGAGAATCTTGCTTCATGGGTTCTCACTAAGCAGGTCCAGGCCAGCACTAAGAACCCAGCCTGCATGGAAGCTTCGCACCAAGTACAGCAGGCAAGTTAGAAATGCTTGGTTACTGTCACTTTCATAGAGGCCTTTTTCACACAAAGGGTGGTGGGTGTATGGAACAAGCTGCCAGAGGAGGTAGTTGAGGCATGGGACTAACCCAATGTTTAAGAAACAGTTAGACAGGTACATGGAATGGACAGGTTTGGAGGGATATGGACCAATGCGGGGATGTGGGACTTGTGTAACTGTGACATGTTGGCCGGTGTGGGCAAGTTGGGCCAAAGAGCCTGTTTCCACACTGTATCACTCTCTGACTCTATAACTCCAGCTAATTTACTTACATGACTCTCACTTTGCTGCAATTCACAAAAACAATCCCCTCCTCTCACTACCCACCACCCTTACCTTGCACCATCCTCACCATCTGATCTGATCTTGTAAACTAACCCCGAGTCCCCAAAACCCAACTCCAATCCCAATGACTGAGCCCAATCTCTTCAATGACTGCAAGTCATAACCACCAAGCCTCCACAACCAGTTTCTTCTTTGACCTGGTTAATTACCGAGCTCCACTCCCTGATTAGTAATCGAACCCTCCAACTAATGCTAACAAGATAGGAATATGCTCCCCTTGTTCAGTGATCCCCTCCATGCCTCCTGTGGTGGGCCTCGTGTGCAACTAAATTTCTTATCAAGAAGCTTTTAAATCAAATCTTCATTTCCCTGCCCATCAATCACCGTCTTTGCTTCACAAATCAGATTCTAGTCCATGGTGCCCTGGCTTTTAATTGAAGTTGGTGCCTGTGGGCCACACTAACTGCAACAGTAAATGGCATTAGTTCCCCCAAAACAAAGCAGCCTTTACAATCAGAGACCATTGCTTAGAAGAAGCTGATGTGTCTCATACAAGGTGAAGGTGTGTGGTGTGAGAAACCTAAGATTGAGAACCTTCTGTATTCAGGCAAGGGAAAAAAAATCAGTGCGATAAGTAATTAAACATGTTTTTGGTTCAAAATGTTATTATTGCAACCGTGCATTACAATTTAGATTAGTTTAGTTTCAACATGCAGCGTGGAAACAAGCCCTTTGGCCTGCCAAGTCCGCGCCAACCAGCGATCCCCATACACAAGCACTAAAGACAATTTTACAATTTACCAAAGCTAATTAACCTGCAAACCTGTACATCTTTGGAGTGTGGGAGGAAACCAGAGCACTCGGAGAAAACCCATGCGGTAACACGGAGAACATACAAACTCCGTACAGACAGCGCCCGTAGTCAGGATCAAACCTGGGTCTCTGGCGCTGTTAGGCAACAACTCTACCGCTGTGCCACTGTGCCACCCCAGTACTAGGAACCCAGCCTGGGTGGGAGCTTCCCTCAATGTACTTGCGCTCAGGAGATCCACCCAGCTACAGCACATAGTTTCCAGTAAGGCTGACATTAAAACTCCAGAACATATACAGCAACATCATTCATAATTAATAGTTAAAAATTAATTACATGATGGTATTACAAACTGACATTTGTGTGCATCAATCAATAATTATTATGCAACTTAAAATCACCATTGAACAGTCATTGTAACATTGAAACAATTTATTACAGGAGTAGGTCAGCCTCTCCTAGTCACTGCAGAGGAAAATTAACCTGTTGGTACAAATGAGTCTCCCTTTGAATGACTGTATAGGTCAGGCCAGTGTTGATCATGCATTGCCAAAGGTCATGTTAGTTAACTTTAAACAGTAAATCAAAACTACAGATGTGGGAAATTCTCAGCAGGGCAGAATTATTTCTTGTTTCCCCAAAAATCCTTGTCGATGTTGATGTGAATAAAAAGTCTCTAAGTTCTGAGAATCAAAGCAAAAATAGAATATTAGGAATAGATAGTAAATCTTTCACATAACCACCACATGGTTAACAAAAAAGTGATTATTTAATTAGTTCATTCAGCATTCTGCTGAAGAATCTACATCTAAAATATTTGAAAAAGACACAAATTCAACGAATCAGGCATCATCTCTGGAGAGAAGGAATGGGTGACGTTTCGGGTCGAGACCCTTTGTCAGTCTGAAGATGTGCCTGAGTTACTCCAGTATTTTGTGTCTACCTTTCCTACACATGGATAAGTGACGTTTTGGGTCAGGGACCATCGTCAATGATTGTGGTTGGAGGGGGCAAGGGGGGAGAAAGCTGGAAGAGTGGTCTCCATCTCTACTGCATTTGGTGTAAATGATGCAACACTCTATAAAATGCCAAACAGTGCCAAATTATTATCTTTTAATTTCAACTATCTTGATTCCACGCATAATTATAGGTAAATTTGGTCCATCAACTGAAGCAACATGAATGTTCAGAGGGTAGCAAATGGGAATGCACAGGACACCAAATGTAAAGGGACATCAGGTTTTGGCAGGAGAAGCTTTAGAGACAAAAGGCACCAGAGCTAGAAGAGATTTCAATCGTGTAGAGTGTGGAATAATCTGTTTCATCTTACATGAAGCATAGAGAAAGAATTAATGACATGTTAGGAGCAGCAGTCAGAGGAATGGCTACTCAATGTTTACTTTGAGTCAAAACTGGAAGTAGATTAACAAAGCAAAAAGCATCGGCATAATCAGGAAAAAATTACAGATAGGGGAAGGGAATCTATGAGTGACTACAATTAGATAGTTAAGAGCTGCATTAAATAAGAATATATTTCCATTAAGTAGAAACAAAGAACTGAACACAAAAATACACAAAGTCATGGAGTAATTCAGCAGGTCTGGCAGCATCTCTGGAGAACATGGATAGGTGATGTTTCGGGTCAAAAAGACTTCAGTCTGAAGAAGGGTCTCGACCCGGAACGTCACCAATTCATGTTCTCCAGAGATGCTGCCGGACCTGCTGAGTTACTCCCATCATTTGTATCCTTTGGTATATTTCCATTAAGCTGGACAACAGTGGGCCAGTGTTAGGTGGGTGAGCATGATCATGCATAGTGGTCCACGAGGACAAAGAATGATAATTCAACATGTTCATTGTGTGAAGAAATCTGACTTTGTTGGGAACCAATTGATGCCGTGGCAAATTAGGACCTTCATTCAGCAGAACGTTTCTTTGGAAAAAAATCCTATATAATTGTCACATGAATACTGGATATCTGTCAATGCACAGAGAAAGGATATATCAATTCCTAAAGTTTTAACAATTTTTAATGTTAGAAGCAATAGTCAGAAAGTATTATTGTGTCCTTTTTTCTTTTTTTGCCATTTGAATACAGTTTATTGTTGCGGAAGTCTGTCAAATTACTTCCAGGAAAATTCTTTAGGCTGGTGGTTATTTTACAAAGTAAAGCATGACAAGACCACCATGTTTCCTCCTGTTTATTGTTCATTGCTGTGTTTTGAGACTGACACAACCAAAACTAAGGTTTAAAAGAGGCCAACGTCTGATGAACAAGAACGGTGTCAAAATAGATCTTGCTGAAGGATTTTCTCACACGCCGATACAGTGGGTGTTGGTATTATGACATGTGCAGGCCTCATTGTTATTTCTCACAACAACTTTGCCTGCCCTTGTACTCAATCTTCCGGGTGGCCAGGTCATAAATAGCCATGATTTACATTCCTGGTTCAAATTATCCACCTTTTCTCTTCCTGCCTCATTTGAGCTCCTTGTTTTGTACTTCACACTATCTTTCAATTATTGGAAACAGCGCTGGTCTTTCACCATCTACAGATGGTTGCCAGAAATTCCACTTCCCTGGCAACGGCTGAAGAAGAACATACTTCTATCAAAACCTGTTAATCTTGTGTTTGAATATTTTAACATAATTATAAACAAGTGAAATATATTTACTTTGCTGTATGTTGATTTCTCTCTAAATATAACCTACAATGAACTAACTAATCTATGGAAGATAATTGCTTTATATAGAGCTTTTCTTTGTATGTACTTTGAATCAAGTAGTCCTTTTCTGATGGTTTTGTTGATTTTGTTCGGGATTATACCAAATGTTTAAAAAAAATCATTTCAGAGAATATTTTATGGCTAAATTCACACCCTCTGCCCCAATCAACATAGATCCCCCTTGAAGAGGGTAACTTTAGAGTATGCAATAGTTTATTGGTTAGCACCATGATTTCAATAGGGATGAATAGGTTTATTCAGATTCTAATTACAACCAGAAGGAACACCCATGTTTCCACTCAGCACTTACTATGACAGCCTGCCACATCCAATATTCACTTGACGGTATATTGGTGATCATTACACGAAAGTGTGCTGGCAATCTGCACAAAAGTACTGTCCTAATTTTGCTTTTCTGTTTTATATACCTTTCTTGGCATTTGTAGATAACATCTTAAATAATGTTGTTTAGATCTTAAAAGCTGCTTCTTTTTCTTCAAAGCCATTCACTCTGTGTAATAAAAAGGGAGGTAAAAATCATGTGGATTCTCCCACAATAACTCCAGCAAATTGCACAACAAATTCCCCTATACGATATCTAAACCACCACGAGTTCGGTCCTTGTATCTACCTGGCCAAGCCCTTCAGACTCGTGCAAGCAGAAACACTCCAAAAGGTCACGCAGTCCCAAGCGCTCTTCCGGAAGATCGACAAAGGACCTCGTGGGGGCTGCCTTTTATGTCCCCGAACCTTGAGGGCCGAACTACAGAGGGGTGGTCTTTTTACAATCCAATCAAACATATTAATTACAACAATACATTATTGACAATTACCCAGACCAATAACAGAAGCCCACATACATTGTTTCAGGAGATGCTTCTGGAGGAAGCTAACTTAACTTGAATAATGCAACATTTAGCCTGGGATTCAAACAAAACCATCCAGGACTTAACACTTTTAACCAATCAACAACCAATCTAGCAACATTATTTACAATATGTACACTTAGTTTGCAGTAATCCAATTAACTTCATGCATTTCACACTTCCTTGGAGGTCCTCTGCAGGAATCCCATTCATTCTGTCAATTGAATCTGCAACACTGATCTGGGCCCTAGACTCACTGGCACCATTCATAATCTTGTCTTATTTCTGCAGAGCACATCAGACTTGACCAAAATGGCCTAACAATACATGAGTCCTTTACTAAATTGTGGTGCTATTACTGCTCTGTTTTAGCCAGGATTTACACCTTCATAACCATTTCATCCACCTGTGCTGCCATCTTCAGGGATCCATGGACATATGCCAAAGTCCCTCTGTTCCTTAATACTCTCTGGTGGCCTAGCATTCACTGTGTATATCGTACTTATTAGTCTTCTCAATATGCATGATCTCATAAATTACAGGATTAAATTCCATCTGCCTTTCTTTCTGTGCTATCATTATGATCACCTATTTTCAGGACATTTGTGGAGTTATCAATCATACCTCTTATATCCCAAAACCAGATATATAAAACAACTTTTATATAAAACAAACAATAGGTTGTCCAGATATGACCCATATGTTACATCACTGACCAGGGGCTTCCAATCACAAAAAAACAACCCTCCGTTTTCTCCCTCTACGTCCTACTACCAAAATGTTTTTTGATCCTAGGTTGCCAGCTTGCCATCAATCCCATGGGGTCCAACCATCTGGACCCGTCTTCCTTGTGAACCTTGTCAAAGGCCTTACTAAAATCAATGTAAATGATATCAACAAACGGTCCTTTTCAATACATTTTTTTCACCCTCAACAAAGACAAAGTGGTCAGACATGATCTCTCATGAACAAAGTCATGCTAATTAATTCCAGACTGATGCTTTTGTGCTCTTCTATTGACACTTTCTTTGTGCAAACTACAATATATCAGCTAGATAGACTGCAGAGCGTTTGGACAGAATCTATAAACAGTCCCTAAATGGTGTCATTTGTCCAATGCCAAGGCCATCTCACTTAATAGCCCACATTTCTATCATTAAACAACTGGAAGCTGTAAATCAGGAAGAAACCCAACAAAATCATGGACCAACATGACTGAATCTTTTGGATATCTATAAGGCAGGTTATCTTTCACTCCACACACTGGACTCTTCAAAAAAATGCATTGAATGATCTTTGTAGTCATTAACAAGTTGCATAAAATAATGCATTAAAACTAGCAAATATATTGTAATTAATGGAATATTGCTAGTGTAGTTCAGGGTAGGTTAAAACTAGAGGGGCAGGAAGAGAGGAGGTGGGAACCAGAGCTGCAGATCAGCAAGTGGAGGGACAGAAGGGAAGTCAAGAGGCTATGACGTTAGTCTGAAAAGAAAGACAGGGATGGACAGATTGATGAACGTAGTGAGACTAATGGGCCAAAATGTAATTATTTCAATGCAAGGAGTATTATGGATACAGCAGTCTGGATCAGTCCCAAGTCTCTTCTTTGATGTTGTGGTCATTACTAAGACTTGGTTGCGAGAGGGATAGATCAGGGAGCTCAATATTTCAGGGTTTCGATGTTTCAGACGTGATAGCAAAGGAGATAAAAGAGGTGGATAAGTTGCTTCACTAATCAGGCTGCACTCAGAGAGGACAGTTGGGAGGGATCATCCACTGCAGCAATAGGAATAGACCTCAAAAATATATAGAAGTGTGATCACTCTGATAGGATTATCCTATAAACCTCCCATTAGCCAGTAGCTTGTAGAGCAACAGGTATGTACACAGATTACGGCATTTGTAAAAGCAACAGTGTTGTCAAAGTGGGTGATTTAAGTAAATTTCCCCATATTAACTGGGTGTAAAAGGCTTAGATGGGACAGAATTTGTGAGGTGTTTCCAAGGGGTTTCTGGAAACAATTTGTGGATAGCCTGGACGAGAAACAGAACTTTACGGGCCCTTGTGTTGGGAAACTAGCCTAGCCAGGTGACTGGTGTTTCAGTGGGAGACATTTTGGGTGCAGTTTTCACAACTCCTTAAGTTTTAAGATTGTAATGAATAAGGATAAGTCTGGATCTTAGGGGGAAGTGCTAAATTGGCATTGGGCAAATTACATTATTAGGCAGGAGTTAGGGGGAATAAATTGAGAGCAGCTGTTATTGGGTTAGGGTTAGGATTAGGATCTGACATCTGGGAGTCATTTAAAATCCAAATGATCAGAGTTGTTCCTGAAAGGAGAAGGAACAATGATGGCAAGGTGAGGTTGTAAATTTGGTCAAAAAGAAAAAGGAAGCTCATGTAAGGTTTAAGTAGATAAAATAGACAGAGCCTTTGTGTAATATAAAGCAAGCAGGAAAGAACTCAAGCAGGGAATTAGAAGGGCCAGAAAGGGCCATGAAATGTTATTGGCAATTGGGATTCAAGAGAATCCCAAGGCATTTTATACATCCATTAAAACAAGAGCTTTTCAAGGGAAAGAGTGAAGTGGTAAAGAAGGCATATGCGATGCTTATCTTCATCAGATGCATAATTGAATATAAAAGTTTGGAAGTCACATTGCAACTTTTTTTTTAAAGTTTGGTTAGGCCACATTTGGAATATTATGTGACATTCTGGTCACCACATTACAGGGAAGATGTGATGGCTTTGGAGAGGATGCAGTAGAGGTTTACCAGAATACTAGAAATAAAGAACTGCAGATGATGGTTTATACCAAAG
>CM075977.1:341550852-341572438 GCA_038087875.1 Malacoraja senta | reverse complement strand
TCCAAACCCCACAAAGTCTGCAAGGATTAGTGATGGAAAATACTTGAGAGAGTTCAACCTAATTCAAGTTGAGATCTGACCATTGAGCCTCTATATGTAAATATTCCAGACAAATGAAATTAGTCTCATCCTTGAATCTTCCCATAATGATGCAGCGTTGCAGCATGCTGCTGGATGCCACCCAGTCTCGGTCTTTCAAGATATTAAGACCATTTAAAAATAAATGAAATGCACTCTGGTTTCAATCTAGTTTCTTCCAACCTAACCTTGTTGGAAGTTAATGAGAGCAAGGTAGCAGTTTATGGCGGCAGGTCTCGTTCCTTGAAGTTCATAACCCACAAGGTGACCCAACCCCAATATTATGAAACACCCCATTGTCTGAGGTCCCGTGGGACATTCGCTATTTTTCTAAATGACCTTTTACTCAGTGAGATTTATATTTGAGGAAGGGGACGTGACACTGTAAACTGCTTCCTCCCTCTCATTAAATTTCAATGGTAAATTTTTTGAAAATTCCAGCAAGAACATTTGGTCTGGAGCCAGCATGGGGAATAATTAGGCAACAATTAAATGGGATTTGAGTTGTCAGATATTTAGGGAGCAACAAGATTGGTTTGGCTGCAATATCCAATTCCAATTGTGCTTCTCTTTTGAAAAGTTTAGGAAGTAATTAAACGTCCTTGCTGACTGGAACATGGCAAGTGCCTTGGATAGTTTAGGGTCAAAGGCAACCAATTTTAAATAGAACTTAAGGCGTAGTACAAAATATTCACACAACCCATGCATGGCATGAAGTTTATGGTTTCAATGCTAAAGCCAATAGATCTTTGTGGCACAGCTATGTTCTCCAGAAAATCAATAACTACAGTGTGTGTTTACAGGCAAGAAAAATATTTTACCAAGGAGTCATTGAAAATATGCAATCTTGTCAACAAATGAATGGTGATTACAAAAATATTCTGAGTGGGAGGGTGATTCTGGTAAGCACTGCTTCACTCTCCCCAGCATGTGGATAAAAGATTTGTTTATTTTAAAATCTGTCACAGCCATTTACTGTCTCTGCCCTGGGGCTGATCTCCTACTCTGTGCTAGACGAGGAAGGAGAGAGGTAAGAAAGGGGTTACCATAACTACACATCTGCTAAGGTAATCAGTACAAGTAGCTTTTAAAACTGCCAGACCGCATGTCCACTGAGAAAATCCTTGTACAGCAAAGCCCCTTAATAGGCTGTAATCATTTGTCAGCATACACATGTACACTTGCCCCATTGGGTCCCGATGGTAAATACAACTTGACAGCAGCAGAGTGAGCCTGCTCTTTCTCATGTCATCTGAACATCAACCCCAAACTCTGCGATGTGATATTTTAGTAGCTGCTGTGCCTTCACGATCAGCAATAACACAACACATCCCACATAGGCTGCTCTAGACATTTGGTAGGAAATCTACTACCCAAGGTTTATTGAAATCATCAGATGTTATAGATGTAATACTTTTCATTAGGTGAAAAAATATTGACAGGGTTTTTCATGTTTCTCTATTTCCAAAGAAATTGCACCCTCTTGTAGTTACATTTGTAAATACATCTGACGATTCTGTAAAAAAATGGAAAATCCGGAATTCTGGAATTTTCATCTGTTCCTATATTTCACCAACACTGTACAACCAATATAATGTAACCACAAAATAGTTGTCCAAAGAGTCGAAAATAATTTATTTCAAAAACCTTGTCTCATTCCAAACCATTTTTAAGTTGATGTTGCCATATGTATTTGATAGAGAGCCCACAGATGCAAATGTTATTTTGTTTGCATCTTTGCAGTCAGATATTATTTGTATAATGAAACTGAGCTTTGGCAGTAAGGTTAAAGAAATATTTTGTAGTTTTTAGCATGTCTTACTTGCTAATGCTAGTGTTACACTCTGGAAGTGCCTGGCATTTTTGCTTAATGGATCCCTCTGGACCTGCCAGTTCATTCACATATAGACATGCATGGGCTTAGTTTCCCCTTCATATACCAGGGAGCACTGCACTCAGGTGAATAGAAAGTTTAGAATAACTGGAAAAGTAAATGTTCAAAGAAGCAGGTAAATACCAAGCAAGTTGATTTTCTACCTCACAGTGTGAGGTAGATGACAGGAGAGTTTCTCTGGCCATTTTAAAACATGCCCTGTGGGGAATGTGGTCTGTTCTCAATAAATTGAAAGAAGCAAGAAATAGAAGCCTACAAGCCAATGTTCGGGGTGCCAACAAGGGTGACAAATGATGGAAAGTCTGCCCAGACATGAAGGGTGGAAACTACTTAAAAGTGATTTACAAAATACACTACAATCAGTCACCCAATGCACTGACGGCACTTCCCAAACTTATGATCTCTCCCACCAAGGACAAGGACAGCAGGAACCCCACCACTTCCAGACTCCCCCTCCAAATCACACGCATCCAAATTTGGAAACGTATCATTGTCCCTTCACTATTGATGTGTCGAAATCTTGGAACTCGCTCTGGCATTGTGGGTGTACCTTCACCACAAGGACTGCAATGGTTGAAGACGACAGCTCACCATTACGTTCTTAAGGGCAATGAGAGATAGGCAATAAACGCCAGCATTGAGAGAGCCACGCACTTTCAACAAATAAACATTATAAAATCAGTATCTGTAGCAGGAGCACCAACCCAAACCCCTGGGCACTTCAAGTTGCTCCCTCTCACCCTACTCCAGTTATCAGACGATTGGCCGAGCAGCAGAGAGAAGCAATGTGACATACTGGTCACTCACTCTTGGTTGTCATTTGAAATTACACACTAAAATTGCCGGTCATCTACATTTTAGCCTGCATTAAAGGGCTCATTAACACAAGGCAATTACTTGCAGGCAAAAGACTAAAAATCTTTCCTCCACTTTGACAGTTTCTCTCATGTCATCCATGTGATTTGACCTGTGAAGTAGCGCTCAAGTGCCGCCTTTATCTAATTCACTCGGTCGTGTTACAGGAGGAAGTTGCCCACAATGACAGCGAAATGCTGCGTATCAGAGGAACTGTCAGAAAGTTGACCCCTGCCACAGTATTCTTCGGAGACACTTGGCTGATAAGGAAGGATCAGAAGAAGAATTCAGAAGACTGGTTAGCGGATGGATAACAGGGTGGTTGCCAAGGTAGCCATGAGAGACAGGGGGTAGCCATGAGTAGCAGTGAGCAGCCAAGAATTTTTATAAATTTTGTTTAGTTTAGTTTAGAGATACACCATGAAAACAGGCCCAACAAGTCCGCATCAGCCAATGATCACCGTACACTAGTTCTATCCTACACGCTAGGGACAATTTACAAAAGCCAATAAAACTACAAACCCGCACATCTTTGGGATGTGGGAAGAAAACCAGAGCACACGGAGAAAACCCAGGGGGTCATAAGGAAAACGTACAAACTACAGACAGCACCCGGGTCTCTGGCGCTCTAAGGCAACAACTCTACTGCTGCGTGATGATCACACATTTTATATTGTTTTAATAGGCCTTTCAAGATATACAAAATGCTTTGAACCCCAGAGAAGTACTTTTGAAGTGTAGTTATTATTGTCTTGTAAGAAAATGGTTACCAACCAGCAAACAAATGTTACCATAGACGGCAGTGTGATAATCACTTTATTTTGTCATTTTAATCAAGTGATAAATATTTGGCCTGTGTAGCAGTGACAATGCGTTGCTCTTTACAAGACAGTGCCATCAGCTCTGTTGCTTCCACCAGTTGTGATATACCACGTGAATGCGACACTCCCCTTAGGATCAGTCGAAGCATCACCTCAGATCTTTTGAGCTCAGGCCTCTGGGTTGGGTCTTGGACCCTAAACCCATTTAAATGAAAGAGTGAGACAGTGATATTGCTTCAGTAGGAAGAAGTTATTAAATGTAGAGCAGGCATATTAAGCCAAGTTATCTTCCTTATTGACTCAGAAGAATGATTATTATGGTGATGAGCATAAGCTGGATGCTGAGGAGTAGGCAATGGGAACTCAAGTGACACAAAGTGCTGGGGTCAGGCTGCATCTCTGGTGAAAACGGATAGGTGACGTTTCGTGTCGGGACCCCTTCTTCATCCAGAGATGCTGCCCGACCAGTTGATTTACTCTAGCACTTTGTGTCTGTCTTTGATATAACCAGCATATGCAGTTCTTTGTTTCTACATGGGAATTTATAGAATTGTACCAACACCCGAAAGTAACTGGTTAATTCCTGGCCGCGTCGGTAAATACATAAAGTTCCCAAACATATTTGAAACTAATCCACTTCAATTTCAGGATGAAAACTCAGAAAGTACCTCAACGTAAGCTATTTTAAGTCACGGGGTTTACAAAAATGCTGCGTATGGTGTAATTGAACAAAAACCCAAATCCAACTAATGGGCCAAATGTCAGCATCTCAAAATTTACCATTGCATTAATAACCATCTATTATTAATATACCATCTCACGCAAACATACGTTGTTATGTGTAAAGTACAGATTTTTTTTTTAATTAATCTACTATTGCTAGATAACAAACAATGGATTTTAGGAAGTATTACAAGGGTGGTTATTTTACACCTGATGCAATATTTCTTGGATTACAATGTGTAATTTTTGGCACGTATTGGTTCTGTATTGTGCCCAAGAGGATACTGTAATAGCCAATAATTGTGGGAAGTTTTCTATTTGTTTTTCATATATGTTTATGTTGTGAAATTGTTTGCTGAGCACTCGGATCCATCTCCTGGAAAGACTCCTTTCTTCTTTCTTCCAACTCCTTAGTTGAGCAGCTTGTCAGGCTCACTTTAGCCTTGCTCAATCTCCAAGCCAGGATGTAATCACAACTAAAGTATCATGACTTATGAATTACTTTGTGCAACTGCCTTAAATTGAGCACAAACCTCACTACTTCACATCTGCCCCACCACACCATTCCCTTCAACTTTTTCATGAAGCAATTATAGAAAGCACAGAACACTTGTAGAGTTACAGAAAGCTCCAGCAGAAAGAAACCACCAGCCTATAAGTATTTAGTGATCCTTGGATAGCATAGGTGGGGATTTTGTCTGGCAGATTTTAGGCTGCCATAGAGTTCCAAAGTGGCCGCGCCAGTCCAAGTCGGTGTAGCCGCTAAATGGTGTCACCATCTCTGCAGACTCCAGTGGACATTAAATACCCAGAACGGTTGGTTTAGCCAACATTATCTGCACCAATCATGTATACGTGCATGTTGAATAGCAGTTTGATCCTCAAACAGAATCCAGAACATAAAACATAGAACAGTACAGCAGAGGAACAGGCCCTTCAGCCCACAATGTCTGTGCAGAACATGATGCCAAGATTAACCCTTATCTGTCTGCACATACTGTAATCCACATTCCTCCATTCTGTGCAAATCCATGTCTTATCCAAAAGACTCTTAAAAGCCACTTTATCTGTGTCTCCACCACTCATGTCAGCATGTTCCAGGAACTCACCATCCTCCATGTAAAAACTTGTTCCGCAATTTTTATTTCTCCACCCATTTCTATATTTGATCAATATCCTGCTGTATACTTGACAGCCTTTCTCACAGTCCATAACAGCAGTAATCTTGGTGTAATCTGCAAATTTACTACTAATTCATCCACATTTACATCCTAATCATACATATCACAAATGGCAGAGGTCCCAGCACAGATCCCTGCAGAATTCCACTGGTCACAGACTTCCAGCCTAAATATTGTCATTCCACCACAACCCTCTGTCTTCTATCAGTAAGACAGTTCTGAATCCATATGACCAAGTCAGCGTTAATCCCGTGGGTCAATCTTCTGGATCAGCCTACAATGGAGGACTTTTTCAAATGCCTTACTA
Organism: Malacoraja senta; assembly: GCA_038087875.1. Classification (NCBI taxonomy): domain Eukaryota; kingdom Metazoa; phylum Chordata; class Chondrichthyes; order Rajiformes; family Rajidae; genus Malacoraja; species Malacoraja senta. The sequence continues at coordinate 341,566,579 of CM075977.1, read as the reverse complement.
AAATCCATGTAGACAACAGCCACCACTCACCCTTCAAAAGATACAAAAAGCTGGAGTAACTCAACAGGACAGACAGCATCTCTGGAGAGAAGGAATGGTTGACGTTTCGGGTCCAGACCCTTCTTTAGATCTTCATCTCGACCCGAAACATCACCCATTCCTTCTCTCTAAAGATGCTGCCTGTCCCGCTGAGTTACTCCAGCTTTTTGTGTCTCTCTTCAGTTTAAACCAGCATCTGCAGTTCCTTCCTACACCCATCCTTCAATGATCTTCATCAGCTCCTCAAAAAAGATCAAGTTAGTAAAACATGACCTGCCATGTACAAAGCCACACTAATTGTCCCTAAATAATCCATTCTCTTCCAAATGATAGTGAATCCTATCCCCCCAAAAAGTCTCCAATAACTGCCCTCCCACTGACATGAGGCTCACCGGTCTATATGTCCCTGGCTTCTCCCTTCTTCCCTTCTTAAACAAAGGAATTTTAGCTACTCGCCAGTCATCTGACCTCGCTTGTGGTTAGAGAATGTGCAAAGGCTTTCTTCAAGGCTCCTGCAATCCTCTCTCTTTGATAACCTTGATGCAAGGGATAATACTGACTTCAATTTCTCACTCACTGCGTCCAGTCATCAGCTAACAATAAAATGTTGCACATGACAACAACAAAAATACAAAAGTGAAAAATGAAGAACAATGATGTACGCATGGGAAATAAAAAATACAAATATACTATATTTTATTTTCCATATAAATAACACCACAACTTCAATGACTCTATTTAAAATTAGTAGTTAATTCAGGACACTAGCTGAGTGTGACTCATATCATTAAGACCAGCCTGATGAAGAAATCCTCTTCATAGATTAACATCCAAAGTGAAGTTGATTGCAAAGTGCCCAAAATGGAAAACTGTTAGGAAATGTACAGGCACCAACCAGAAAAAAACAAGATGACTAACCTCTGCTTTTTATGAACCCAGGGTTGTACTTACAACAAACTTTTACATTCAATCCCTACGTTTCCCCAATTGCCCAGAACAGATGGAATGGCAGCATATTCATTTCTAAGGATATGCTCTGCCTGTATGTCTCCTTTGTTTTTGTTTTAAAGGATCAATAGGTCAAATGGTGAGTCTAAAATGACCCGGGTCATGTTTTCAAACAGAAGCTAATTAGAATCAGACTCTGTGAGTCATATTTACAGGACACTTTCTGTCTTGTATGTTTTCCATGTTCTTGGATGATCTTACAAAGAGATATGGTACAGAAACATATGGAGTTTTTACTAGGATATCCCTGAGTATGTAAGAATCAGCTGTTCCTCAACAAGTTAAAGGAAACTCAAAGAAAAAAGGCTTTGAGACATTTCACCTACAGGATAAAATTCACCTATTTCTTATTATTTTTTTCGGCTTATAGCCCTAGCCAGCTAAATCATTGAAGGAATGGCTCAACTGCTTACTGAAATATTTAGCATTCAGGTTAATTAAGGTAGAGAAGCCAAGTTGTACCAGTGTTTATTCCTAAAGTGGCGCACAGGAAAGATTAGCTGAAGTCAACAAGTTGGCTTTAGGCATCATGTCAAATGCTACATGAGGTCTGCAATCAATATGTTCATTTTCACTTTGTATCCAATTCATTTTCACAGCTCCCAATTATAGTATAACTGTATCAAATGCGCAGAGAAGTAAAACACATTATAACCATATCTTAAGTGATTCCTGATTTCACATTTAACTGTCATATAAAGGCTTGTAGGAAATGGCAAGCCCTTAAGTGGTTTACCAGCCTGATTTATTTAAACGTTTGAAAGATTTCCAAGCACTCGATGTACTTCGTTATTATTGAGATGTTATTTCTGGGCCAGCCACAAATGATCCCAGGCATGTTAACATTTTTATTTTTATTACAGCCAATTTTGCAAAATCGTTCTCCACGCAGGCAGCCTCGCGAGCAAATAATAGAGATGGGATTTCAGGCATGCAATCTTTTTCATTCATTTAAATCGCCGGTTAATCAAAAGGATTTTTCCCATTCAAACATTGAATTAGCAATGAACAGTACAGCACAGGAACAGGCTCTTTACCTCCCAATGTCCATGCCAAACATAATGCCAAGTTAAACTGTTCTCTTCTGCCTGCATGTGCATTCTTCCATTCCTTGCCTATCTTCGTGCCAATCTAATAACATCTTAAATGCACTATCATATCTGCCTGCACCATCAACCTGGCAACGCATTCTAGGACATCTTTGTGTGCAAAACCCGCCCCGCACATCTCCTTTAAACTTTGCCCGCCCCACCTTAAAGCTTTGTCCTCTCATTTTTTACATGTTTTCCCTGGACTAAAGGTTCTGACTTTATACCTTATCTATGCCTCTCATAAGTCTATATACATCTATGAGGTCTCCTCACAACCTCCTGCATTCCAGAGAAAACAATCCAAGTTAATGGAACCAATTCTATAGTTAATGAGCATTGGCAGATTTTCATGCTTTTCTCTGCAGGGGATTTTTTAAGCAAGTGAGAGGAAACCATATAAAAATGGCTGTAACTGAGTGGGTTTGAAAAGGTAAACAAAATATCCCAAAGTCACAATACGTGACCCTCGGGAGTGAAGTTCCATAAATGGAAGGGTAAACATGCAGTGATGAGGTGAGATGCTATGGAGCTGGAAATGGGATGGGAAGTACGATTGAAGGAGTTGGAAACCAATGAATCCTGCCACAAAGCCCGCAGTTTCATGGCTTTGAATGGCCTCTTTTGTTTCAATGTCAAGTGTCGGTAAAAAGGAAAGACGTAGCCAAATTGTTGACGTCTCCGCTCTCTTGTCACAGCTCTCCATTACCGCATCCTCTGATCTACCTTCCCAAGGGCTAATGCTTGAAGCCAAGGGAGCATTTTTTTTTGTTCCAAGCCTCTTTAGCGTCTCATAAATGCAGTAGAATAAACATAGTTTGAACAGTTGAAATCTGTGCTAGTCAGCGAGGATGATTTAGAGACTGATTTTGGTGTAGGTTCCCTATTCAATTTTTTCCTGCCTAATTAGGACCAAGCCAACATGTTCAGATTTCCAATGTAAAATCCAAGTTTTTAAAATTCCGTTCAGTCCATGCTTCCCACCCAACCATCCACATTAATCAGGCATCTCCCTGCCTCAATAAGATTTTTCCTTATCCTGTAAAACATTTACACTCAGTGTTTGATTTTGACTTCCTGCTTGTTAGCAGATTATAAAGTCAGAGTTTACTGGCTCAAATACTTGTGTGTAATTAGGAATTTAGCCAACAAACTTCGTATTCCAGCTCAACAGTATAGGGCAGTTTGTTTTAGCCGACCAATATTGCAGGATGGAGAAGCTGGCAAAAGTGGAAAACAACCTTAAGCATTAACATTCCAGATTTGTATCTAAGAAGAGTCCTGACCTGGAACTTCGTCTGTCCATTTCCCTCCACAGATGCTGCCTGGCCTGCTGAGTTCCTCCAATGATAGTTGCACCTAACAAAGACCCCTATTAACCTAAAACTTCCTCTTTGATGGAAATGAACTTCAGAAGAAGCATAGAATAATTTATTATAAGAAATGGTGAATAGAGGAGAAACATTCCTGACTGGAGATTACAAGGCTTACATGGGGCCGTGTATTCTCTATGGATTTGGTCTACTTAAAAGAGTTAAAAGAGTGCAACAGAGATTCACGGGGCTAGTTGCACAGATGGTGGGTTTGCCCTCAGAAAGGAAATTAAGTAATATGAGTTTCTCTTCTTCAGAACTAAGAATTAAAGTAGATTTCATTGTTCAATTTAGTTTATATTAGAGATATATAAAGGAAACAGGCCCTTTGGCCCTCCGAGTCCAATGCCGATCAGCAATCCCCTTACTCTAACACAATCCTACACACTAGGAACAACTTACAATCTTTACCAAAGCCAATTTAACTACAAACTTGGACCTTTGGAGTGTGGGAGGAAATCGGAACACCTGGGAAAAATCCAGGGATGGCAGGACTGACATATGATGAAATAATGGGTCGACTAGGCTTGTATTCACTGGAATTTAGAAGGATTAGAGGGCATCTTATAGAAACATATACAATTCTTAAAGGATTGGAGAGGCTAGATGCAGGGAAAATGTTCCCAACGTTGGGGAGTCCAGAACCAGGGGTCACAGTTTAAGAATAAGGGGTAGGCCATTTAGGACTGAGATGAGGAAACACTTCTTCACCCAGAGAGTTGTGAATCTCAGGAATTATCTGGTGCAGAAGGCAGTGGAGGTCAATTCACTGGATGTTTTCTAGAGAGAGTTAGATTTAGCTCTTCGGGCTAAAGGAATCAAGGGATATGGGGAAAAAGCAGGAACGTGGTACTGATTTTAGATGATCAGCCATGATCATATTGAATGGCAGTGCTGGCTCGAAGAGCCGAATGGCCTACTCCTGCACCTATTTTTCTAAGCGGAGGCTTGGCGATCGTTTCGCCGAACACCTCTGGTCGGTCCGCAATAACCTACCTGACCTCCCAGTGGCTCAGCACTTCAACTCCCCCTCCCATTCCGTATCTGACCTCTCTGTCCTGGGTCTCCTCCATGGCCACAGTGAGCAACACCGGAAATTGGAGGAAATGCGCCTCATATTCCGCTTGGGCGGTCTACACCCTGGGGGCATGAACATTGAATTCTCCCAACTCTGCTAGCCCTTGCTGTCCCCTCCCCTTCATCAGCCCTCCCATCCCCCAGCCCTCGGGCTCCTCCTCCGCTTTTTTTCCTTTTTTCCTTTCTTCTCCCCACCCCCTATCAGTCTGAAGAAGGGTTTCGGCCCAAAATGTTGCCTATTTCCTTCGCTCCATAGATGCTGCTGCACCCGCTGAGTTTCTCCAGCATTTTTGTGTACCACCTATTTTTCTATGTTCTATGTTTCTAATACACAATAGCATGCAGTAAATAATACAGTAAATATCTTGTAAGGATGAACAGAGGAAATAAGAAAAATAAAATGGTTTTTCAAACAAAATAAATTGTCACTGAGGCTGGAACAAAAATTCCCAGGAATGTCATTTTAGATATTGAAATATTGCTAAAAGAGTAATCAGTGAAAATATTGATCATTGTAAATTTGATGAGACACATATTTATGGAAACACAACTGCAATAACCAGGTAAAATAAGGCTACGGTACACCCTATACAAAGCTTTCAAAACTGGAAATTGCGAAAATATTTCACGTTGCTGAGTTCAGCTCTTTCTACTTTGGTCTCCCGGCATGATTTAGAAAGGTGCCCGTCCAGAATATGCAGCAGGTTATTCGCTGTGGAATAGATGTTTGGAGTTAATTATAGCAGTATGTCTTGACAGCATTCAACGCTTCATTCCCAGCACAAGTCTGTTAACTTACCCAAAGTCGTTTTACCTGCCCTGAGGAACAGACCTAAAGAACAACCTTCGAGACCAGACAGTGAGGACATGGACTCAAATCTATTGCAGTCCTTATAATATTTGCATAGTAACTTTCAGGACATAATTGGAATCAAACTGCACCTTTAGCTAGAGCAGGAAGTTGCAATGGGTTCTGCACAAACTCCCTACCCTGCACACTGACCCCCACCTGCGTGACTTATTGCCTGAGGTGAAAGTGGAAGTGAGTGACTGAGTTAGTGAGTAAAAGAGCGAGGGGCTTTGTGATAATATTATTCTCGTGCAGATGGAAAATTTAACTGCCGATACCCACCTCCTCTAAGTTCCCACACTCAATCCCACACTTAGTGGCAACAAGCAAACATTGGTCTGTGCAATCTTACTGTAACTGTTCACTGGCTACCTAATTGGCACAGACTGAACATTGGCCAACTGGATTTAGATGGAGTGCTGCAATTAAAATATCCCCAATTTCAATTCTGGGGTGATGGTAGAGTGTCAAATTCCTAATGCAAATCATCCATTCAAAACCAGCAAGGAGTAAAAAACAGGAATATAGTAGTAAAATGTAGATGGACACAAAAAGCTGGAGTAACTTATACAGCCTGTCCACCATCGAAACTATCACAACCCAAAAACTCACCCATTATTTTTCTCCAGAGATGCTGCCTGACCTGCCGAGTTACTCCAGAACTTTGTGTCCATCTGACATTATTCTGCTTTTGCTTTATAAGAACCTACTGGTTCTTTTCAGAAATTCTTTAACTTTTCCATCCCACCAGAAATCTGCTTCACTTACTTATCTTACCTCTGATTAAAAAATAACTTCCTAATTTCATATGTTAGCAAAGTTGAGCTTCAAATTTATAATTTCCAATCTTAAGGATTAATTCCCGATCTTCCAGTCTACTTTTATGAGGCCCTTGCATTTTCTTTTGCATCACTTTATCTTTCTTGCTCTAGACGTTAAACTTTGGAGACACGGTGTGGAAACAGGCCCTTCGGCCCGCCGACCAACGAACAGCCCATACACCAGCGCTACCCTACACACCAGGGACAATTTATAGAAGCCAATTAACCCACAAACCTGCATGTCTTTGAAATGTGGCAGAAAACCGGAGCACCTGGAGAAAACTCACACAATCACAGGGAGAACGTACAGCACCCATAGTCTGGATCAAAGTTGGGTCTCTGGCGCTGTTTGACAGCAACTCTATCACAGCGCAACTGTGATGCCCCATAGTTGCTGTAACACAATATTTGCCACACTGTTTATTTTCTATTTTGCACTACTTGATGTACGGCAAAATTTGCAAAACAATACCATGCAAAACAAAGTTTTTTTCTGTGTCTTGGTATATGTAACAATAATAAACCAATAGCTTAGCCAATGTTTGGTAAAAACAAGAAATGATTACTTGCATTCTATATGTCCAAAGATTGGAATTGTGCTGTGCAGTATAATAGCTAATATATCACCAAACTCTCGAAATTCCTGTGTCTGTTAGTACAATTAACCCAGTTAAAGAATAATGTCCCCACTGAAAGTAGTCTGAGGAATTTAACATGGACACATTAACAAGTCCATTGCTAATATTGCACAGCACAATTCCAACACTGACACATTTCCATGATGCATTTTTCTATAACACACAAATGAATTATCACACATTGAAAAAATGCGAAATAAAGCTTGATAAGTAGGATAGAATTTCCTCAGGGTCTTGCATCGTAACATTGGAATTTCTTCAGATCTTCTACTGGAGTTGCAAAGAGTGATTTGGTGACCTTCCATCTTGAACAAAAAAAAAGAGAATGTAAGAATTAAGATCAGTCATAAAAAAAAAAGGCAGACCAGAGCAGATGGAAAAACATTCATTTTTATTGGAAATTGTTTAAGATTAAAGAAGGCCAGTTGGTGGAGCAGTTCACTCATGCATTGCAGGATCCATCTGGTTTTAAGACTACACCACTGGCTTCCCTCTGCCACAAATCATTCCAAGTTGGGAGCTGCTGTCCCTTCTGGTTGTTGGGCTACCTATTCATTAGGTAGAGGCTCTGCCCTTTACAAGGCCTGGAATTCTTTAGGAAATGAGGTCCTATCATAAGGTCATAAGTGATAGGAGCAGAATTAGGCCATTTGGACCATCAAGTCTACTTCGCCATTCAATCATGGCTGATCTATATCTCCCTTCTAACCCAATTCCCCTGCCTTCTCCCCATAACCCTTGGCACTCGCACTAATAAAGAATCTCTCTGCCTTAAAAATATCCATTGATTTGGCAAAGAATTCCACAGATTCGCCACCTTCTGACTAAAGAAATTCCTCCTCATCTCCTTCCTAAAAGAACATTGTTTAATTCTGAGGCTATGACCGCTAGTCCTCGACTCTCCCACAAGTGAAAACATCCTCTCCACATCCACTCTATTTAAGCCTTGACCTAGTTTCAATGAAGTTCCCCCCTTAACCTTCTAAACTCCAGCGAGTACAGGCCCAGTGCCATCAAATGCTCATCATATGATAGCCCACTCATTCCTGGGATCATTCCAGTAAATGTCCTCTGGACCCTGTCCAGAGCCAGCACATCCTTCCTCAGATATGGTGCAAAAATGTCTCACAATACTCCAAATGCGGCCTGACCAATGCCTTATAGAGCCTCAGCGTTACATCCCTAATGCTTATTCCCGATGGCTGAATTTTAAAAAGAAAATGTCTTTCCTTGATTGCCTGAGCACTTTAGTGCAGTTTTCAGAAAATTACAGTTAAGGCCAACAGAAACTTTTGCCCAAAATAGGTGGAAACTCATCCAAGCATGTTATTTGGTATTGGTTAGAGTATTTTATGTATATTGTATACCAAGCAGCACCATAAAATTATGGACATCTAAATGATGGATTACCACTGACCATATGCAGCCAACATTAATGATTTTGGACTTACTATCATTAAGAGCAAGTTTTTTAAAGTTTTTTTTACATACACCAAGCCAATTAACCTACATACCTGATCGTCTTTGGAGTGTGAGAGGAAACCAAAATCTTGGTGAAAACCCACGCGGTCAGGGGGAGAATCTACCAACTCCGTACAGACAGCACCCATGGTCAGGATTGAACCCGGGTTTCCGACACTGCAAGCATTGTAAGGCAGCAACTCTACTGCTGCGCTACTGTGCCACCCACAAGTCTGGCCCCTAAAGACTAATTAGGGATCTGAAGAAGGGTCTCGACCCGAAACGTTGCCTATTTCCTTCGCTTCATAGATACTGCCTCACCCGCTGAGTTTCTCCAGCATTTTTGTCTACCTTCGATTTTCCATCATCTGCAGTTCCTTCCTAAACCTAAAGACTAATTAGTCATTTTGTGTTGGGAATGGATTCGAAATGGAATAATAACCTCAAAAAATGTAATTGATACTGCATGAACAACGTGCTTCCAAAAAATGGCAAACCTTTGTAAGATGTAGTACATTTTCCTGTTTCAATTAAGTATGCAAGATAATGCGCTTTAATCCTCAACATCTGCAAGACCAATATATATTCTATGTACCATTCCATATTTCTCGCTTCCCTCTCCCCTGACTCTCAGTCTGAAGAGGGACCTCGACCCAAAACGTCACCCTTTCCTTTACTTCAGAGATGCTGCCTGACCCGCTTAGTTGCACCAAGTTTTTATGTCTATCTTCGGTGTAAACCAGCATCTGCAGTTCCTTCCTGCACATAACCATCTTCAATGTGCCAACACATCCACTGGGCAATTGAAGAAAAAAGTGTTTGACAATACAAAAAGACGCAACCCTGGCACAACTCTCATTGTCTACCTGCAGCAATGATCCCTGACCTCCTTTCTGATGTTGAGCTCTGGACTAACTGCAGAAGGGAGGTATAAACCGAACTAAAAAATAGAGTTGGGTAAATACCCCTGGTCTCGCAATGGGTTTGTTATAAAATGTTTGAAAAGATCGTTCGTTTGACCATCCTGTAGTTGCCAGGATGTGGTACAGTGGAACGTCCATAACCCTGCTGCTGAAACTGTTGCAGCCCTGGTGGAGTGAGATTTGAAAATGTTAGTGTTCACTCCTGCACAAGCCAGAACTCGTTTAACCATCTGGAGATGGTCAGTACTGATACCTTCTTATGAGGTTTTTGTAACTAACAAACATTGCTAGATCAATGCCCCTAATGGTCTAGTGACCTTCACGTATAGTAGTAGATGTGACCACACACAACCGAAGGTCCATGGGGCATGTCCAAAATATAGTTTGAGACCTGATGCCCCTGGTCCGCTCCGCTTGACTAAGCCATGAACATAAATTGTTATTTTTTCTGCAGATGTAACCATCCTGTCTAGTCGCAGCTTCCCTGCAATCTGCAGTGAGCACGTCTATGGTTCGGCCTCACAATCCGAGCCGCAGGAAACAGTCTTTTCAGGGTCTGTAAGTCAATGAATTGATTTTATCATGCATGGGATGGTTGCCCGAGTCACGGGCTGAACCAGCAATTCTATGTTAGAAATAACCATATAAGGTTCTATTATCATTCCCAACATCAGCGGGAATCATGGCTGCATAGGCCAGTCACTACAAAAATGACTGAAGCGGGGTATTGCTGAATATTTTGCAACCCGACTGATGAGGCAAAATGGAGGAAGACATTCCTCCACAGTTTGGCGAGAATGCATCTATCGCCACTGCAATGCCACATATTTTATTTTATTTATTTATTTATTATTTATTTATTTATTTATTTATTTATTTATTCCTTACTGCAACTGGTGATTGAGCCTGGATGCAAACACTCGATCTAGTGTCCCATGAGCCACCAAGTTATTAATACTTAGTGATCCAACATCCATTCTGTTTTGGCATTGATTTTACGTGATGATACACCAGAGCCAAATGAGGTTAGGTAAACTATCACCGGATACTTTGACTTGCTTGCACCCATGTGATTAACATATGACACTCCCAAGTGTATCAACTTGGACTTGAGCATGCAGATTATGCATTTTCCCACAAAACATTTAACCCATAGAATGCACCTAGTGTCTATTGGTAGTTGATACCATATAACTGAAGAATTGGTAACTCATGCAAATCCCATCACCTCTGTAACTAGAGATGGTATTAGTAATATCCCATCTTTGAGCACTAACATCAGTTTGTAATGTAACTGAAGATTCTCTGACGAAAGTTAGTGGAGCAATGCTGAATACTGTTCGTCCACCATAGTGAACTTTCATGGAAGTGAATAATGAGACCTACTTACCAGTGTCTCTAACTCCAGGACTCCTTACCTTTGCTGGAGTTCCAGCAAAATGTTATTCGCAGACTCTGTCCATGTTGTAATCTCCATTAGATCGCTGATGCTGCTGACCAACTTTTCTTGTAGTGGCTAGTCCGTCTCTGACGGAGCAGCAATTTTGGAGGCAAAGCACACCACTTCCACTCATGCGATAGTCGTGCATTGAGCATGGGACCCCGGCACATAGTCATATTCGGGTTCCTGTTTGGAGTTAATCCATACTAACCTTAGACACTCTTTTTAGAGTGGGCATAATTGCACCTGAACCAGGTGTCACCATCCATATACCTCAATTTGTCTGAGCATGCCTTGTATCAAGCATGTTTAGCGACACCATCTCCCATGGTCTTATAATATATATGGCTCCATCTTCATCCTTTATACATCCGAATGGGAGGGCTTATGCAACCTGAACCAGGAGCTGCCTCAGGCATGTGTGCATGTATTTTAGCACCATCTCCATTACTGCGTTCAACCGAGTGGGAGGAACATATCTCATCTAGGCGTTGTTTCAGGCACATGTGCATACTCCTGTAGCACTCTCTCTACCACTCCGAGCTGCTGCCTGACATGCCTTAAGATGGAGCGTTCTTTGACTGCGATGAGTCGCAATCTTGTCTGACATAGATGCCCAAGACTTGACACTGTAATAATGTGGCATGAGGTTATAGATGCTTACCAAGCTCCAGGTTTTCTGCCATAGGCTGGAAGCCAACTTTACCTTGCAGCGGCTCCTCCGTTTGCGTGGATATCGCAATCCTTAATGTCATGACAGAATTCTGACCTCACGCATGCACTCCAGTATGTTTCACGGACATACTTCTGAATTTGGAGTCAGTCATGCACTGACTGCCTACGCTCCTCTCCTCAGAGAAGGAGATATAATGCAGCCCTGCAATAGGCGCTGCTGCAGGTGTCACGCAGCTGGCGTGTCGTGGAAAATTCCCTCACGACATACCATCAAACTGTGACTGCCTAGCTCCCCTTCTCAGAGAGGGAGATATATTGCAGCCCTGTACCAGGCGCTGCCGCGGGCCCCCGAGTCCCGTGCTGATATTACTCCCTTCTTTGGATATCAGGTGGAGCATCTCCCCATGACATGCTCTATCCGGCAGAGAAAAAACGTCTGAAGACGCTCCCACTGCAGGAGGTGAATCCTCCTGTCCGGACTAGATTGAAGTTTATCCGGCCCGTCGAGCCGGTATTTCTCACGGAGCCTGGTTTTCCCTTGGCTTCCGCAGCCAGCGGTTACCATGGCCGGGTTACCCCCGAGCCGAGTTTTACTTTGCGGAGCCGGGATTTCCTGTGGTCTCCGCTTCCGTGATTCCCCGAGCTGAGTTTAACTTCGCGGAGCCGGGATTTCCCGCTGCCTCCGCAGCCGGGATGCCCCCACGGAGTCGGGATTCCCCGGAACGACATCCAGCAGGAACTCTATAGAGAGCTTCTTGCCAGGTAAAAAACACAAACTGAAAATTAAGTTTAAAACTTACCTTCAGGTTTGAAACTTACCGCTGGAGGAGCAGTGCGCCAGCCAGCCGGTCACGCGCCATGCGTTAGACGTAATGACGCGCATGCGTGCTGACGGCCTTCTTCACGTAGTCACTCACGTGACTCCGAAGTAAAATTAGAGTGAGGAATGATAGGAAGTGCTGGGTCTCCTTTGCAGTTAAATGTAGTTCTGAAAAGCAAAGGAAATGAAAAATAGACTTGTTTACTGGAGATACCAGTGCAGATGAACCCTTGAAAATACTAATGGCAGCAATGGGAATTGCTGTTACCAACAGCAATGGGAAAGATATGTTGACATATGAAAACAGAGATATTGAAATCAGCCGTATTAAACAGGGTAAAACCTCCCTCAGATTATAAATATTCTTATTCCTAATATAACTTTTCTTCCCTATGCTCGAGATTTATTATCAGATATGTTTAGAATATGAAAATATAAAAAATATAATTCATATATATATATACATATATGTAGATGGGTTGGTTAATAAGTTTGAAGATGTCACCAAGGTTGCTGTGGTCACAGACTGTGAGGAAGGCTGTCAAGGTATACAGTGGATATAGATCAGATATAGAAATAGGCTGGAAATGACAGATGGAGTTTAATCTGAGCAAGTTTGAAGTGTTATACGTTGAGAAGTTGAATGTAAGGGAATAACATAGAATTAATGGCAAGACCCTTAGGGACATTAATGTATGGAGGGATTTGGGGGTCCAAGTCCCTTGGATATGATGACAACACAAGTAAATAGAGTGGTAAAGAAGGCATATAGTGTGCTTGCCATCATTGGCTAGGGCAATGAGTATAAAAGTCAGGAAGTCATGTTGCAGCTTTATAGGACTTTGATTAGGCCACATTTGGAGTATTGCATGCAGTTAATGTTGCCCCAATACAAGAAGGATGTGAAGACTTTGGAGGGGGTGCAAAGGATGTTTGCCAGAATGACATCTGGATTGAAGGGTATTAGTTACAGGGAGAGGTTGGACAGACTTGGAAAGTTTTCCCTGGAATGCCAGAGATTAAGGGGAGACCTGATAGAAATATATAAAATTATGAGAGGCAAAGCTAGGATTGATGGTCAGTACCTATTTTCAATGATGGCAAAAACATATACTAGAGGGCATAGCTTTAAAATGAGAAGGGCAGAGTTTAAAGGAGACTAGACTAAGTGGGACCCAATGGGTTCCTGTTACACGGGAGGTCTGGTCCCCCCAATGCAACCTGTTCCCCAATGCAATATTCCACCACTCACCCGTTCCCCCAATGCAAACCGTCCCCCCAATGCAATATTGCACCACTCACTCATAGCCCCCAACTGCGCAGGTGCGGCTCATTTCCCCTCATCCCCAGCACTCCCTCCCCCTCCTCTTTACCCTCCCTCTTCTTTCCCCTCTCCTCCTCCCCACCCCCAATCCCTCCCTCCCTCCATAACTCCTCTCCTCTCCCTACCCCCTCCTATCCCTCTATCCCCAGTCCTCACCTCCCCCTATCCCCCCCCACTATCCCGCCTCACCTCCCCCACTGTCCTCCTCTCCCTCTATTTCTCACTCCCCACTTCCCCCACTCCCCCCTCCTCTCCCTCTATTCCCCCTCCTCCCTCATTCTCCTCACCTCCCCCACTTTCCCCCTCTCCCTCCTTACCCCTTCCTCACCCTCAATCCCCCCACGTTCCTAATTTTTGACTAATCTTCTTGAATTTTTTGAAGAGGTTACTAGGGAAATTGATGAGGGTAAAGCAGTGGATGTTGTCTATATGGACTTCAGTAAGGCCTTTGACAAGGTTCCACATGGAAGGTTGGTTAAGAAGGTTCAATTGTTGGGTATTAATGGTGGAGTAGCAAGATGGATTCAACAGTGGCTGAATGGGAGATGCCAGAGAGTAATGGTGGATGGCTGTTTGTCAGGTTGGAGGCCGGTGACTAGTGGGGTGCCTCAGGGGTCTGTTGGGTCCACTGTTGTTTGTCATGTACATCAATGATCTGGATGATGGTGTGGTAAATTGTATTAGTAAGTATGCAGATGATACTAAGATAGGTGGTGTTGTGCATAATGAAGTAGATTTTCAAAGTTTACAGAGAGATTTAGGCCATTTGGAAGAGTGGGCTGAAAGACGGCAGATGGAATTTAATGCTGATAAGTATGAGGTGCTAAATCTTGGCAGGACAAATCAAAATAGGACGTACATGGTAAATGGTGGCGAATTGAGGAATGCAGTTGAACAGATGGATCTAGGAATAACTGTGCATAGTTCCCTGAAGGTGGAATCTCATGTAGATAGGGTGGTAAAGAAAGCTTTTGGTGTGCTGGCCTTTATAAATCAGAGCATTGAGTATAGAAATTGGGATGTAATGTTAAAATTGTACAAGGCATTGGTGAGGCCAATTATGGAGTATGGTATACAATTTTGGTCGCCAAATTATAGGAAAGATGTCAACAAAATAGAGAGAGTACAGAGGAGATTTACTAGAATGTTGCCTGGGTTTCAGCAACTAAGTTACAGAGAAATGTTGAAAAAGTTAGGCCTTTATTCTTTGGAGCGCAGAAGGTTAAGGGGGGACTTGATAGAGGTCTTTAAAATGATGAGAGGGATAGACAGAGTTGACGTGGATAAGCTTTTTCCATTGAGAGTAGGGAAGATTCAAACAAGAGGACATGATTGAGAATTAAGGGACAAAAGTTTAGGGGTAACATGAGGGGGAACTTCTTTACTCAGGGAGTGGTAGCTGTGTGGAATGAGCTTCCAGTGGAAGTGGTGGAGGCAGGTTCGATTTTATCATTTAAAAATAAATTGGATGGGTATATGGACGGAAAAGGAATGGAGGGTTATGGTCTGAGTGCAGGTAGATGGGACTAGGGGAGAATAATTGTTCGGCGCAGACTAGAAGGGCTGAGATGGCCCGTTTTCATGCTGTAATTGTTATAAGTTTCCCTCCTCACCTCCCCAGGATCTTTCCCCTCTCCTCCTCCCCTCCCTCACCTCTCCCTCCCGCTCCTTTCACCTACCCTCAGTCACTCCCTCCCTCCATAAAAAGCAGCATCTGCAGTTCTTTCCTCCACAGGTCATTCATTGTTAGCTGTGGTTTAGATCCTGTTGACTTGACGATTGGACCAGTCTGCATCGTGTGTGTGTGTGAGTTACTCAAACTCCGCACACACTGCTCGGCCACCCTGCAACCTGACTCTCCCTCCCTTCCTCTGCCCACTCCGGCTCAGCTACCGCTTGGCCCGTCCCGGTCCTGTCCGACAGCCCACTTCTGCCGCTTGGCCCGTCCCCGTCTTGCCCACCCGCCTACCGGCCTCCCTGCTTGCTGCCGCCGCCATGCTGCAGCGGGGGGGGGGGGAGGGGGGGGGATGGAGTCGGTGTTCGTCACTGTGGACACCACGAGTTTCGATGAGCTGGTAGAGTAGATCTCCTCTGAGAGGGCTGTGAGGGTGAGTTACCGCAACGGCGGCAGCGGAGGAGACGGACCAGGGGTGACGGGTAGACGGGACCGCCATTGCTGCAGTGGGCGT